>OU015492.1:174477291-174942291 GCA_907164885.2 Dolomedes plantarius
TAGTATAGTATAGTATAGTATAGTTTAGTATAGTATAGTATAGTACAGTATGGTATAGTATAGTATAGTATGGTATAGTATGATATAGTGCGTTAGACTTCAGATTTGGGTTACTCGGTTTGAATCCTGACGCCATTATTACCTCCATTTATTACCTCCGTGTCTAATCTGGATATGAGCACGTTAATAATAGAGCGGCAAGTCTTTTTCTGTGGTCAGTGATGCTGGGAGAAAATATGAGCTCCCAGGATGTCACCCTCAAGGGTGGCATATGACAAAGTCGGATTCTGATCCCTATGGTGTCATTGTAAACTGGAGCCGCACTCCTGCCCGCAGCCATCTGCGGACCTGGTCTGGATCTGTTTCCTGTCAGGTGGGTATAATGAATATATAAATAAATAAAGGCCTACTCAAGCTATATATTTTAAGACATATTTAGTTATACATAACGTTTCTATTTACCTCAATATAGTCATACGATAGTTTCATCCCTGAGTTCAGGTACAATTTTGTATCTTATACATTACTAATCAAATTGTAATAAAGCGAAAAAATAATACCAAAATATGCATATACCGATAATGACCTTTAACAATAAAGTTCCAAAATACAGGCAAAAAATATTCCAAGTATGCTATGAAATCCTTCCATTATATGATTTTTTTATAAATATATACAATGCAATGGAAATAATTCAGTGTAATGAAAATACAATAAATAAAGATAAAAATTAGATACAATATCAGTGAAGAAACTACAGCTAATTCTGTTTACCTTATTCTTACAAAAACTCCACGCTTTAGGGCACTTCGGAATACATCAGGAAAATGTTTCACGAAATGTTTATCGATTATTGAATCGAAAACTAATTTAATGGGATAGTTTTTTTCCTAGGTTCAAATATCGGAATGGTAAAAACACATCTGGTAACGCAGTTATAATCCGACGTTAAGTAGACATGTTATCGTAAATTCAACAAATATATTGTAAATATTCCCCTAAAGAAATAATTTTAATCAGCTTATTGACAAAAATAAAACATTAAATATTGAAAATAGTAAATTATTGAATAAATATTTAAATCTAAAGATACGAAATTTCATTCCAATAATGAAGTGTTGAGTGCATTTATGTATAGTGGCTATAGATTCCAAATTGTTCTCTTTTTTCTAATGCAAAAGTAATCTGTAGTTACCTAAATTAATTTTACTCAGTCTTTAACACGAGAGCATCATTATCGACTTAGGTGTCAACCTCATCATGACCTATTCAGTATATGACGAAAGGGAAGAGGAATGACAAAAAAAATTCCAGTCAAATAAAAAGAGTTAAAAGAACACAAGGAAATGTGCATAATCACATTTTTCTTGAGCCGAGCCTCTATATATATATATATATATATATATATATATAACATTAAAAATCCCATAACACTTTTAAGTTCTAGTTAATCTAAATTAATTTGGGCGTTCGAGCTAATTTCGCTTTTGATTCTGAAAGCCCTCGGGCGATAATTCTAAAGTGGCGACTATATTACTCGAAAACTAAACTTGTGTAGCGTGGGTACCAAATTAACTACTTTAGCGCAATAGTCACGCCTTTTCCTAACTTTTAACCAATTAACCTCTACTGCGATCACATGGCGAGATAAGTCTATTTAAGAACTGGCATCATATTGGTGTGTGCTTTTTACATCTTGTACGCTGCCCCGAGAAGCCGTCTTTCCGTGATTCTTATTTTAATAAAGATGTAGTTAGATAAACATTGTGGTGGGATCTGTGTGTCCGAGGTTTGAGATGCTGCGGGAACTGATTCTAAACTGCTGTAACGCACGGCCGGATGACAATTTCATCCATTTCGGCCTCAGGTAGACGAAGCACGGACATTAAATAACAAAATATCATCCACTCCGCCTTCGTTCACCGCCCCGCGTCCGTTGCGTTACACACACACACACACACATATATATATATATATATATAAATAATCCAACAGATATAGATAAAAAAATATACTAAAATAGACAAAAACAAACAGAAATCAAGCACTCTGGGCACCCACGCACCAACGGCAAGATTCTGTATAAGTGCCGGAACTGAACCATAAAACAACAGAGGTAACCGACAGGTCTCGTCATCAGGGAGCCTAACTATTATATATATATATATATATAAAGGGTTTGTATAAAAAGTATAGGGAAAAGTTTCGGAAAAATACATTTATTTGAAATATTGCTACAATTCATCAAAAGTCTTCAAAATACATCTTTTGAGGGTCGACACACTTTTGCCAGCGACTTTTCAACGACTCGAAGGCTCCTTGGTAGGCGAATTCCGGAACGTCTTTAAGGGTAAGCGTGCAAGCTTCTATGACTGGTCTTAGGGTTTGACGGTTTTTCAAACCTGGTTTTAAAAAACCGGTTTTTAAAATAAATTTGTCACATTTGAAAACAGGTTTAAAAGAATTCAAATTATTATGTAAAAATGAATTTTTAACTTATTTGATTTCTTACTCATTCTATGCAACGGGCAGCAGACACATTTTTTCAACTTTGCGAATTGCGTTGGCCAGTGCTTGTACATTGTGCACTGCGCACGTGGAATAGATGTGCCTATCCGACTTATTTTATGTTAGTAGATATGTACAATCCGTCACGATTCACGACAGGTTCGCTTAATCTTGTAAAGTGAAAACTGGACACAAAAATATAAAGTTGTTATAGTTGGTAAAAATAACGTAAGTATTGTAATGACTTCCCGTTCTTTACCCACGCGGAATTCCTGAGAGCAGCTAAAGGGCGGACGTCCGTTATCAAACTATTCTATTCATCGGTGACAGTCGATTTGTCAACAAATTGTTGGAGACGTCGAGGCGCCCTATGGACACTTAGGAGGCAGTCACCTTTAGAAATTCCCCCCCCCCCCTGCTTACAGACAAAGCCAGTCCATGGATAATCATCTGGCCACTTAGCGGAAGTCGCGGGGTGATTTTGAAGACTGTTTTTGAAAGAGTTCAAAGGGAACACGCTTTCGACCACACACGAAGAATGAGCGAATTTAGATTCGACACTTCGAGCAGAAGAGGGCAGTTGATGATTTTCTTTGAAGGTGTAGACAATCTTTGTCGACGGACGCGTGCCTCGCCAGAGATCGTGAATCGAGCCATTTTCCTAATGACATCCTGAACGCACGAATTTTCTTTAGATAATGTTTAATTTGTAATCTTTATAAAATAGCCTATATTTAATCTAGAATGCCAATAAAGCATTATGTAAATATTAAAGGCTGTCAGTCTTGTTTTAGGCGAAGTCTTTGCAGTATGTTTCTAATTTCTATGTTTGTATTTTCTATTTTACATTTTAAAACTTTAATTTTATTATATAAATTTCTTCTCTCAAAAATTAATGTAAAATAAAAACAAAATTTATAAATATTCGAAAACCGACTAAAACCGGTTCTTTGGAAATCTGGAATTCGAAAACCGGTTTTTCAAAAAGTAGATTTTTGTATAAACCCTAACTGCTCTTAGGTTCCCATGGTGGTGTCCTTTGAGGGTGGATTTAACTTTTGGGAATAGGAAATAGTTTGCTGGTGCCAAGTCGGGACAGGAAGGGGGTTGGGGAATCGTCGCGGTGCCGTATATCGTCAGGTACTGGGTGACCTAGGAGCAGGTGTGGCTTGGTGCAGTGGGAAGTGTTTAGTGCAGATCTTTCGCATCACCAAATTTTCAGTGATAATGCTGTGCACTGTCATCTTATCAGTGCCAATTCTATCTGTGACCATGCGCACATTTAACCGACGGTCTCAATTCAGCACTTCGCGTACTCGTTGCACGTTGTGCTCGGTTCTTGGGGTCGACGGCTCTCCAGCGCGGGGCTCATCCTCCTAACTCTCTCAGCCATCTTTGAAGAGCTTGTCCACTTAAAATCTGCAGCTTTCATCCTTGCTTTCATCCTTGAACACTTGGCGAATCATGCCCAACAACTCCGTACCCGATTTCCAACACAAAATTTGATAGCGTACCGCTGAACAATCGTTCTCTGCATTTTGCGCTTGCACCGAGTCACTCGACAGGGGTCCACTAAAAACACGATCTAGCCTGAACGAACGCTCGGGGGCGTCTGGCGCTTGGTGCGATTTTTAGGTCATATCCCCCACCACCGAGCGTGCAGGGTACGAGCGAGCTCCGACGTTCAATCACGTCAAGAAAAAATTGTTCCCGATACTTTTTATACAAACCCTGTATATATATATATATATATATATGATGGCAAGATGTCTAGGGGAATTATGATGCAAAAATCTTGCAGAAACGAACACTATTTAATATTTCTTGGACATAACAACTTACATAGTGACGGCTACAACACAGGTAACATATGGACATTAAGAAATAAGATGAGCGTTCTCTTCACCGTACAATACAAATCAATTCAGTCCGCTGGCAGTCTCTTGGAGATGACCTCGCTCGTCTCTCCCTACGACCGCTCTCACGTTTCCCCCTTCTCGCGTGTTTACCTTGCCGCGCAAACCTCAGCGACATCTAGTAGCTATTCCGCACAACTCTTGTACGGTTTGCCTTACTCCTATATATATATATATATATATATATATATATTTATAAATGAATGTTTGTTTGTTCGTATTTTATGCGGTACCGTACCGTTCATCCGATTGCAATGAAACTTGGTCAACTTATTGCTTTTACTTGCGCGAAGGTTATAGACTTTTTTCATCCCTCTACGACGTTATATTCCCGAATTATGTTAGAACAAGTTTGCGCGGTATCAACGGATATTTTTGTTCAAAGCCATTGTAACATTTCATTGTTGCCAATTAAATTATAACATTTCCGTAAAAATAAATAGACATGAATTAAAAACGTGATTTATTCATATATTGGCGCATGCAAGAATGAATTTGATATATTATTTTCATATTCGTGGGAACGCCGGTATATTTCTTTTTAAAAATGAAAATATAAGGATTTCAAGTCATTCATTTTCAATGAATATGTTATCAATCCTTTTCATGTTTTGAAACTATCCCAGGCTACCTGTTCAAACTCAAATATACTGATGGACACGTTCACTTAGCTAGAAACACACGCGTTTTGCCTTGACGCGATGATTTATATAACTGAAGTTACATTGAAACATAGGAGATGATTTAGTTTTGAGGAAGAATTACAATCATGAAGTACGTGTATATTATAATTAAGATAGTCTGAAAGTGGCATTGAAACTTAGCACACGATATAGTTTTGAGAAAGAATTCTGAGCATGAAATACGTGTATATACTTTTTCTATAATAATTATCAGATTTGCTGTGTTTTAATATTGAATGTGATCTCCATCCTTTCAAACATTATTGATTATTTTTCTATAGTAATAAATCCATTCAAACGTTATTGACTAGCTGTAAATTAATGCTTTAAAATGCCCCAAAAGAGGAGAGCAACTTTTAATCATGCAGAAGTAAGGGCAAAATGTCAAAGATTGTTGAGAAATGAGCAATGTGAAAGAAAAAACAGAAGAGCGCGAAGCCAACAGAATTCGAATTGTAGTGATCCGAAGTAGTGAGACTGATGAAGAAACATTTTTAACGCGCCGAATATGATATCGTCTTCGAGCTTCAACATCGAAAGGAGAGGAAAGCGATGATCAACGACAGCATCGACAGCAAACTAATTCTATTTGCTACCGCAAAAGAATTTTAGCGAAAACTTTGGAACATCATAACATGAGGTTAATCATTGAAAAAAAATAATAACAGAAACTGAATCCCGAGCGGAGCCGGATAATACATCTAGTATATATATATATATACACTCATGGACAAAAAAATTAGCGCACCAAGAAATAATTGAGGGATCGTAACGAAACTTGCAATGAAGGTACATGTCGGGGAGATATGCAAATGATTAGAAATGCAGCGTGATTGCGCATTACGTATAGCCGATAGAGGGCGTTGAACATCGTACTCTGTGGAGTTTAAAACAGGTAACCAAAGCTTGTTTGAGTGTGCTGAATCATTTACAAAGGAAGAGCTGAGATAGACATGCCATTATGCCGTGTTCGAAGACAATATAAGCAGTTGTCGCAGTTTGAGAGGGGGAGAATCGTCGGGATGATGGAAGCTGGGTGGTCAGCTAGGCGAGTAGCTCGTCAATGAGGCCGCTCTGATTGTGTTGTGAGGAGGTGTTGGGACCAGTGGACCCGAGAGATGTCATGTACACGAAGACCAGGCTCAGGACGCCATCGACAGACCAGTCGTCGAGAAGACCGCCACATCGTAAGAAATGCACGCGTACAGCCAACTGCTTCATCGGCCGCCATCTAGGCAAGGGTAGCACCTTCACTAGAGGCCTCTGTGTCTTCTCGAACCATACGAAGGCGCCTGGCTGAAGGACAGTTGGTATCGCGGCACCCATTACGTGTGCTGCCCTTGACGCCCACCTATCGACGCCTCCGTTTGGAGTTTTGCCACGCACGATGAAACTGGACTGCAGCGGAATGGAACCAGGTCGACGAATCCAGATTCAATCTCGGCAGTGATGACAATCGTGTTCGTGTGTGGAGAGCCCGTGGTGAACGCTTCAATCCTGCCTTTGCTGTACAGCGACACATCGCTCCCACAGCTGGTGTGATAGTATGGGGTGCCATTGCCTACAATACACGGTCACCCCTAGTATTGTTCCGTGGCACCATGACAGCCCAGCGGTATGTTCATGAAATCCTGCAACCACATGTGTTGCCACTCATGCAACGGCTCCCAGGAGCCATTTTTCAACAAGACAATGCTCGGCCTCATACGCCAAGGGTGTCACAAGACTGTCTCCGCACTGTTACTACCCTTCCTTGGCCTGCCCTATCCCCAGATCTGTCTCCAATCGAGCATATCTGGGATCATTTGGGACGACGAGTTTGGCATCCCACGAGTTTGAACGAACTAGAGGCAAGGTTACAGCAAATATGGAACGAAATGTCTCAAGACATCATACAGAACTTGTATGACTCAATGCCCGATCGTATCGCATCGTGCATTCGCGTTAGAGGGGGTCCAACGGAGTATTAACTTCTCCGTTCTTTTGCCTTTTTCTCTGAAATAAATTATCCCCTTTTCTTTGATTTTCTTATCATTTACTTATATCAAAGTAGTTATTACGTATGTAAAATTTCGTTTCATTTTGACGACTCCTTCTTGGTGCGCTAATTTTTTTGTCCATGAGTGTATATATATATATATATATATATAACATAAAAACCCCTATATTCAATTCAAATTCTAAATTGCCTTGGGCGTTGTCGCGATTAAGCTATTTTCGCTTCTAATTCCAAGAACAAAGGATGGGCAGCGTCCCCTCAAAAAATATACTTTCTAGCGCATCTTTACGTAATAATAATACGTCACCTCTGACATCAGAGTCATAGTTTCAGCCAATGGCAACAGACTTGTGATCACATGGCAAGACGCTCAAAAAGTTTATATAAGTTCCAGTATAACTCGGAGAGCAGATTTTTGGGTGTCTGCTCACGGCCAGAAAACATGTAGCTTTCGCTCCTGGCAAATTTGTACGGGCGGGGCCGCGTCCCCGTCCCGGCCAGCGTCGCGCGATGTGTTCGAGTAAATTTAGTTGATGTTCTACGAAACAGTTTCGGAAAATAAAGACTTTGTATGAACCAACTGCCTTTTTCCTGATGTGTTCCGAGGTGTTTATTGGCCTCTGATGTTACGTCGCCACTCGCTACTTCGATTGCACGTTATGGATACAAAATGTTTGAAGTTCCCGGCCATTGTTTCGCCCCGCCACAGTTTCCATTTGCCTTAGCTACGACTACAAAACTGATGATTTCAACGGTTATGTTATGTGCCCGGCTACAACCATTACTATTGTTATTTTTCATTACATATATATATATATATATATATATATATATATATATATATATATATATATATATATATATATATATATATATATACTAGACTCCAAACTCCGAAATCGGACAATGTCCGAAAAAAATTCTCACATCGCGAATGGTTCACTTAGAAGTGCGCTAATTCCGAAATGTTACATTATTTCGCAGTTTGTGCTCTTCAATTTGATCAGTTCGCGATAGGGCAAATCAGTAGTGAGCCAAGTCCGTTTGCACACTTGGAGGATGGGCGAAAATGGAGGTAGATGTAAGTGCTACTGTTCACGATGTCCTCTGTTGATGACGGTGTTAAATCATCCACGACTACGTGTGCAAATGAAATGAGAGGTAAATTTCTCGAATATTTGGGTAGGTTTTTAGAAAGTTCGGGCGACAACAGTTCTCGCTCGAAAAATATGAAAATTTGATTACGAAAGTGAAATGCACTTCGAGAAGAGAAAATACAAGGAGCCCCTCACCTCTAAGGACTACATAAGACTAAAAAGGTATGAGGTAGTACCTATTTGTGGTATCGAAAAATTAATTTAAAAAATGACAGATGATGACCGAACCATAAAATATTTTTGGCATACTGGCGGAATTTTTGAAGTTATTCATAGGAATTGGCTCATATGGAATTGGGGGACAAAAAAATAAAATGTCTGGAAAAGGAACTACAGCAGAAATACTGTAATGTGCTTCGAAAAGGGATCAAGCTGTACCTTTCTCTCTGTGAACAGTGTCACTTGAGAAAAAAGTATAAAAACAAGGGAGTCGTTGTTAAGACAATATTTACTAACGCATTCCGAAAACGAGGACAGTTTGACCTCATTGACATGCAATCAGGACCTGATCGCGATTATAAATTCCTTTTGAACTATCAAGATCATCTTTATTACCAAATTCCCTTTTTTACGCCCACTGAAAACGAAAACAGCTGAAGAAATTTCTTATAATTTAATGGGTATTTTTTGTATTATAGGTGCTCTCTCTATTTTGCAGTCCGATAATGGATGCGAGTTCTCGAATAAAATCATAAAAGAGCTAGCATATATGTTTGAAGCAGAAATTGTTCATGGAAAACTCAGACACTCTCAAAGAACATGGCTCTGTCGAACGTGCAAACCAAGATGTTCGGTGACGTGGATAGCAGACAATCAGACAAGTCAGTAGGCAGAAGGCTTATGAATTGTTCAAATGAAACAAAATCGTATCTACCATCGTGGAATCACCAGAAGCCCATACGAAGCCCAGTTTGGTGTTCCAGTTACTAACGGACTGCTCAAGGAATTGCGTTGTTCAACGGACATTAAAACTGAAGAACAACTTGAAGAGGTTTTGGCCAACATTCCTGAAAGTAAACATGAAACTTATCTATCAGATTCTGAAATCTATGATGTGTCCATCTTACAAAAAAGGAAGAAGTTAATTGAAGAGAAATGAGCTGATTTTCCAAAAAAAAACGAAAAAGCAAACGGACGAAATACTAAGAGGCAGTGATGCTAAATTTCCTCCCATGAGCGTCGTTCAGAACGTTGTGTTACGGATTCCAGAACTCGACAGAGGAAGAGCTGCTCCCAGAAATGTGATAGCTGTGATAATGGAAGTGAACGATGATGGGCTATACAAACTCGGTACAAAATCCGGAATATTGGAGAAGTTATATTCCAGAAATGAATTCCAAATGAATGAAGACAACTTCATATCTGAAAAAGACGTTCCAAGCTTCGTACACTCACTTCGAACCACAGTTATCCTGGAATCAGGAAGCTCACAAGGTTTCGTCCCCTGCAATTATAGAAATCAGTATGAAAGCAAAAGATGCAAGTGCCTATCAACTGGCATCAAATGTAACTCTAAGTGTCATAACAGTTCTGCCTGCAAGAATAAGTAACAGTGCATTTTTCATAATTTTTCCATCATTTATAATTTTACTATGTTTTCAGTTTTTTCACTATAGACATAATATTTTAACTGTGATGTTTTTAAAATAGTCAATACATATCGTTAAAATTATCTTTTAACTCACTTCATTCATTTTATTTAAGTCAAATGTTTAGAGCTCTAACCGCTATTTTTAGCCTAACCGCATCATTCCTTTGCGTATCATTCAAGTTTGGTGAATACGAAAGACGGAATCGTATTTTCGGAGGTCACACAAACCCAGTTATGCACTTTCCTATCTAAATGTGCTGCGAGAAGAACCCTCTTTACTATTTGTTATGTGCAGCAGTCCATGGTATTCGACTACGTTTAAAACGTCAATTTTGACGAAAATTCCGAAATTGCTTTTAATTCCTTTTTTTTAAGTTTCTAAATTTCTGTTTCTTAATATGTTTATTATTTTTTCTGTATGATCATTAGAAATGAAATGAGAGTGATTTAAAGATCATCATCAGCTATGAATTTCAATAAAAGTTTAAAACTGTTATCGTGTTTTCTGAAGAACTTATTTTTCATCAAAAATGTAAACGACTCTTGTGATACCTCTTAATCAAACCATGATATGTCTATGAAATTTTTCATGTAGGTTTTTCATATTACTAAGAATGTATGAATTACACATTTGGTTGTAGGTATATTATTTGTTGATTTATAGCTGCATTTATGAAATATCTGATGAAAAATTATTAAAATTTTACATGTCATTGCATATAATGACCTGTATTTTTATCGATGAGCTTTTAGGTCATTACACTTAGAACGTGCTTACCTACATATGACAAAAAAATGTTATGTGCATACTATTTTTTTATAGCTAGAGCCGCTTTGTAAAAATTTTCTAAATTTCTACCAAAAATCATCATTTTTGTAAAACTTTTCATAGTTACTGTCAATTTTTTCACCATTATCGAGTTCTGGTGTTATATTCCTTCGAAAAATAAGTCAGAAATTTTCGCAAGGACAGTTTTTAAAAAAAAATGCTCCGAGCATAGTCGGATACCTAAAGATTACCGTGTTAATTTAGAATATCAGCATACATAATGCAGGAACAAAAATCCTGAGTTCCCCACCATTTTATATTATCTCTGTGTAGAGATGATTCACGAATCTTCCTTCATCAGAACAATGGTTTATCACAGTTTCTTATCATAGGATCGTCACCATGTTCATCTTACAAAAACGGAGTTTAGTGTCGGACCTTACAAAAACGTAGTAAGAGTCTGCCTTTCATAAGTAGCTTTAAAAAACTCCATTTGCTATCATGTTAAGAATCCTTCTCAATACAGATATGTTGGACACCCTTAAAAAATCTAGACAAATACAAACTGTTCTATACTGTTACAGTTCTATAGAAAAAGCCACTATTTCTACTGACTAAAAAACATGACATAACCAATGAGCCATTATTGATACGAGAACACGGCCAGCAATGCATATTGACCTGTTATAAATAGGAGAGTATAAAAAATATTTAGTCTTTACAATGGTCTATTTACTGCACTATACTATAATTAATTTACACACAGCAACTTTTTAATCAAAGAGATTAATTCCCTCAGTTAGAGATCTATAGGTTCTTTCACCTACATCCCAAGTTCAATGATTGCCTCCGAAAATAACCCAGGCAGCTTGATGTGCCTATACTAGAAATGGCATAAAAAAAGAGTGGATACTATGGTCGGGTACACGTCTGGCTTGTTACAAGTTTTCTTACAAGTCTGGACTCTATGAGTCATATTTTGGCTCGGGACAACTAACACTCTTCACTTCCTACCAGAAGACAGGGGCTAGAGCATTGCTGCTCCAAGAAGGGTTATTCGTAGGGATATGTAAACTCAGGCAGCTTGATGTGCCTATACCCGAGATAACATCAGAAAAAAGAGTGGAACTATGGTCGGGTGCACTTAGGCTTGTTACAAGTCTGGACTGTTTGAGTCATAGTTCGGCTCGGACCAACTACCATTCTACATTTCCTACCAGAATACAGGGTCTAGAGCATTGCTACTCCAAAAAGGGTTATTGATAGGGATATGTAAATTTCGCATACAAAATATCGAAATTTCGCAACAACAAAAAATACAATATATAAGATTTCGCATTTAATCGCAAAAAATATATATGAATTCTAAAAATTTCGCATTTATTAAAAAAATTAAATTTTACTTACTTATATCGGTAAGTATCAAAATTGTTAGTTAAAAGCTAACATCATAGTAGTCTCCACATTATGTTCCATAAGTCTTTGCCTTCTGTCATTAATTACTATGTTGTACATACTAAAATATCTCAGCATCTACTCTGTTAACGGGATTATAGAGGCTTTGTATAGCTGCCTTTGCAAAGTTAAAGTAACAGCATTTTATTGCAATTAAATTCTGTATAATATCAACATGAGCCTCTTGGTTGACTACTGTAAGGAGCCGAAATACCCTTGACTTTGACGCTCAAGAGACGTTCTTAAATCTACTAAATTGTTCCACAGAACTTGATGGATGATTTTTACATTTAGATTTTTAGGTTTGTCTCCGGTAAGGATAAACCGTCCGGGTGAAATTCGGATTAAATCCAAGGAAGAGTGCGATCTCTTAGTTAAAGACCGCGGATGGTCTTACTGTCGTGATGATTGTTCTAACTGTCAAATAACGACTTTCCTTTTTTTTTTTTTTCATCACTCCATAGGTTTTACTAACTAAACCAAATAATAGTAATGTCAGTAAATTATCATCATCTCACTAATTAGCTAAATCTGTAATAATTAATAGTTGTTTTTTTTGTGTTTTACGGTCCCCATTTTTATTTTGTATGGCTAAATGGCGAATTCGCCATTTTGTTCGAAAAGTCCGCCATGTTTTTCCTTTTCTTGAAGGGTTGGGGGAGAAGGGCCGGACTTAGGCTTGAATGACCACTTCGTGGTCCAATGAAAAGACGGCACGGGAGCGTCCCCTCTGACCGACCGGACGGGTTTTGGCGAGAGTGCAGCAGTATCGCTGAGGTGCGTGAGCGTGTAGTACGGAGATTATTTTACTCGCTGCAAGGCTGGACGTGCTGAAAATTTCTAAGTTACGGCGAGGGATTGTGTGCTTCAGAACCACATCCGTACTGACGTGTTCCAGTTGGTAGACCTCGTGTTTCCCTCGATCCAAGGACTTGACCCTGCAAAGATTCACCGTTTTTGGCACCGACGAGACGGGTACCGGAGAGCCTCAGAAATTTTGATCCGGTAGTCGCCATTTCTTCCACGACACAGGAGTGCAATTCCTGCCGGAAGCCTGGAACTCAGCAATTTCGGCCCTTCAACCGAACCCCTTCTCAGCGCGGAAATTCGTGAATCGGGTGACGTTTTTATATTTTTTTTTCTATGTCATAATTACATTTTCCTAAATTTTATTTTATACCGTGTAGAATCCTTCCTCTAGGGTAATTTTATATGCTATTTGTGATATGTAGTAGTGTTTTATATGATGTGTTTAGAATGGTCAGGAAGAGTATGACTATTAAATTTTGAGATGCCAATTCTTAATTTTTAATGATTAATTCTTAAATTTTTTGATGTGTAATGAAATGCAAGATTATTCTTTATTAAATGAATGTGTTTGTAATTGATAGTGTCTGTCATTTTTTATTCACTCTATGGACATATATTGTGCAGAGGCAACCAAGAAAAATTTGATTCTTTTGAACCTGGGTTAGCAAAAAAAGTGCTAGTAGTGTAAGCACTATCTAAATAATCTACACCACATTACTTAAGCACTTATGTTATGAAATTATTACTATTATTATCTAATTTCGCTTAAAAGGCTGTTCATCACCGAGTTATCGCCGAAAAGTAGTAAACAAATAATTTTCGCATTTATTCGCTCATATCGGCAAATTTCGCATTTATTCTCTTCTATTTCGTAAATACGAAAATTTAGAATCCTTAGTTACTTGCCTTCAAAGAAACTGCAGGAAAAATGGACAAGGATATATTGGTGTTATAGGGGTAAGAAAACTTCTATTCGCAAGTTCAAATGCTTTGACCTGTTTAGATTTACAGTTCCATACTTATACCGGTTAATAACAGCGTACGTCCAATAACAGAGTCATTTTATTATTAACTTATCTCAGAAGATTCAAAAGAATGCTATTTTATTCTTAGAAATACTCCATTCTACTGAAAAAAAGAAAGATGATGTAATACAATTTTAAGAGCTAAGGCGGGGAAAATTTCCAATGAAATTTTCAAAGCATTTTTGAAAAGAATAATCCAAAAAGTAAAATTCTAAGACTTTTGGCATCAAGCATTGCATATGCAATAAAATTATTTTTTTCCTGTTCAGTTCTAAAAAGGGAAATTTTTGAAAAACAACTGTATGCTCATGTGAAATAACTTAAAATTTAAACTACAAATTCTAAAAAATCCAAATGCATTTAAGTTTCTTCATATTTTTTATATATTGTAACAATGGAATTTATATAATAAATACATCTATACTCTTTTGCAAAACATACATGTCTTCTGTTCCTTTCGAATTTTAAACTGTACTTTAAAATAGTAATAGAACTGAAAAAATATTGTTTTCTCTCCCCAATAATTTTTTTTAAAAATGCTTTAAAATATTTGACAAGGTTTTCCTTGAAAGCAGTTTTTACGACACATAATTCTATACCGGAGATCCGAGTTATGGGATTTACGAAAAATATTAACAGGTATTTGAATTTATATAAGTCTCTAATATTACCTTTGGGAGATATTTAACTTTCACGAACTGGCTTTTATCGGACACTTCTCAAACATTCATGTGTGAAAGCGGAAAACCCTATCAAATATGATAAACTGCGACAGACGCGACATGTGTAATCACACTCTTGAGATGAATTAGCGAAGTTAAAGTTGAGTACTCGTGTTTTTACGTAGTTTTATAATACATGAAAAATTCCGGAAGCAGGCGGTGTAATAAAACATTGTGATGAATATGTCAGGAATATATTTTATCTTAAAGCAGTTTAAAACCATTTAAGTGGAAATAAATATGTTTGTACCTGCATCGCGTCCATTCACGTCAGTAGTAGATGCAAATGAAACATCTCTAAAATATTTGATACATAATTTGCATCTCTAATTTGTCTCTAAAATATTTGATACATAATTTGCATGGTTTATTTATGATGGAGTTCATATATGTAAAAGAAAAATAGAGTATATGAGGAGGTGAAACTAGATCGATACTACGTTTACTTACACACACACACACATATATATATATATATATATATATATACATATATATATATATATATATATATATATATATATATATATATATATATATATATATATATATATATATATATATATATATATATATATATATATATATATATATGACGCCTGGTGGCATAGTGGTTAAAAGCTTTAATCTGCCACACCACAGGTACAAGGTTCGATCCTGCGGCTGGGCAAGTTCGACTCAGCTTTTTATCCCTTAAGTGGGTCGATAAATGAGGACCAAGCTTGCTCCCGCAAGTTAGTCCCCAAATTAGACCCGCATCAGACTAACCACCTGACTGAGACATATACCGAATGGCAACCCAAGCCTAAGGTCAAGAAATCACAGATGTGCACCGCCGGTCTTGGTCCACAGCGGACTTTTCTGCCATGAGTTTATATATATATATATATATATATATATATATATATATATAATATATGTATATTCCCCTAATAGTTGCCGTGTTCTGTGTATGTATCTGTCATGTAATGCTTCGGAGCTACCGCTTCATAAATATATCAGCCTATGGCATCCATTTTGTTTTATGAGTTAGCCTTAACAAGTTAAAAGTAAAGTTCAAAATGATTATTTGCTATCTAAACCCAAATAATTTTAATTAAAACAACGTAATATCGACACAAATCAACTTTATTTCAATTTTTAGACGTCTGTAATAAACGGTTATAATAGTTTCACAACAGCTCGCCACCGTTTAAAACCGTTAAAATATCCTTTCATTGAAACGTATTTTGTTTTCATATTCATTAGAGACTTATCTCTTTTCCGCCACCTTTCGCGTTATCATAGTGTTTCAATTAAATTAATAGCAAGTATTCATTTTATATACTCAGAACTTGAAAATGTAAACACGAGTGAGTCATTCATTCACCGTGATTCATTCATCGTCGTTAATTTAAGAAAAAATTAATCAGAGATTTATTTCACAGTAAAACAGTTTTAAAAGTGTTTAATTAAATATTTTTAAATTTCCAACACGTGTGGCTTTCATGTGCTCACATGTGGCGTTCATGTGATTTTTGGTAAAGCATTCTATAATTGTATTTTTAATATTTATTATTGTATTTTTAATATTACTTTTAATAGTACTTTTATAACTATTCCGCCTCCTTTCACGTTATCTCAGTGTTTCAATTAAATTAATAACAATTATTCCTTTTATATACTCAGATCTTGAAAATGTAAACACGGGTGAGTCATTCATTCACCGTGATTCATTCATCGTTTAACTGAACAATTCTAAACTGCGAACACACGTCATATATATGAACTATAGACGGCACTATAGACGACACTTTACGACGATATCCGGGAAAAGAGCCAAACGGGCCCTCAGCGTGGTAGTCGGGTCTGGGGCACATATCATCAAAGTCAAATAATTCAATTAAATGTAATAATACTTTTATTACTTTAAACACATTAAGATTATTGAACAGTTAAACGTATTATGCTAAATGTAAAGCGGTAGAAGTTATTTACATATTTACAAGCAGAGAGAAATGATAATGGATCCCGCTCAATCCCTGATACAATCTATTAGTCCATAGTATCGACGCTCATACCAGCATATAAGTTAAATCTAACTTGTGGCAGCCTCTCATATTCATAAAATGTTTGAATATTTCGAATTAAGAGACGGTAATATCTGACATAGTTTTCACTAAAAATATATCTTCTTAAGGTAAGCATTTACTTTAGATATCTAACATAAAAGATTAAATATAAAAATTTCTTTATCTTTTTACAAAAGCCAAACTAATTGGCAAAAGTATATTGACTCATAAAACGTGCTATTCTAAAATGTATTTAATTCTATGTTTATAATGTATTACCATTAAATGGGGTGTGTAATAAAAAAAAACTTCTTTCGATAAAAGAAAGCGATTTTCACTTCATCAATTAATTGCAAAAGAAATTTTGGTTTTCCTCTCTAAACTGAAATTTCTAGAGTACCAGTTATACGAAAAATTCAAAACATTTTATTAAATAAATAGCTTTGAATATTTTAAGAGCGATATTTACTTTTCGTTATTCTTGTTATTAATAAAATTGTTTCTAGTCATTTATAATTATCTATTCAAAAGTTATTTTGATGATGTTACCAGGAATTTCAGATCTTAATGAGAAATTTCATCTTGTAATTAAGTACCATGTGCAATAAAAGCAAGAAGTGCTTGGATATTTTATTTATGTAAGAAATTCATGCTGTTACTGAAGCTTAAAAAAGAGCTGAGAATAAGCAATTCATTTTCTAATTGAAATAAATCAGTTCCGTTTGAAGCTTGAATAAAAGTTATTTACGGTTTAAATTTTTTACTAACGAAGAAATCTTTATAATTAATTTCAGAACGACACATTAATAAAATTTATCAACTGTACGTAAGCTAAGGTTTTTATATCATGCATGCTGATAGCAGAGTTTTCCAGCTCTATCCCTTTTTCTTTGATATTTAATATCATTAAGATTGTAAACATCGTGTAATATATATATATATATATATATATATATATATATATATAAAAGAGCTTGTCTGTTTGTTTGTCCGCTATAGAATCATAGACTGTTTCAAACACCGGGACCAAATTCGGCACAGTTAATGTTTTGGACCCGAGAAACTTAAATCAGGAAAAACGAAATTTAGGGCTCAATTAGTTTTTTTTAAATTAATTTTTTAATGTTTTTTGTGCCCGATAGAGGTGCTTCTACCCCCTGTGGTGTCCCCTCAATCAGCTGCGTTAAGAGGGGTGGTTTGAGGATGACGGAGGGGGGGGTCAAAGAGGGTGGGAGAAAGAGGGTTGGGAATGACCTTAAAATCAGACGAAGGTCCGCAGGCTCAAAGTTTCTTTCTTTCTTATTGTTTGTATATCATTTCAGTAGAAACGTGCTAAGCGCATTCTGTCTGGCCAGATGAACATGAAGAGCGGGAGTGCAGCCCAGTATTTTTTTGATGGAATGCATGAAATATTTTATATCTATATATCTACCCGGGCAACGCCGGGCAATAATGCTAGTATATTTATATATATATATATATATATATATATATATATCGCATGGCAGGTGACGTAATTTGATGCGTAACCGAAAGCTATAAAACTGTTGGTAGTGGTTTGTCAGGTCATATTTATGCGTTTGTGAGACAATAGGTAAGTCAAAGGAGCTTAGTGACTTTGATCATGGCATTATAGTGGGATGCCTCATTTGTGGGATCTCAGTTCGGGAAATTTCGGACATTCTACAAAAGCTAAAATACACTGTAAGTGATGTAATTGTGAAGTGGAAACGTCGAGGCAGTGAAACTGCAGAAAAACGAAGTGGCAGGTCGAAAAAAATTAGTGAATGCAGCCGTAGAACTCTGAAAAGGGTAGTGAAACAAAATTGCAAGTCCTCATTGATTGAAATCACTCAGGAATTACAAAGTTCATCAGGCGTTAGTACTAGCATCAGACTGTTCGTCGAGAGTTAACAAATCTGGGATCCCATGGTCGTTAAGCCGCTCATAAGCCGAACATCACTCCCCAGAATGCGAAGCGTCGATTGCAATGGTGCAAAGCTCACCATCATTGGACTATGGACATGTGGAAAAATGTTCTTTGGAGTGATGAATCCCCCTTTATAATCTGGCAGTTCGATGAACTCGTCTGGGTTTGGTGGATGTCCGGCGAGTGCTTCTTACGTGAATGCATTGTGCCGACTGTTAAGTTTGGTGTTTGCAGCATCATGGTGTGGGGATGTTTTTCATGGTTTGGCCTGGGTTCCTTAGTTCCTGTGGTTGGAAACATGAACTCTGAGATGTATGTGGACATTCTGGACAATGCTGATCTCCCAAATCTGTCGCAATATTTCGGGGAAGGTGTCACCGATTATTATAGTGTTTAGTTATTTCGAATAACAGTGATTACTCAAGTGTATTATAATCAATCAATTTATTAAAATCAACTCATTATACACACACACATATATATATATATATATATATATATATATATATATATATATATAAACACTTCATATCGATTCAAATATTATGCAAATTACGTTTCAATTAATATTACCCTGTGATATATATATCTATCTAAAAATAACAATCCACATTAAGCAACACTTAACATTAAGCTAACTCCATCTAATTACCTTCGTTCACTAATACGTACTGGGCATTGGCAGAAAAGCAAACTAAAACTCTACTACCTTGTTTTGACAATTCACCGTCATAACAATAGATTCCGCTCCCTGTCAACACTGGATGCGATCCGTCGGGGATTCACACAAAGGCGCGGCTCCTCATTCCCATTGGCTGGAACGGGTCATCGGACATCAACGGCACGGCTGGAACGGGTCATCGGACATCAATGGCACTGCGTAGCTGGACCCTCTCGATGCAGCTGCGGCGTAGCTCATGTGACTTTGCCCGTCGATCCAAACTCGTTACGGGACCCTCTCGAGGTGACTGCTGGCTAGTTCAGGGGACGGTGCCCATCGCTCCAGACTCGTCCCGGCTGTGCGTTGTTTAGATTTCGTTTGGTCAGCTCCTCTCCAGTTGTCGGCATGGGAAGATTTCGGGTGTGCTGGAACAGGGGGCTTGCAAGTACTTCTCCAGAATAACTTCACTGGCACGTCCACTCGTCATCTGTCGAGCTTTAGATATCATGCTCTTAGATAGCTGGCGTATATGACGGCCGTGGTTCGCTTGGTTCTGTCCGTAATCAGCTCGCCATCTCATCCTCCGTCGACTTCTGGGGCTTTTTCTCCGCCGGGCGCACTCACTGCTCGATTTACCGCTAACTGCGTCTCTTTCTAGTTCTCAAACTAATCTGAACCCTCTCTTTATTTTTCACTCCGAGAAAAACTCCAAAAATTTTCTCCTCATGCCATGGGTGGCCATCTCCTGACCAATAAGTCGATCTGGGCCCACATCATTGGCTGACCATATATTTT
This sequence comes from Dolomedes plantarius, assembly GCA_907164885.2. Classification (NCBI taxonomy): domain Eukaryota; kingdom Metazoa; phylum Arthropoda; class Arachnida; order Araneae; family Dolomedidae; genus Dolomedes; species Dolomedes plantarius. The sequence goes on from OU015492.1 coordinate 174,497,364, forward strand.
TTATACTAATATTTTCTCCAATCAAAATTGAAGGGGGCGTCCGCCCGTTCACCCTTCTGGGGTTTCTCCCACTCCTAAATTCTCACGCTATTATCCGACCTCCTGCTGTTCTCCTAATGATGTCAACATCGTATAACTGCCTATCTCTCACCTTTAATCTTCAACTTCGGACCCATCGTTTCCAACCTTTGCCTGCACAGATAATTAACTGCAGCTGGTCAAGACACTTCGTTGCCTGCTTTCCACAAGTTACATATTCACTACACCTCTTAATGTCGTTTTCCGCACCTGTGGTGTTCCTATCCCGCTTTTCTGATAACGTGTCGTGTCTCACCACGATAGAAGGCCCATTTCTCTTCCAGAAGGATAACTGTTCCATTCACACATAGAGACTTGCGCAGGCATGGTTTACGAAATGGCTGTTCAAAAACTGGACTGGCTTTCTCAGAGCCCTGATCCCATTGAACACCTTTGGGACGAATTAGAACGCATATTACGCAGCCAGCGAAATCGACCATCCTCACTGCCAGGACTCACTTGAGCTGCGATGGACGCATGGAAGTCAATTCCTATGGACACCTACCAAAAACTGGAGGAGAGTCTCCCCAGCTTTGTGTCGGCTGTCATCGATACAAAAGGGGGACCAACATCATATTAATATATGCTTTAAGAATCTGCGAGTCCGTACCACTGTGTGTCTGGATACTTTTGACCAGATAGTGTAAATACACACACACACACACATATATATATATATATATATACACTGATGGCCACTGTAAATGCAACACCCCCCCCTGAAGGAAACATGCAAATACCATGAAATTTACAACATGCATTAGCGGAGGTGAGATATGCAAAAGATTAGAATTTCAGACGCACATCACACGTGCCAGTGGCGCCACTTCAAAGCGCTATTTAAGGCTTGGAGATATCAACGATTTCAAGTTCGGCAATTGTGTTTTTCTTGTGGTTTTTTCAAAAAAACGATCAATTATGCCTCGCCGAAAACAGCGATCATCTTTTGATCAAGTATCCGAATTCAATAGAGGAAGGATAGTAGCCTACCGAGATTGTGGATTATCTTTCAGGGAAATCGGTAGTCGTGTTGGACGAAATGGAGGTGTTATAGTTGATTTGTAAGCTATATATATATATATATATATATATATTAGTTATACTATCGTAAAGAAATGAGACATAAATTTTGAACAATTAACTGAAATCTCTCGATAGCTATTTTTTTAAATGGCATATAAACTTTCCTTCCGTGGTAAAACAAAGCCAATAGACAAACGCATTAAATTCCGAATGTGATAACATAATTGACAAAGCAGCCAAATCCTTTTGATATTATTTTTTTTTATTTCAAGATTAATATATACTTTCAATATAAACCTGCTGGAAAAAGACAATATTTTCTTATTCGAACATATATAATATTCCTTCTCAAAAATTGTAACATGTTTTAGCAGAGGAGTTGAAGAGCAATAGCCCTTTAAAAGAATTATAACATTGAACTTTTACTTAAAACAAAAGGTTTATTAAAAATCCTTCAAGAAACTTAAATCATAAAAGCATACTACAAACAAAACATTACGTACGCAAGAGCCGCCAACTTGCGGCCAAACCGCCTTTATATCTACTACAAACAGATTTGCATAAAACTGCACAGTAACTGCAGCTCAGTTTACCTCACGATTAATCGCCTGAAAATTGCACTGCCGTCTGGCGGGGAAAAAGCTGAGCAGTCAGGCGAGAGAATAACCAAGGAGGAAATGCGCATTTCCCTATCAATGGCCCGCCTCTCACGTATGACCAGAAGCTAGAAACCCTTTTTGGTTTATTTAACATTTCTTACAGAAGTTTCAAACAGCCTAAAGTTTTCTACTATTCTTAAAACAAAAAAAAAAAAAACATTGGTATATTATTGACACACTTAAACAAATATACTACTCAAATTGATGTGCAATTCACGATTTGTGAAAATACAGTCCATACTTATACACATTTAAGATTAAATATAACACTTCAAATTTTTTCTACTTGAAAAAAAAAACCATTTAAATAACAAACTTCATATATATGATCTTCCACTTTCAACTAAATATATACTTATATAAGCATAAACACATAAATACTTTCATATATTTACTTAAATATATGACTTTACTAAACAGATGTTAAAGTCAGCGTGAATTTTCTATCCCCACAACTACCAATAAACACCTGCCAAAAATGGGAATGGAAATTTATATTTAAACGAAAATTCTATTAGTCAACATTTTCAATTCAATTATAGGCAAAGGTTTTGTGAAAATATCTACAAAATTTACTTTGGTGTTTACGTATTTAAATTCGAATAGGTTATCTAAAACGAAGTTTCTAAGGAAATGATATCTTATATCTACATGTTTCGTACGGCTATTCTCAATGGTGGATTTAGAAAAGTTAATGGCTGCAGCATATTGATTGCAGCAATATTGAAAGCTAGAAAATTTTATATCTAATACATTCATTTTTAAAAGTTCATTGAAAATGCGAATTACCCAGACTAACTCTTTAGCAGCCTCAGTTAAAGAAATATATACTCTTTCCATTGTGGATAAGCTAACACATTTTTGTTTGAATGTTCGCCAGGTAATTGGTACGTCGTCTATAAATAAAACAAATCCACCAATTGATATGCGGTCATCTCTATTTGCTGCATAGTTAGCATCACTATAACAATTCACATTATAATTAGGTGTTTTAGACAAATTTAATTTATATGGTTTTGTATAATGCAAATATCCTAACAATTTTAACAATGCGTTCCAGTGAGTTAAACCAGGATTATTCTGGAATTGTGAAAGAATATTTACAGCATAACATATCAGGGCGTGTCCTATTTGCTATAAATGCGGTAGAACCAAGGATACTGCGATATGAAAATTTTGACATCATTTTTATTTCTTCATCAGTACTAGGACATTGGTTTTTCGATAGAACTGTGCCTACTCCAATGGGTAAGGAGGTTATTCGATAACTAAACTCTTTAAAATTCTCGCATATTCTGTCAATGTAGTCTGACTGATGTAAGTATGAGTCACTGCCTTTTTCCTGAAATTGTACACCAAGTAATTTACATGTTTTGCCGAGGACTTCCAGGTCAAATCTCTTATTAAGTAGACTTATCACATATTTTATAAAATCTTGAGTTTTAGAAGACAGAATAATGTCGTCGACATACAGAAGTAAAACAACATTTTTCTGAAAAATATAGACAGTTTTCCTACTGTAGTTTTTGAAAACCAAGTTCTTCCAAAACTGCATGTATTTCTAAAAATCACTCACGTCTTGACTGGTGTAAGCCGCATAAATCCCGGTTTAATTTGCAAATGTAATTAGGTTTACTTTCATCTAAAAATCCATGGGAATGGTACATAAAAATGCTTTGAGTTAAAGGGGTATACGAATATGCACATTTAATGTCTAATAGGCAATGACACCAATTTAGTTTGCAAACAAAAATTCAAAAACAGAATATATTGATTGAAAAATTAGCAGCGGGGCTAAATACTTCCTCATAATGAATTCCCTCCTATTGTTCAAACCCCTGTGCTTCTAGTCGAGCCTTAAACCTAGCTATTTTACCTTTTGAATAATATTTTACGATGTAAACCCAGCGACATCCAATTATTTTAGTATTTACAGGTTTAGAAACAAGGTCCCATACTTTTCGGTCATGCATGACCTTCATTTCTTCGCTCATAGCTTAATGCTATTTCTCAGCTTGGGGAGTTTTCAATGCATCATTGTAACAAGTGGGGATTTTAATTTCTTGTCATGCTTTTGATATATTGCATTGATCTCGTTTTACCGGCACCGAATATAAATTTTTCCCACTGAAATTAAAATAGTCTTTTTCATATTCTATATTATGTAATTTACAATAGCTTTCTGCATCGTTATCAGACCTGATTCTTGCATTTGACCCCTCATTTCTATAGTAAATATCTGTTCGCGAACCGTCTTTTCGTGGAACAGCTTGTCTTAACCATTTAATCTGATCAATGGGGATTGGAGTTTTAAGCTCTGTACCGTCGCTCGATAACTGATCTATTTCGTCAGTTTTAGCGATAATCGTTTTATCAGTTTTTTTTCTACACAAATATCGGACTCGTCTGATTCAGAATCAGTTTCTAGTTCAGTATTAACTACAGCAGTTTTCTGCTGAGGAGCATAGCTCCACTGTTAACTGGTTCTTCACCAAATATTACGTTGATAGTTTCCACTATTTTATGCTCAGAAGAAACCAAATCCTGTAACCCTTCGTTTTTTGAGCGTAACCTACCATCATGCCTTTCTTGGCACGCATATCAAGTTTACACCTCAGTTGCCTCGGTACACCTGCAAAAGTTGGAGTACCAAATGTTTTGAGGTACTTGATTGGAATCTTACGGCCCCCAAACAGCTCAAAAGGAGTCTTTGTGAGGTTACCATGACAAACCCTATTCCATACATAGGTATGGCAAAATAAGACTTCAGCCCAAAAGCCATTCCCGAGTCCGCTGACTTTTAACATTACCTTTATTGCAATGACTGCAGTATAGTTGTAATGCTCAGCGACCCCGTTTTTTTCTGGAATGTAGGTGTTTGTCCTTTCGGCTCCAATTTCTTGCTTTACTAAAAAGTCTTCAAATTCTGAACTACAAAACTGCAGTCCATTATCCGTTCTAACACTTATAATTTTAGAATTCAAAAACCGCTGTACTCTTTTCTGATAACTAGTAAAACATTTAAAAGCATCTCGCTTCTGCTTTAAGGGGTTTGTAGTGACTTTCCTCGAAAAGTCATCGATTATAAAAAGAAAATATATATAACCACCTATGGCTACATTAGGAAAAGGACCACATAAGTCCATGTGAATTAGCCCCAGAGGTTTCTTTGAACGAATTTTGCCAATCGGTTTGAATGATTTTCTACGAGTTTTTGCTAACTTACAAGGTTTATAATTTAAATGTCTGTTTTTAAGATTAGGGATACCTCTAACACTTTCATTTTTGATTGTTTGAAAAAAATATTTGCTATTTATGTGACAATACTTCTTATGCCAAAGATATAAAGGATTAGTACTGGTGGTATTGAAATTTTCACGCTTTACATTTTCAGCAGGATATTCTGGATATACACAATAAAGTCCATTTAAAAGTTTTGCAACAAATTGCTTATGACCATATTTAGCATATACAATTATTTTCCCGTTTTTCCCTATAAATGAAGCTCCACCTTTGTCAAGTAGAGGCCTGACATGAGGTTTCGCCTCAATTTCGGCGAATATAAAACATTTAATAAATTTACAATTTCTGACTCACCATTATTAACGAATTTCAGACGGACTATACCGGTTCCTTCAATGTTGAAGTTGACACCATCAACAGCTACTGCTATGTATGTTCCCAGCAATGGTTTGTAGTCAAGCAGGAGGTCTTTATTTCTGCAGAAGTGCGAGCTGGCAGCTGTATCCAGAATCTAGGAGGTGTTTGCACTCCCCTCTCCAGCGTTGACTTCGGCTATGTAGCTTCCGGTCTCGAGCTCTGTTAGGCTTGGATTTTAATCGACAGTTTTTACTTGTATGTCCAGTTTGCCACATTTGAGGCATTTTACAGTTCTTTTTATGTTTTTAAAGTTTTTAGGTTTAATGTCCTTTTTACTTGAAGTTTGTAGAGCAATAGTTTCTTGATCTTTTCTTGTCTGCTTGAGTCTGGATTCTTCTGCTAAAAGTTCTTTTAAAATCTTATCAACTTTAAAATCGTCGTCCTTCGCTATATAAATACTTTGAACGATATCGTTGAACTCCTGTGGTAAAAATCGGATAAGTTGAAACGATTGATACCATGGCGAAATAGGGTTTCCAATATCTTCTAACTGTTAAGCTATATCTTTAAGCCGGGCAGTATAAAGTCCAACATCCTCATTTTCATTAATTCTGCAGCTAAAAAATCCGTCGGTCAAGCCTATAGCTCTAGCTCGGAAATGCCGACGGAAATGCTTTTTAATTCTATTCCAGGCTTTCAGTGGGTCCTCTATCCGATATAAGGCTCCTGAACTCCTTTTCTAAGTTCAGGTAAATCAGACTGTAAGCTCTTTCAGTTCGGTTAATAAAGTCTCTTTACTGCTTGGTCGGAATAGCTTCACCTTCTTTAGGAACGACAGTGTCTGCTGGTCTCGTCTCCTTTCCTGTAACTATCCTCCAGCAATTCCTTTCTATTAACATGACTTTCACATCACATGACCCCGTAGAATAGTTATTGGAATTCAACTTCGTAATAACGGTTGCCTCTGTCATTTTTCAGAAAAGAACTTACTGGCCCGCCGTCGATAAAAATTTTGAAATGTAGGTTAATATTACAACGTGCTCACAATCTTGACTTAAAAGCTGATAAGGGCTAAGGGTTAGGACACCTGGGCCCATAACCATATAATATTCCGTTTCAAAAATTGAAACATGTTTTAGCAGAGAGTGGAAGAACAACAGCCCTTTAAAAGAATTATAACATTCAGCTTTTACTTAAAACAAAAGGTTTATTAAAAATCCCTCAAGAAACTTAAAACATAAAAGCATACTACAGACGAAATATTAAGTACGCAAGAGCCGTCAACTTGCAGCCAAACCGCCTTTATATCTACTACAAACAGATTTGCATAAAACTGCTCCGTAACTACAGCTCAGTTTACCTCACGATTAATCGCCTGAAAATTGCACTGCCGTCTGGCGGGGAAAAGTTGAGCGGTCAGGTGAGAGAATAACTAAGGAGGAAATGCGTATTTCCCTATCAATATATGTAATGAATTTAAGAGAACATTGTCTAAATCTTTGGCCTAAAAGCACATTTGCATTTTCTTGCCGTGCTGTAGCACTCAAACCGACTAGAAACTTTTTTAGAAACAAATAACATAGACCGCATGTTTTTGTGTACTACATTACCAGATAAATTTCCATGATATGCTGTCTATTTGTTCTCTGCCGTACTTGTTTTGCATTTATTTCCTAACTGATATTTTTCATTTTACCATTTTAACAAACATTTATCATTAATTTCTCACATGATATATATATATATATATATATATATATATATATATATATATATATATATATATATATATATATATATATATATATATATATAATTATGTATTCCCCTTCGTCGGAGAATACCTATTTCATAGAAAGATTTTCAGAATTTTCCATTAACAGAAAAAAATATTATGAATTACTTTTCCTTGGGCAAAAATTGCACTTAAAAAAGTGATTTTATTTTGCCCTTCGAACAGACTTATACTGCGATTAGAAATTATATGAACACCAAAGAGAAAACATGAGTGACAATTTACTTGTAGACAAAAGCATTATATAATATAGAAATATTTAATCAGTAGGTGTATTAAAACTTTAAAAATTTCATAAATTTTGAATCTAAAAATTTTTGGGAAAAATTCATATTGTCCGAGCATTTTTATATGCATAATAAAGTCTAGATAAAGGCACAATTAATGGAAAAAATATTACAATATGTGGGCAAATACGAAAATAAAAATTTTCCATGGAGGTTCTAAGAGAATGGATAAAGAAATAAAAAATTGTGTTGATTAAAAATCCCATATTTCTCCTTACAGCGTATCAAACATTTTTAGAAATGTCATTTTAAATCTCAGGATTCTATGGATTTATAATACTTAAAGCTCCCATATGTTAGTAAACAGGGAACTCATAGAAAGATTTCTAGATAAGGGTATATAAACGTTTGTAGAAAGTTTTGAGGATATCTCATTAAAATTTAATATTTTGAGAAGTAATTGTAAAATTTGAAGAAATTTTCCAAAAGGCACCGATGTTACTAGATCGCTCATATAAATTTTCAAAACAATTAGTAACATATATATTTCTTTAGTAAGATTTCTAGAATGCGTGAGAAGTTCTTAGTAGAATAAGGAAATGAAACCGATATTAAAATTTTTCTTTCCAAAAAATGTATAATTAATTATTATTAAAGAAAATAAGCAGTGAGTTTTATTCGTTCAAATTTAACTCAATAATTTAATTAAATGATGTATGTTTGTATTTTTTTAGTTTACTGCAAATTTCGTAACTTGTTAATTAATTTTTTGCGCACATATACCCAGAATATATTTTGAAAATTTTTCTATTAATTTTTTCTTTACATAGGAATAAACGTAACAGTAAAATACGGAATTACATTATAAACATTCAACACGCAATTTCAACATATTTTAATTTCTCAACGGGGATCTGATGAAAAAAAACTGATTAGACTAAAAATACAGGGAAAAGAAAATGAGTTTAGAGATAATTGTGTCTAGTTCTATTATATAGCACAAATGTTCCAATAGTATTTGGTCATCAGTACAGTTTAAATTTGTGTAAATTAAATAATTAAAATTGTAAGAATTTTTCAGGAGAATGTAATTATAAATCTAGGGACATAATAAAGTAATTCAAAATGTTTTAGTTTAGAAATTTTTTGGAACATCCAAGGGACAAGTGCTTTAATTGAAATTACTTGAAAAGTATTTATTTCTTAATTGGTGTGTTTTTTCCCAGCTAGATTAGTGAGACATATCTTTTATCTATAAAATTGCCAATTCTCTTAATTTTAACTACATTACCACGTGGAATACCTCTTAAAGAAATTCCTGTCAAAATTAAACAGGTAAAAATGAAGGTAAATTTCATTATGGAAGTTATAAATAATAAATACATGACGGAGTCTCTCGACGGGAATATTTACTAAAGGGATATTTTAGAAACTTAAAACTGTTTTTAAACTTACCTATTGTGACATAATTTATGTAAGGTCTCCAAATTTCAAGCATTTATTCACGGTAATTTGTTAAAAAAAGAGGATAATTTGTGATTAATTTCCATTAATTTCAGTAAACTTTTAAAACTATTTATTAAGTTTAATAATTTTGATGTTTTTTTTAAATCCTATCGTATTGTATATACTAAAATAGTCATTTAAAAATAATATTAACCCTTTTAAAAATATTAAAAACAGAATTTTTTGCGAGTTTCATACAAAGTAATAGAAATATATAATTGGTAATTCGTATCCGAGTTTTCAAGCAACCCATCTAACGTAAGTTTTCTCTAACAACAAATAGAAAATCTAAAGAATACTTTGAACTAAAATGAATTTTTGGAGTACAAAGTATCATATCTATCCAACCAGATATTACGTATCTAGCGTGTTTTTATTGTGTCATAATTTATGTCAGATCTCCTAATTTCAATTGTAGAGAAATTTCACTTGACAACAGTTCATAAAGAAAGGTTCTTATATGCTTTTATTTTCAATTAATTTAAACGAATTTTTAAGTCTTTTGACTAAGATTGCTAATTTTTTTTCTTCAAAATCTTATAGTATATTCCAGGGATTCCTGACGGGGTCCAGGTGGACCCCTTGGGGGTCGATGGAAGATTAAAAAGGGTCTATAATACTCCAGGGTTCTATTGGGAGTCGATGATAATTTTTTCTAATTTAAAATTTAATTAAAATTTTTAGGAATGTAATTATTAGACAATAATATCCGTTTTAATATGTGTAAATACAGATTTGCATAAGAGGGAGTGATCCACTCATCTTAAGTCGAATGTCACAACGCTTTTGTATATGCGTTGAATGAAATTATATTAAAATTACATATATCAGAAAAATTGTTTAGTAAAATATATATTTATATTTGTTATGTTAGTTATTGTGACTATACGATGATAAGCAATTTCAAGCCAAACATTAAAAAAATTGTATCAATGCATCAAGCACAAACACCACATAATTCGAAATCGAACTTTTATGCAATTACAATCGGTGTTTTTTAAATCTTGTTTATACTTGTAAAATTAAAAATGAAAGTAGAAAAAAAGAATAAAACATAAACCTAACGAACCACTTTTTCTAATTTTTTGCTCGAATTCTTAGTCAAATTGTTTTCTTTAAGTGTTTTTGTGCAATTATTAATATTATAATTATGTTGTAAGCGGTATATTCTAGCGAAAAATGTGAGGGGGGTCGAAGAAGAAAATCATTCTTTTAAAAGGGGTAGATGTAGAAAAAAGTCTGGGAACCCCTGGTATATACTGAAAAAGTCATTGATAAATGAAATGCACTCTTTAAAAAAAAAGAAAAACAGACTTTTTTTAAAAGAAAAAAGCCTGTTTTTAATATTCTAAAAACCACCTTATTCTACTTTTTGGAAGCTTCACAAAAAGTAGAAGAATTTTACATTTGGTAATTCGCAGCTTAGTTTTCAGACAACGCATACAAAATAGGTTTTCTCCCACAACAAAAAAAAAATTTAAAAATGTGTTGAAATAAATTTAATTTTCGAGTACAAAGTATCTTATGTATGCAGTCTGATATTACGTATCTATCGCATTTTTATAGTGTCATAATTTATGTTTGACATCCTAATTTCAAGTGTAGAGAAATTACGCACGAGAACTGTCTATAAAGAAAGATTCTTACACGTATTTCCTTTTCATTAAGTTAAGCGAATTTTTAAGGCATTTTACACCTTAAAGATTGAAAAACTCCCTAAGATTGAAAATTTTGATCTTTCTCCGAAATCTTATAGTATATACAAAAACAGTCATCGTTTAATAAAGCACACTCTTTTAAAAATATTAAAAACAGACTTTTTTGTGAGCTTCACAAAAAGTAGCAGGATTTTACATTTGATAATTCGCCCCCTGGTTTTCAAATAACGCATCCAACATAGGTTTTCTCTAACAACAACAAAAAATCTAAAGAATGCGTTGAAATAAAATGAATTTTCGAGTACATAGTATCATATTTATGCAATCTGATATTACGTATCTATTGCCTTTTTTCCTTCAGTTGGATGCATTTATGCATTCGAATCTGGAGCTGAAAACTTTTGCGAAAAATTTCAGAATAGCAAATTATTGGAAGAAATCGGAAAAGGTTTCCTTTTTTTCCCCTGCAAATAAATGGTTGAATGTGTTATACATGAATCTTACTGAAATCGTTTATCAAATGACAGAATAACGCTGAATTTAAAATAAAATGGGAGGCTCATATATCAGTTTGCACGGTATACATGAATTTCTTATATGCTTTGTGTTTCGGAATTTATTCAGAAAATCACACAAAATACGCTTTAGCGCATATTCAGAAGGAAAAAAAATAATCCCCTTTCATCAAAAGTAAATTATCCTTTTTTTTTTTTACTTTTATTAAAAAAACTTTTCGCTTCGACATTTTAAAGGTAAATGTGCTCTTTTAGCATTTTATTCAGGTTTCAATTTTAGAACAGTCAGATAAAATGAAATATAGATAATGATAAATATTTTTCAAGTGGTAGAAAACGATTTGAAATATTAAGTTACATAAGGGAAAATTCACATACATTTAACATAATCAAAAGAACTTTAAATTAAATAACATGTAATTTTAAAAAGCAAAGCGAATGATTTCATAGCTTGCATTTTTTAAGTAATATTTTCTATTTTTACTTTCATTTATGGTAGAATTTTTCATACGTTGAATTTACGTTCTTATACTGAACCTACTGGAAAGTTATGAAAATTAAAATTTTAAATTAATGTTTTCTGAAACAGAAATGTTAGTTTTTTAGCTAATTATAAATAAACTGAAATGGGGAGGTAGAGAATTTTCAAAACTGTAACATATATCCCTTACTTGCAAACTATATTTCAGTTGTAACTTTAAGTTTCACTCCAAAAAGTTATATAAATTTCACTTCTATATTTTTGAATGTGTAATACTATAAATTTAGGCTGTACCCGTCTACGTAAAAAATAAATATATCTCTTAAAATTTTGCGTCTTATTATAAAAATAGAAATGTAATTACAGAACTATTGTATAACAGCTGACTGCAATTTTTTTTTTTTGTTTCGAAAATTCATAGATCCGGTAACAATAGAAGACTTCTAGGTAATCTACCATTAAATTCTGAAAAAGAATTTTATACCCGTAAAAGGTTATTAAATTCATGTTTATATATGCGTTTATAGTAAAAAAAAAGCATTTAAATATATCTATCGATTTCAAAACGATAGGTTTTTCTTTTTTTTTTTACATTGAAACAATTTTGTCATAGTGTAAACTTACATTATATTTCCTTTTTTTATTTCCTGTCAAGGTTTTTGTCAATATATGATAACCTTTAGCTTACGGGGACCATTTTTTTATTCCCCCTTTAGAAAGGGAAATTTCATACCCCCAATGTAAGAATGGCTCACTGTGTCGTTATAGAATGATAAACGAAGTTATACTTTATATTTAAAGGGAAACTACATTTTATCTCAGACTTGAAACTGAGAAAATTTTATTTGACTGATACTCATCTACTTCTTGTGAGAAATGACTACACTGCGAAAATTTGTCCACAGCAATTACACAGTATAAACTATCATGTAATTCAAAAGCAGCCTTAATTTCATCACAGGATAAAATCATAGTTTCTTTAAAAGTGTTATTACAATTCATATAGTTTAACTGCTTGCGATATAACGTGTATTCGTCATCATCTATATAATCTAACATGCTTTGGAGTTCGGTAGTAATAGAAACACCATATACAAAAAATATTACTAATGACAAAAACACGTGAAAGTGAAGGAAAAAATGTCTTTTCTTTTAAGAATATTACTATTCAGTTACTTTAATATGTATACTCATCGTTATTTGTCTCTTCTATAGTTAAAAAATAGTTTATAGTCGATGACTGGAATTATTTCCTTTGGAGCTTGCAGACGTTTAGTATTAGAATCGAAGAAGTCTATAGAAATAAGGACTGTTCATAAATATCAATTTCACTGGATAGTGTGGCTTTTATGTTTGATATTTATTAGAAAAAACACACGTATTGTTAGTAAATTTGAAACTAAGGGTGTACAAATAGCTAGGAAATTCTATAATCCATTTCGTTGTAAATACATTAGGACGAAACTCCATTTAAACTAACTCCAGTATATATATATATATATATATATATATATATATATATATATATATATATATATATATATATATATATATATATATATATATATATATATATATATATATATATATATATATATAGTTTACAAATGTAAATTACTTAATAAGAAACAAAAAAGAGTAAATAAATTTTAGGCTCTAAGCTGCTCACAAAAATATTTACGATATATAGATATTTAAAATTAAGATGACTAAAAGGGCAGATGCGACCATTTAATACTCCTATAACCTGAAATAAGATAGACATATATAAATAAGCAAAAAACGGAATTGGAGGTGGTATAGTTGATGACTGGGGGGGGGGTTGTAATTTAAGATTTTTTACCCTAAAAATTTTAAATTGGTGGAGACTGATTTTAAATTGGTGGTTCATCTTGTAATTATGTTTTAGTTGACTATATTAGTAATAAAATCTGGTTTAACTTATCTATTTCACCTAAAATATTTTTCCTCTTCATAATTGTTTATTACTGTCTTGGTGTTATAGCCGACCTCCGGGAGTGTTGCCTGGCTTAAAACATGTTTAACCGGGGTTGGGGGGGGGGTCACAACCCCCTCCCCCCCAGTCATCAACTTTACCACCTCCAATTCCGTTTTTTGCTTGTTTATATATGTCTATCTTATTTCAGGTTATAGAAGTATTAAATGGTCACATCTGCCCTTTTAGTCATCTTAATTTTAAATATATATATATATATATATATATATATATATATATGTGTGTGTGTGTGTGTGTGTGTGTGTGTGTGTGTGTGTACATACTTCTTTTCCACTCCGAAGGAATATTTCATTCCTGAACAAACAGGGGATCATTACGATCAAACGGATCAAACGAACTTTCATTTATTAATTTAAATCTCGTATGACAGTCGGCAAAAGACTGTAAAACAAAGATTTAAGTTATCCAATAACGATGCTACAGTATAACATTAATGTACTTTACCAAAAGTGTCTGTATATAATTCCGCTGTTTAATTGGTAAATTTTAACTTAAATATGTTTGTGAGATATATTAATCGGATACAGATATGTTTAAGAAAACATTAAAAATGGATGTGAAAAAAAATCTCCCTCACCGTCCTTGTTTGCTTTACATTCTCGGAAGAATATATGAATATTAATTTATTTTACCCTCATATATGTCCCTATAATACCTTTCTCTAGCATTGAATGTTTGAAATATATTAATGCGAAAAACCACGTCTTTAATGTATTCAAAATAATCTTACACTAATTAAGCCTCTCTTCATGCTGGATTCCTTTATGGTAACACTTATCACATCCTTTATTACATTATAGCTACTTATAACATAAATGCTATAAAGTTCAAGATTTAAGAATTTTATTTGTTACTTTATCTGCATTTAAAGTCCTCAAATTATCTTACTTTTTATTTGCTTGTTTATTAAGCTGCACCCCACTTTAGAAATATAGGTTACATTTTTAATTGAAATTATGACAAAAGATATAATTTAGAAATTTTCAAACTACCCAATTTCCTTAATCTTATACCGTCGTTAAAAACATTATTTCCCCGTTTATTCAGAATTAATTTTAAAAATCACTTTCTAATTATCTTAGCTCATCACTTTGAAGTGAAATTATGCATGTCCTGCATAAAATTAAGTATTAGTAATGATTTTTTACTTTTGTTTGCTTTTACTCCTACGTTTTTCTTCTACTTATATGTGCAAAGTTAATTACATTTGGTGTATAATCTTTGAAAACTGAATTAAATTCTTATTTTTATAAAAATATGAACATTTTCTGAAAAGTTTCCTGACATTTCTTGTGATGGAAATTTTTAACATGTCTTTTAAAATCTATTAATTTAATAATTCTCGTTGCTTGTTTTTTCGTCGTTCTTTGAGTGCTGCCTTCTATCTAAAGTTAATTAAAATCTCTAAAATCCCAAATTTATTCTTAAATCAAATTTTATTTTGAAATTTTGAGCTTCGTCCGTTTCTTTGACCATCGTCTTAATCATGAAAGACGTTTAATATTCACCATGAAATTCTTTCTGAATTTAAGCGCTTTAATGCAATTTCTAAATCTTTTTAACACTTTTTTTTTTCCTTTCGACCAGAATTAAATTTAGCAAATAGATTTTGTAAAGTTATCACAAAGGAAATCCTTCTTTTAAATTATGACGGCAGATGGCATAATATTTCCAATTTATAACAATAAATCATTATATCCTTCCCCATCTTATTGTAAAATGATAATATATTTTTTCTAACTTCCATTTTCGATTTTTATACCTATAGAAGGAATTCATAAAGTGCGTAATATAAAAATTAATACATATAATCTATTAAAAATATTAAACTTGTTAATTAATAAAATGAACTTATAATTTTAAAATATAAACTTATTGCATAAGAAAACCTTCTTTTGAGTTACATCAGTGGATGGAATTAGATTTCTAATTTGTAACAATGAATCCATTCCATCTTTGTTACCTTACTGTAAAATATTAACACATTTTTCTGTACCATCCAATTTAGATTTTTATACTTTTATAAGAAATTCATAAAATATCAAAATTTACGTATGCAATCTAAATAAATAAAGTTATAATATTAAAATATAAATTTGTTTCCTAAGAAAACCTTTTTTTCAGTTATATCAGTGGATGGCATAACATTTCTAACTTGCAGTCTTTTCTGACTTCCGTACCTTACTGTAAAACATGAATACATTCTTTGTACCTTCCAATGTCAATTTTTTTAACTTTTAGAAAAAAAAATCATCTAACATATTAAAAATATTGAAATGTAGTATTACACATATAGTATTAAATATATAATATACAAACTTTTAATTTTCCTAGTTTTGATTTTTTTCTTTTCTTTCGTAAAATAATTTTTTTAAACCACATCCCTTCTCGTTAGCCTTATTGCCTGATATATATATATATATATATATATATATATATATATATATATATATATATATATATATATATAATCACTTATTCCATGTTACCTGCGTTTTTGTGAAATATAAAGGTGAAATATAATATTAAGAATAAAAATAATGTATGAATTAAATTTCGATTGTATAATTTTAGTGGTGTGCTTAAAAATTAATTTCTTGAAATATATTATTCTAGCAGATATTATGTCCCATTGAGGGTTTATAATGTTTATAAAAGTATACCGATTGGCAAAAAATGCTATTTACAACTAACACATACCTTAACATCGGTATCTTAGACGTTGAAATTGAATATCGAAATGTGTACATACCTCAAATTTCAAAACAGCATTCAGTAGACCTGCAAATTCACCTCATGTGACTGTTATAATTATATTTCATAACTCAGAAATTTGTATAGGTAATATCATTATCTCATATTTGAAAATTCTACGGATATCCGGCAATATCTATTACGAAAACTTTTACACGAAAACTTCGTCTCCCAATTTTGAGATGTCTCAGGCAGATAACGGGAGTAATTGGCTTAGCAGGAAGCATGTCGTAAAATTTGAAACACATTTCGTTACATATGGGAGTCGAGAACGAATTCCAAGAAGTTATCAGTTTCCTGTATATCGCGTAATTGAACAGAAATTTCCATATGACTTCTAATCGGACGCTTCAAAAAGATTAGTCAAAATATCTATTTTACAGCAAATGTAGGTTTTGATACAGGCATTTTCAACAATAAAGAATCTGCATACATTTCCATTTTAATATTAAATAAAGGTATTCCGTTTAAAGCGATTGATTGACTCTTTTAGGATTATGACTGAATATTTAAATGTTTAATAATCTTTAGTTTCTGAGCAACGCATATTTTATGCTGGGAAACAGATGTTTAGTGAATTGGACCATGCGATGATAAGAGGCAAGATAATTGGCGGCCAAATTTGCAGCCCTAAATTAACAGTCCTTTGGCGATTATTAAATGTTATTAGAAGCAATATTTTCAGGAAAAGCACAGGTATTGTATACTGTTTTAGCACTAAGCCTCTAGGCAGTTAAGTTAAGGTTTAAGGGTATTCATGCGAGAGATGATTCTTTGGTCTTTCAGAGGAAACAGTTACATAATTTTAGAGTTTTTCCTGTGCAATTAATATATTTATTTACAATTGTTAATATAATATCTTCATTTCACTAAGAACTTGGGTTCAGTAATTCGGGTGTGAAGGTAATACGTACTTCACAAAACTTCTCTTTTATCGTCCTTTATCGTCTTTTTATCGTCGCTTTTTATTTGATGTGGATAAGTAGAGTATTACGGTGGCAAGGGATCTACAAACTCAATATTTTTCATTTTCAATTTTTAAATCTATATACAAAATGAGCATAGTTTATTTTCTTTTTTTTCTACATTAAACACCTTTAGAATTCAAAATATGGAATTTTTAGCAGAATAATGCCTGTTTTTCAAAAAAAAAATTCTCCAATGCGACAGACGGTTCCTTGGACATTATTTTTACCTTCATATGACACCGCGGTTTTGCTGGCCACTTTTCTGGGAGCATCGTATAGGTGGACCACCATATATATATATATATATATATATATATACAGAGGCTGTTCGCACATTTTTAGACGAATTTGGTAAGCGGTAATAAAAATTCGTTTGCTGCAAAAGAAATAATTGCAATTGTACTATGTTTTTAAAAGTCAAAATTATCGTCTACGGCTTGAAAGTTTTGTTTTTATTCAAAATGGCGTCTTTAACAAAGCAGTGGTTCGAAGGCTAAATTTATGCTCTTTCCGAAGAGGAACTTGCCATTATAAGAAAAGCCAGCAACAATCCTGAATCCCTTAGAAAAACTTTCTTTCGATTCTTTGAACCATGTACTTAAATTTTTTTCTCCCCTTTTATGATAATAAATGGCTCTTTTTTTGTTGCAATCATTTAAATACACCCATGATTCATCTATTGTGACAATTGTTTTCCATTTTTCTTTGGATAAGTGTTTCTCATATAGAATTCTGCAGCGTGTCCTGCGTTCAGCGATATGATTTGGAAAAAGACGATGCACATTGCGTTTTTTTCGCTTTCTTAAGATTTAAATCAACGTTTATCATTTTGTTTACAGTGGACACCGAGCATTTTAATGATTTTGCAACTGTTCTTTGACTAGGGGGATTTTCTTTTAACATTAAACAACGTACCTTTGCAATAGTCGAAGATGTCCGTTTTTTCCTTGGATACTTGTTTGGAATTTTTTTCCCACTTGAGGCTCCAATTTGACGTTTTTTTTTCCTTTCTTGTTGACGATATTGCCTATCGACGCATTAGATATCACAAAACCATGACTCTCACATCGTTTTTGGATAACGGAGTATGCATATTTCTCTTCGGAAAGAGCATAAATGTAGCCTTCGAACCACTGCTTTGTTAAAAACGCCATTTTGAATAAAAACAAAACTTTCAAGCCGCAGACGATAATTTTGACTTTTAAAAACATAGTACAATTGCAATTATTTCTTTTGCAGCAAACGATTTGTTATTACCGCTTACCAAAATCGTCTAAAAAACGTGCGAACAGCCTCTGTATATATATATATATATATATATATATATATATATATATATATATATATATATATATATATATATACAGTTTAATCTCGATCGATCGTTTTTCCGTATATGTCGTTCATTTTATTCAGTCCCAACGATCATATTGCTTTGTTATGTTTCCGCATGTATCGTTTTCCCGCATTTATCGTTCATTTCAATCGGTCCCTTGAAAAACGATAGATCGAGATTCCACTGTGTATATATATATATATATATATATATATATATATATATATATATATATATATATATATATATATATATATATATATATATATATATATATATATATATATGTATATATATATATATATATACATGAAATAAATTTCAAACATTTCCGTTATCATTAAAAACGTTGATCCAAAATTATTACATCCTATTGCAATAAAGCATTACCCCTAAAATCCCACCAAAGTATTTTATTAGTTTTTCCTTAAAGCCACGCGCGAAAAGAATTATAAAACGAAGTCTATTCGAGAACTCTGACGAAGCGATCATTCGATATGGCGTTTAAGTCAGGTGATGAGTTTAGACCAATTAAAGTTCAGTGCGCTTCTACCTTGGAGATCTGAGCTCCTTTTTCTGTAGTCTATGTGTTCGTACTAGCAACCTAACCTGATGTGAGTTTGAGGCCTCCGTCAATAGCGTCGCGGCGTTGCGCCGCCGGGATTTCCCCCGAAAATAGCGATATGTAAAAATGCTTCATGTACAAATTTAATGTCCAGCAAAATTCCCAGGACTAAAAACTGTACCACGGTCAAATCGCCGCTTCTTTTCTGGTGTCGGATTTCAAAGTTTTTCTTCTTTATCCCAGCTACTTCTACTGCCTGTTCCGGCACGACTACATCTAGCAGTTTTCCAGCTCACAAGTCTGTCGCATCGTTCCGCAACAGTTTTCGTTACATAGACTCTGCCTAAGCCTTTCCCAGCTACCCTCCACGACTTAATAATGACTCGGGGTCTCTACCTGTCATCCGACATCTCCTTGCTACCATTCAATCAATCAATGCACAATTATATATATATTTGTGCATAATTTCAATTCTTTTGATATACTCTCCTGTATCTAAAAAGATCCGAGCACGGTGGTGTAATAAGCAGGAGGTGAATGTGCAGTGATCTAAATTGATAGGAGAACCACCAAGCCTAAGGTGACAACCGATTTATGACTACGACGCTTTACGGCGTCAATGAGCGAGGCTTGGTTTCGCATTGAATAACAAGGGCCATAAAAACATAAAAATAAGAAAGCAGCAGCAATAAATCGGAGGTCAAAGATTAAGAAGCAGGTGCATGTTGCTTCTGAGGTATCTCAGACGCGAACAGGCGTCAGGATTAATTAGTACGCACATATATTTTTCAGTGGCAGCCAATGCGATGAAAATAAACCGTGAACGAACCTATGGACAAGGTGGCTCGTCCCTCATCCCAATAAAGGGGTGGGTCGAGCGAATGAGAGGCCAAGAAGGCAACAACCAATGGAAAAACAAGAAAAGAAATATATATATATGAGTATGAAGCGTTTTACAGGGAGCCCCTTTACTAAAAAAAATGAAAGAAACAATCTAAGCTACGAGAAGGCTGACGAGCATCCTAATAAAAAACTAAAAATTACGAAAAGATTGAATGCCCAGCGAAGGCGCAGATTACTACGAAGTCGACTTGATGCCAAAGAAATGGAAACGATTGAATGAAGTTACCTCTGCATAGCCTCCCCATGAATAAGCGCAAAGTGAGTCTACAAAGTGCCCATCGATGAAAGAATTTACAAGTGTGGAGCCAATTGACCTAGTGACGGAACGAATTTACTTCGAGGTGCCGAGCTGTTTTCCTGAATGATCATCGACCTAGGAGACCGTAGACTCTTTCAATGACGAGTGCGCTGCTGACAGACCCGCAGATCGACATAGAGCATCCGAGCTTTTTTCCTGAGTGATCAACGACCTATGACTCTTTTAGTTTCGAGATCCAGGACTCTTTAATAGAACTGTGGTGCCCAGTAACCTACGAACATTACTCTGACTTTTTGTGTACCAGTAGCGAAACGAGATAGTAAGTGACAGTACCGGCAGCCATGGGTGAGAATATTTGCTAATATAATTTATTTCACATCCCTGCTTATTACATACTTGCGTCTTGACCAAGGGTCGCCATTGCCTACTGTATGCCAATAATATGCACTATAATTGAAATTAAATATATAAAATTAATACTGTGTTGAATAAGACTATGAATTTAACCAGATACTAATTTATGTATATATGGAAGTAAACTGTATATATGTATAACTAACGAGTATTCTTTGAGAGTTGTTCCCATTTTCCTTAGTGGTGTATTGAACCGATTTGGTCGCAACGCTACATATACGATGACAGTCTAATAACCCCAGTTTGGGTTATTACAGGTGGTAGGTTGAAGAGGCCAGAAAATTCTAGCTAGTAATAAGATGAGCAATTCTGTAATATCATAAATATTAATCTTTAATATGCTGCTTTCTTAACATAAACATATGCAAATCTTTTGGAGTTGTTATATACCAACAAGAAAGTAATTTTGAGCAATAAATAAAGATTTTTCTTTCTCGATGTGCCTCTCTTAGCTAAAAGGCATATCATGTGTATGCAGCAACTAAATTTCAGATTGTAACATTCTAATGTCCCACTCGTAGTTATATACTGTACCAACAAGAAAGTAATGTTAAGCAATAAATAAAGATTGTTCCTTCTCGATGTGTCTCTCTTAGCTGAAAGGCATATTCTGTCTATGCAACAACTAAATTTCAGATTGTAACATCCGAATGTTGCACTCGTAGTAATATACAAACAAGAAAGGAATTTTGAGCAATAAATAAAGATTGTGCTTTCGCGATCTGTCTCTCATAGCTGAAAGGCATATTCTGTCTATGCAGCAACTAAATTTCAGATTGTAACATCCGAATGTTGCACTCGTAGGGAAAAGTCATACGTCATTTATCATTCTGTTAAGTCTATAGGGAGCTGTCAATCTGAAAATTGCGAGAGAAAGCAAATGATTGATGCATGTTGGAAAATTAACATGTAACAAAGTATCCGAAGATAAAGGTTTTATTTCGTAATTCAATTTTCAACCTTTTGAATTTAAAACATCAAATTTCTTAAAAACTTTCCTTATTACTATAAATCTAGTTTATAACTATTTTCGAAAAAAATATTAACTCTGTGATAGAAAACTCAATTTAAATTCTTGCAAACAAATACAAAATATGATTATGTTAAAAACTATTTCTGCATAACAATTTAATCACAAATATTTAAATTTAATATTCGTCTTTCATTGAATCTAAACTCATATTTATTCAATATACTCGAGTGTCATGATTATAAATATTTAAACTAAAACGTTAGCAAATATTAAGCTTAACAAGATGTTCCCTCCGAAGCAAAATCAAATTATTTGCTGGAGGTATTTTTGCCCTAGGAAGCATTTAATTGGATATTCAGAGACGAAAAAGGCAATGAACTCACTATAATAATGCATTATGACATCATGAGGGATTATTAGCATCATTAGATTAAGAAGAAGAAAGTATTTCACCCGAAAAAAAGGTCAGAAAATTAGAAAAACAAAAAGTAGCTGGAGGTTTTTGTGTCGTTAATTTTAACTAAAGAGATAAGTTAAAAATTCTGTAATGAAAGAGCAAAATATTACTTTTTTATCCTTCTCTTGAACCAGGTATGCCAAGAGGACCAAATCACCGTTGCAAAAAAAATTGGCCTCTTGTTATTTAATACTTTTATGAGGAGTGTTAAATACTTCATTAATCACGTTTAATATTATCACTTTTTGTATTCATGCAATCCGGATTTTGATGTTTTGCTAAAATTATATTTTCCGAAGTATCTTTTTTATTATATTGAAATTAATAGAATATAGCAGTATCTCACATGTGGCATGAAAATTTTATTTGCTGGTTGTCATAGTTAGGGACGACATGTTTCTTAGAAAAGAGGGAGAGCCAAGTCACAGGTGCAGAAAGCGACATTGTTAAGAGGGGGATATAGAAAACAAGTAACATGAGTACAACGAGTCTAGACCAGCTGCAGTTAATGAACTTGCCAAGTGAAAGTAGAGCTGGAGATATCCGGAGTGTAAGGAAACTAAGGAGGTAAGGAGCCAAGAAAATAGCAGGATATCGTTAGTGGAAACAGCGGGGGTCACCATTAGAGAAGGTCACCACTGATAGCCAAGAACGAGAAAGTATTTATGAAGTTAAGAGAGGAAGTTAATAGAAAAGTAGTAACTGTTGTGTCGAAGAGAGTGAGATACTCGAAACCTGAGATTGAAATTGACAGTATGATATGTAGATGGTGATGTTAAGATGCCCAGCGGACGGACCCAAGGAGATGATAAGAAACTCGTAAGCCCCGTGGAACCCAGGCGGAATCCGAGTACCGAATACAATTGTTCGCTGGCAGATTTGGATGGTTGATGAATCAGCCCATGATAAAAATACCCACGGCCGACATATCCCTAAGGCCGGAGATGACTAGAGGAGGAAAGACCGAACGACAGTAGAGCTCCCCTACAAGCCTGTTCCAGCGAAGGATGACTAGCTTCCGTCTTCAGTGATTTCGTGCCACCGGAACAAGTCCTAGAGCTTAATCCGCACCCGCACAGTAAGCTGCCAGCTACAAGAAGCAATAGATGTCCGGCGAGCCAGGTCAACCAATCAGCGAGAGGCGCAAACCTACCTGTTGAGTCCCCAACGGAGAACCTCTATTGTTGGCAAGAAGAGCCCGTCCATTGTTATGCAGGCGAAGTCATCCAAGATGGGGAGAGAGTTTTATGTTTACTTTCATCCCAATGCTCAGGTTGTGTAATGCCCGAGTAAGTGATCGGTGGTCAGGTTAATTTAATACGGATAATTATTCATATAGATATATATCACCTAGCAGTATTGATTAAAAATGATAATTGCATAAGGTATGATTAATAATGAAATGTTTATATATGTGTATATTGTGATGACACTTAATAAATTGATTGATCAACGTACATTCGAGTAATCACTCTTAGTTTTATCCAAGTACTGCCACTAATTACAACAATCCCCATCTCACTTGTCAGTAAAGAATGCAATTTAAAATATAAATCTGCAAAGGTTAAAAAAAATAATCGCATTGTTAAAATTTGTCTATATTTTCATATAAGTTTACAATCTCAAAAGTTTTGTTTATTTCTAAGCGTAACGAAAGTTTGAACAAACCTAAATACTCAGAATCATCAAACAATGTAACTGCTTAGAAAACCTTGTTTAGATCAAGTGCTTTCTACTAATATTCCTGTGTCTATTTACATAGTCAAACATAACAGTATTTTTATAGCCTTTCTTTTATCATAATACATATACAACAAAAATTAATACAACAGTAAAACTTAAACAACTTACAATAGCGTTATATTTATGATATGGTATCCTTAAATTTGGCAATAACGTAGTTAAAATATTCCATTAATATCATGACACAATCTTCCTAAGTACCGTTATTTCTTATTTTATTTCTTTTATCATTGATTTTAGACTAAAAATGGTGCACTCATTCCAAATTTCATTGTTGCAGTAGAACGGCAGAGAGAAAAATCTTTAGTTCACATAAAACTGGTTGTTTTCAATTTTCCGAATAAATCGGTAGTGTAAATCGCGTGTCATGTAAGCCAAGCAAGACATGAAATTATTTAAGCATTTTCAAAAATGGCGATTCAAACAAAAATTTTTCACATGAAAAGCCTTCATTGATAATACACACAAGTTGCTTTTCAACAAATTGAAAAATACTAAAGTTGATTCTTTAACATTAAATAATGAGTGTAAATATAAACATTTATTGATATTATGTAAAGGTTTCCCTCATTTTAGAGCAATATTGATGTTAGTGTAAATTCTTCACAAGCTATTAATAGTGAATTGTCCGAAAGTGGAGGATGGACGAGCTTTTTTTTCAATCTTGAGAGAAAACAATTTCGGTTCGAGGAGATAAATGTTAAAAAACATCGGTTTTTGAAAAAAATCAATTAGCCTAAATTTCTAGTTCGATCTATCTGTTTCTTAGGCATAAATGCTATATTTCTGGTTAAAACAATTTGTTTTTACTCGCATATTTATTCTTAGGGTTTCTTTTCCACACATTATTTATCTTATGAATAGTTTACATTATAAATATTTTGTTACATTACAAACATTTATCATATAATATAATTATTTGTGTTATAAGCATTTTAAGTCATATTTCCATTCATTATTACATAATTTATTTTTATTTGTATATATATTATTAAACATTTTTTTATGTTCAATTTATTTTATAAATATTTGATGGCATTTGCTTTGCAACAGTTAGAAAATTTTGTTTTCTTCTCTCTTCAGTTAACATGTTTTTCTCGTGTCTACAGTATTAAATTTGTGTTAAATTATGCATTGCAACACAAAAGAACCTATTAAAGGGTACCAAAAGCCAGTAACATTCTTATAAACGCTGTATACTTAGCGATAATAGTTTACTTTAAAAGTTCGTGTACTGTAACTAATTTTGTATTTCAAAATGTCATTATCATTTTGAATGATGTGCTTCAATAATAGTAAACGAATAGTGTTCTTTTTCTATAATCTCTGTATGTCAGCGAGATAAATACGCTTTACATATTCATGCTAAAACCGTTCAACACTTAAAGCACTATAAGCTTGTACATTAGGGAAAAAAATCAGTATATGGTAACAAATTACAAAATGATGTTTGACTTTCATTTCAAAGCCCCTTGTTAACATGTAGCTAACAAACTCAAATGAAAAAAAATCCAAACAGGACACTCAAAAATCAATATTAGAAATTCGAGTTTTCAGTTTCTTGACCGGAATATTGAAACTAACCGGGTGACTAAATAAAACCAATTTATGGGAAACCAGTTCGAGGTTAAAAAATCTAATCCAGTATTATTTAAATGTATTTAAATGGTTTTAAAGTGAGATTTTTACATAACTACACATGCCGAACCCGTTGTACAGCAGTTAGCAAAGAATTTGCGATCGGTCTCGGTTGGAATCGCAGCCAATGCATGGGTGTTTCCCTACTGCCCCTTGCAGGGACTAAGTTTAGTTTACCCACTAGTTGACCCTATGAAGAAGTTGCTAAGAAGCGCATTTATAGGCGAATGTCCTTAGGAAATGTGCCCTCAGTATTTCTCAATTTTAAAAAAATATATTTTTAGGTAGTCTCTTCTAAAGAAATTACCGCGAATTATTTACATAGGATTACTTATCGTTGCTTACCTCTTTTGTGTGAATATATATATATATATATATATATATATATATATATATATATATATATATATATATATATATATATATATATACACTGTCACAAAGAAATATATGCACCCAGAAAGAAACGAGCTACTATCACAAAACTTAACATGCATGTAGTGTATGAGGAGATAAGCAAATGATTAAAAATTCAGAAGAACAGACTGTTTTATTAAGAAGATATGGCATGAAAAAGGTTACAAATCAGTAAGTAGTAAATCCACCTCTGGCAGCTGTGCAAGCCGAAATACGGCGTGGCATCGAATCAATGATTTCACCTATGACCTCCTGCGGAAAATCATGCCATAATCTTTCCAACTGGAGAGTTAATTCACGAGTATTCCGAGACGGCTGCAGTTGCCTTCGAAGCACGTCCCAGACGTGTTCTATTGGTGAGAGGTCTGGTGACCTGGCAGGCCATGGGAGTACGTCATATCCTTGAAGACATTGTTGGGAGAGTCGCGCAGTATGTAGACGACCGTTGTCTTGCTGATAAATGGCATCTGGGCGAGTTGATAGCATAGGCAATACAACTGGCTTTAAAATCTTGTCCACGTAACTGTTTTCCGTGAAATTGCATTGAAGGATGACTAGAGGTGATCGTGTGTCCCAGAAAATCGTTCCCTACACTGTCACACCTTGTGTAATCGCCGTATGCCTGTCCATAACAAATGCCGGATCGGACTGGTGACCTTGCCACCTTCACATGCGTATGCACTGCAGCGTATGTCATCAGCATTGAGACTCAATCTGTCACACGCCAGCTTGCCCAAGGTCGGCAAAAATCCAATCCACACTGCCTATGATGTGGGGTCAGTGGTAGGCGTCTTAATGGACGTTGGCTCCTTAAACCTGTGTCGACCAGTCGTCCCCGAACGGTTTCCCTTGATACCACCGGATGTATGGAAGATGGTAAATGGTGTCGAACCGATTCTAGCGACGTTGTTGGTGCGGATGTGGCCGCTCTTATGATTGCGCGATTCTTATGATTTGTGTTCCAGGGACACCCTGACCCTCCGCGACGGTAGACTATCCCTTCCGTGATCTATTGCCGCCATCACCGATAAACTACCATATCGCTCCAACCGAGGTGGCGGCCGATACGCCTAATCGACAAACCTGATTCTCTGAGGCCTACTATACACCCCCTCTCAAAGTCCGACAGTTGTTCTTACTGTCGCCGGTTACGTCTCAGATGCATCTCTAGTCACAAAACCGTCCATCCAAGTCGACAGATACCTTTGAATAACCCTATGGCACGAGCAATCATGCTTTTAAACTTTGCCAGTTGCGCATCTCATATGCGCATAGCGCGCTTACTGTTGTCTCGTTGGCGTCGAAATATTAATCATTTGCATATCTCTACATTCATGCCAAGTTTCGTGATAGTAGTTCGATTTTTCTGGGTGCATATATATTTTTGTGACAGAGTGCATATATATGTAAGTGTGTATATGTATAAATATATGTATGCCAAAATTTTGACGCATCTAGTTACTTTTCTGTTTAACTTGGCCAATTTTTAGACTGGGTTTGGCGAGGTGCCAAAATTATAACTCGCGTGGACGGGCGGATGGACGGTTTTAGCGCCTGAAATTTTCTTTTCCGCAGACCGTTATGGAGGAACGTAATGCTATGTTAAAATTTCATTCAATAAAAAAAAATGAATGGAAATTTATTTACTGTACGATAGGTTAGGTTTGGAGTGCTAGTGTCATATTTAGACGACACTACACAGATTAGACTACACTACTGAGACGTGACTACACGAGGGATAATTAGACCCGGACCTACTGCTTAAAGGCCATTTCGAACGGCTACAAGCATCCATGCAAAGAGTGGGACTCGAACCTACAGACTCGATCCGAAGCCAGCCCCCTAGCCATTCGGGCATCATACGGCGTTTTAGCCGAGGGGAAATATAACTGGAAATCTTTCTTACAGCATATTACTTACAAATAATGCATAGAAGAGCGTTCAAACACTTTTCATTTCTCTCTTTCCTAAATCTTGATGTTAAATACAATTGAAGATTTCTTTTCTTTTATGGTAAAAAGAGGGATATTAGCTGCATAAAATCCCTTTTTACAAAATGTATGTTAATGTTCACATTTCTGCATGGTGTTGCGATTAACCTTTTTTTACATAACAAACATTCTAGATTATGATTACTGGCAAAAGCAATCCCCGCACTATATAGCCTCATGTTAAATGAAGCTTGTATTGTACTAAATTACTACATGTAATTGACTGCTTTGCACATGATTCTATTTGAATCACATTTGAGCACAATGATTTTCAAAATGTCATGATTAAATTGCATAACTGTTAGCCTATATGGAATCATTTACGTCATACTAGAATAATTGAAACCATTAGGGAACGGGATTAGAGGGGTTTTGCTCAGCATAACTGAGGGATAGCTCTGAATATTGACAACATATTTTGATTTTTGTAATAAAGTGTGATTTTACTTGAACGATATGGATGTTATTTAATTTGTAATATCGATACAAAATATGGGTTCTGAAAGAGTTCGAAAATATCAATCAATGAATAAATTTAATCTAAAATGAATATTAAGGAAATTAAAAACACTCAATTAGTAATACATATATTTTTTATAAAAATACGCTGCTTCATACTATTTTATAATTGCATGCACATTGTACACTACCCTTATTAAATTTTGTGTCGTTTATTCAGTTAAAATCTGATTTCCACTCCACTTCAGAAATCGATATTTACTTCTGTTTCAATGGTATCCCATTTTGTTTAATCTACCGAAAGGAAAAATTTATGGGCCGGTAAATGCCTTGAAAGTTAAATTTCATATTGAACATCTACCTATCGATATAGTAATTTTTCATTTACTGGGACATTCATTTTTCGTCAGCCCCTATGGATATCATATTTTACACTTTCACTTCTTATTTCCCCATTTGAATTAAAACGATAAAATGACTTTGGTCGGCAATTTAATTATTCATATTCCTTATCAGCTTTCCCAGTAATCTCTTCAAAGTTCTGTTAAAGGATTTGTAAGAGAGAGAGAGAAAGAAAAATAGATAGATAGATAAACTGCTCGCCATTAAAATTGCAACACCATGAAGGAGGGACTATACAAATGTCAAATTCAAATGAAAAGAAGAAGATGCTGGGATATGCAAAGGATTAGCATTTAAGCACAATCGAACGGCGCAGGAGGGAGCAACGGCATCTCAAACTCTGTGTAAAAGGAAATTACGAAGCGGGGTTCTCATTCCGAAACAGCATTTGAATGTTGGTTGTTTGTGAGAAGATCGTGTTATGCCTCGTATAAGGAGAAGAAACAGCTACCAGCATTTGTCAGAATCCGATAGCTGCAGAATCGTGGCCTATCGAGGGTGTGGTTTATCATTCTGCGATATTGCTACTCGCATTGGTCGGAATCCAACGACTGTCATGCGATTTTAGAATCGATGGCTTCAAGAGGGTCATAATGAATGCCTTGCAGGATCTCAACGATCTCCCACCACTAATGCGTGAGAGGACAGACGTGTTGTGAGGTCGAACTTGCAGGATTGTACAGCCACATCACGGACCTTGAGTCAGGAAATGGGCTTTTTTACAGCACAAGTATCCGCACGGTCATTGCGATGAAGTCTAGAGCAGCACGGACTGTCCGCACGACGACCATTATTGCGGCTTCCCTTGACATTGCAGCATAGAGACGCGCGGTGGCATTAGTTCGCCCAACGACAAAACTGGATACAGGAGTGGCACCACGTCGTCTTTTTAGACGAGTCCCGGTTCTTCGTACAACATTATGATGGCCGTATCCGTGTCTGGAGACACCAAGGAAAAAACTCAGCCTGCTTCCATTCAGTGTCGTCATAGGGGACCTGGTGTGATGGTAAGGACAGCCATTGTATACACGACACGAACACCTCTTGTTCGCGTCGTCGGTAATCTGAACAGCCAGGATTACATTTCTCCAACCTTAAGCTAGTGGGTGTGCCCTACCTTCGAGGCCTTGGAGACGTTATCTTTCAACAAGATTACGCAAGACCGCATGTCACCCGTCGTGACTGGGCATACCTCGACTCAAAGGGTGTTCGACTGCTGCAATGGACAGCATGTTCACCAGATCTCTCATTGAAAACATCTGGTCATGGATTGCTGAGAGACTGGGCCGCCACCGCTCTCCAGTCACTACGATTGATGAAGTGTGGCATAGACTTGAAGCAGCATGGAATAAATTGCCCGTATCTGTCATCCAAGACCAGTTCGACTTGATGCCTAATCGGTTAGAACCGTTTTACCTGCCAGAGGCAGCAGCTGTGTGTACTAATTTCGGATTCTGTATATCCCCATATTGTTTACAAATTTAATATGTTTTCTTCCTGCTATGCTGTATACGTACAGTGAGGAAAAGGTTTTTTATTTTCTGTACTTCCTGGTGTTGCAATTTTTATGGCCAGTAGTGCATACACACACACACAGATATATATATATATATGTATATATGTATATATATATATATATATATATATATATATATATATATATATATGTATGTATGTATGTATGTATGTAAGTATGTATATGTGATTTAAACTTTATGTCCTTAATTGTAGTTGCCTAAAATTACAGGATTTTAACAAGGTTATATGATCCATTTTTTTTTTAGAAATGGGAAGTAACATTAACTAAACGTGTGCATTAAAAAAACTGATGTTACGTATATTTACTTAATTTTTACATATTTATTTATTCTCGTGAAACTAATAATTTAAAGAGTTTTCTTTCAGAAGATTGATTTTTAATGAACGAAACGGAATTCTAAATACTTTCAGAAAAACATTTGGATTGAAATTTCTTAAAGGAAAGAAAAAAAACCTAATGAACGAATTATCTCTAGTACAGTTTTAAATATATTGGTAGAAAATGTGTTTCTAAGAATGTTCTTTCAAGCGCTTTTAGAATAAATTAACTATATAATGTCATAAGCTCTGAAGTCCACTGAAAGATAATATAAACATCAACTAAATGCATCACAGTTTATTTTTCAATCACCTCGGTTCTTTTTACTTTTGATAAAACAACTTCTTAGGTACTTGATTTTATTAAAGTTATTAAAGACTTTACCCCACAACCAGTTGAATTTATAATTGTTAAGATCAGAAGGTGGAATGATACCCTTCTTATTTAAAACTATTATTTAAAGTATTGATGTCCAATATTCAAATCCCATATTGACAGATGTAAGCTAACACAGCTATTTTCGAAGGATACTTAGTTAAGTCAGTCAAAAGCAAAATTAGTTTTTATGCGAATCGTGTATTTTTTTCCTCTGTCAATACTTCTTATGCTACAGTGCGCTTGAAACTATTTTTTTAGTAAATAAAAAAAATTTTTACTTTACTTTTTTTCTATATGAATTAGAAGATTGCATAAGGCTTTATTTTAAAGAAATCATATACTAACATACGCTGTCAAAAATAATCAATTATTAAATATCCATCTTAATTTATCAAAATATAATCCAAAATAAGCATTTGATGACAGAGACAAAAAGGCACTTTAAGCCACTTTTAAGTAAAGTCTTTAAGAGTTTTATATCTTGAAGACTGCTTAGTTAACATTATTTTTTAAGGTACATATTTTTTCTTTTTCTTATATTTCATTTACTTTGAATGTTCTTTAGAGCCCATTTTCTTAGTTTGAGCAATACTTCTTGAGGCAATAAGTCCCTTTTAAAGTCACTTTATTACAAACAAAGGTAATTGGAAAATAATAGAAAAAAAAAGCTTTGTAGAATCTCGCGTCTTATTCGAAATCTCCTTTTTGCCTCTTCAAAGCTCGCAGATTCCTAAAAACAACGTTTTAATCATGAGTCTTTTAAAGTTTAATTTTTAATTATGAAAGTTCTTTTAGTACGAAAGTAAAAGCTTTTCAGAAAATATGCTCTTTTTTCGACATCAATGCTGCTTACTCAAGGGAAAATGGAATAATTGAGTTTCATTTTGAAATTCTAATGCGTTTTAACGTTCCTCTGGGCAAAAAAAAATCTGCTACCTTCTTTATTTTATGTGTTCTAATTTAATCAAGCGATTAACAAATAAAGAAAAATTGATTTAATCCTTTAATAATTTTTATACAGTAATGTGTTTTACGGTTTTAAAAGTTATCTGGTTCAGTGCATACCTTAACAGCACAAATAAAGCAAATGAGTTTACTATTACATTTTTATTTTTCTTTCAAAGCTGTAGCTTTTGATTAATCAAGTTAAGCAAATATTCCAAGACACCAAAATAAAAGAATCACATATATTTTTCCATGTTTTTCAGCTTTATTCAAGTAAATATTTTAGTATGTAGAGCCGGTATAATACAGGGTTCAATAGTTCATATACCACTGACAAGTTTAAAACAAACTATTTCTGTCCGAAAACTAGCTATCCGTCTCCAAACAAGTAATTACCAAATAGAGCACTTGCATTTAACTAAGTGTTCTGGTTAAGAATACTTTTAAAAGAACCTTGACTGTAAACGACAGTTACTTGTAAATAAATCACCTATATCACAGAAATTCCTACCAAAATTTCCATTTCAAAAGGCGTTTGAAAAAAAAGTCACAGGTTTCAAAAAAGAAGTTACAGATGAACTGTCCTCAACTTTACAAACACGTGAAAACTATTTCAAATTAGCCGCTTTTTACTTAAACCCTTAAGAATAATTACGGAAGTAATGTAGATTAGAGATCAGTATGAGATACGTAACAAGTGAATGCTTATTATTTATCTTATTTTAATCTACCAGAACAGACCTTTTAATAAAAATTCAGTTTCCTAAATGTAGTTTTTGCTATCTGATCCGATTATTTTTTTTATAAGAAATGCATCAGAAAAGGTATCTCTTTTAAAATACGTTTTTCAGCACATAGTATGTGCACTCTTCTGTCCAGATAACACTAAATAGGCCTGAACGCATATAGCCGGGTGGCCTTAGTGATGCTGATAACATTTTTGAGTCATAATTAGACTTTTTGTAATACCTTTTCATTAACTTTTGGTTTCATATTCTTTGTAAAGCACCTATGATAGATGGACATTCAAAGGGGTTGTTTCAAGAAACTGCAAGAGTGAGTTTAATTTCCACTCCTTTGCAATGAATCGTTTTCAATTATGGTATTGTTGATGTTATTTCTCTATTGTATTTAATCTCTGATACTGGTGATATGTAGTTATACGTGTGAACAATCTAATTTTGGACACTGCATCAGCAACAGCCTTGGTAAGAATATAGGAATTTCGCTTTGAGC
Source organism: Dolomedes plantarius (assembly GCA_907164885.2). Lineage (NCBI taxonomy): Eukaryota > Metazoa > Arthropoda > Arachnida > Araneae > Dolomedidae > Dolomedes > Dolomedes plantarius. The sequence goes on from OU015492.1 coordinate 174,530,619, forward strand.
TTGTCACAGCATTAGCAAGCTCTGAAATTTTAAGTAAGGAGTCTGATGAGTTTTTACGTAAGGAATTTAAGGAAAGAAGTTCTATTTACAAGATTGTTTTGACTTTTTTGTAGATTGTTTTTTTTTCCCATCAGTAAACCAATTTTCACTAATGTGAAATAAAGTTACTTAAACTATTTACGTTTCATTATTCTGTCCTCAACAGTTCAATTTTAAAGCATTTCATTGATTTTGTGAAACTGAGTTTTACAAATGAAGTTTATATTTGCCACTGAAATAGTATAACGACTAGTATCAGCGGTTAGCATCAACGGTTTGTACTCAATTGTATAACGGTTAGTTAGTGAGCTTCTACGCTGATATCTTGTGTTCGAATCCCATCTAAAACATGGGCATTCGTTTCCTGTACACTCATAGTCACCTATATGATGATTCCATAATAAAGTAGCTAACAAATTATATAGAATCTACGAGATGTCGGTAGGTAGCTTGAGGAATCTGAGACTGTATCTGGTTAACTGTAATTCCCAGTTCAGTATGATTTGTTCATTCTAGATCTTAAGTGTCTTTCGACATCATCCCACATATGTTCAGTTGGGATCAGATGTTCAGTTTGAGATCTATTTTTGCGGAATCCAACAAAACATGGTTAAGTCTCTATCTTCAAATCATCTGAGGACAATGTGCGCTTTAGGATATAGAGCATTGTACTGCAGGAAGTGCCAAACTCCGGTGTGGTAAGCTCTTAAAGTAACTGGATGTACTTGGCCAGTGACAGTATTGAAATACCTTTTGTCATAATTGAAATACCTACAGTCGTTCTTCCACATGATTTTAAGAGCTCAAACAATGACATAAAATCCTCCCCAAACATTAATATTGCTTTCACCAATTTGAAGTATTGAACAATGAACTTAGTGTCCAAGCTTTCGTTCTGTCTTCTTTCCAATCATAACCTGTCATGCGTTGATGCAATTGAAAATGTGGTTCATTGAACTACATTACCATTTTCCATTCATTAATTGTCCAGTCCTTGGGATCTTGTATGAAATGGAGTCGTTTAATCTTGTTAGCTACAGACAGCGAAGGCTTTCGAATAAACCTTTAACTGCCATACCTGATACGGTGTAATGTGCTGCGAACAATAACATTGAGAGGGCATCAGAGTTACCGGACATGTCTGATAGCTCTCCTTTTAACTTGATCATCTAATAGCCAGCGACGACCTCGCGCCTTACGTTGAGAACCCGGGTTTTTGTTTAGTAGGCCACTCTTTGAAAATGTGAACAACAGCTGCTGTTGAACGCTTCACTAGCGACGCATTTTCGCTTATATATCACTCCACTGCTTCTAACACCCACAATCTTTCCTTGTCCAGATACAGTTGTAAGGTATACATAAGATTCGATTCACAAGAATCGAACTTTTGAGTGAATGAATTAAAGAAGCTGCTTGGGATATGCTAATTTCGGCATACGCGCTTGGTATTGATTAATACAGAGGTTGAAAAAGGTTTTGTTAAGGTTGACAGATAAGCGAGTTAAAGGAGCTACGAGGAAAGCAGCTCCAGGTGCGATCCTGCGCTAGTGCTTAGGGGGCCCAAAGTTTACGTGGCAGTACTGCTGGTCTGACTCTCTGCTAGTTTGTGAGTATTTTGCAAAGTGTATTTCTATTGAATGTTAATATATATTCCGAACAAGTAGTACGTATGCTTAATGCTGTAAAAGCAAATTATATATGTGCAACGAATTCAATAAACATTGTTTCATGTATAAACTGTGTTTGTATCAAACTCATTTAGAGTGCCACTTCAAATTATATACAGCCAAGTCTGGGTAGAAGTGAGCTATACTCTACACAGTTAAATAGCGTTTATTATTTATTCCTTCCCAACCCATGCACCTCAACTGACTTTACAATCATCCAGCAATCTCTTTTTATAACAGTCTAACCCTCAAGCTGCAACAGTCATAAAATTTTCAGGTGGTCATAATAAATTAGCTATTATGTATATAGTCTTGTACCTTCTGGTTTGATTTAAAAACTGAAGTATTTATTAAACTAAAGAAAGAAAGGCTACGGTGAATTCAAGATTGCTTTTTTTAAATAACTTATATTTTAGCATTGCTGTTTAAATAAAATCACTATATCCAAGAAACCATTTCAAAAAATATAAAACAGTGATAATTTAAAGTTCATTTTTGTCTTAGAATTATATATTTGAAGTATTTGCTTTAACTATTACTGCTTCTTGCATATTGATTCAGTGAAAAGTAAATAAATTTGACAAATCTAACGAAAAATTTGATTTACTACTTAGTCGAATAACTCATATGGGGAATTTGCCTTTCAACGTAAAACAAGAAATTTTGATCATAATAATAGTGATTCGTAAAAAAAGATATAAGAAAATATTATGAAAATTTAAAAAAAAATATTGTAAAAGTAATTTCACTCTATAAATAGTCATAAAAGCCCATAAATTATATTAGCAGATAAAAAGCATTGCCAAAAAAAAAGCCAGAACGAAACAACATTTTATTTCTATTTTTGGCTTTGCGAATAATAAAGTCAATAAATATTGCACTATAATGGAGAGAAATATAAAATCAACTTCTTAGACAGTTATTATATCAAAAGCAAGTGTAATAAATGATTGATTTCTGCAAGTCAAGAATACAATCCGATAATTTTACTCATATTGATGCAAGTTTTAATTTCTATATCTATAGGAAACACACTTATTCACTTAACTAGAAATGTGAAGTCAATGCTTTCGATCCCCTAACGTATGCAGAGACTATACTAATTTTTGTGCATGAAAATATCGAAATTTTTTTCTCATATAGTAAATTTATCTTTGCGTTTGTGTATTCGATAATTTTACTTCATTATTATTGTAAGAAAGGGTGCCCTGTTATTTTAGTAGCGTTTACCCAGCCATAAATAATGAATTTTGGCAAAAAAGAAGAAAAATACAATAGGATGTGAATTAGAAGCAACATTTGAAAATTTCCCTCGTAATCAACACTTCTTCCATTCCAAATTTATTACAGAACCAAAGACTTTTTAATTATAATAGGATGTTTTCCAAAAAGTGTATGGATCCACTTTTGTGGTGTTATTTCTTAAGTTTTTTTAATTGCAAAATAACCTGGCGAAACAAAAAGGGTGATTATTTACAGAAAAAGAAGAAAAGCATTGCCAAAAAGAAGAAAAATACAATAGGATGTGAATTAGAAGCAACATTTGAAAATTTCCCTCGTAATCAACACTTCTTCCATTCCAAATTTATTGCAGAACCAAAGACTTTTTAATTATAATAGGATGTTTTCCAAAAAGTGTATGGATCCACTTTTGTGGTGTTATTTCTTAAGTTTTTTTAATTGCAAAATAACCTGGCGAAACAAAAAGGGTGATTATTTACAGAAAAAGAAGAAAAGCATTGCCAAAAAGAAGAAAAATACAATAGGATGTGAATTAGAAGCAACATTTGAAAATTTCCCTCGTAATCAACACTTCTTCCATTCCAAATTTATTGCAGAACCAAAGACTTTTTAATTATAATAGGATGTTTTCCAAAAAGTGTATGGATCCACTTTTGTGGTGTTATTTCTTAAGTTTTTTTAATTGCAAAATAACCTGGCGAAACAAAAAGGGTGATTATTTACAGAAAAAGAAGAAAAGCATTGCCAAAAAGAAGAAAAATACAATAGGATGTGAATTAGAAGCAACATTTGAAAATTTCCCTCGTAATCAACACTTCTTCCATTCCAAATTTATTGCAGAACCAAAGACTTTTTAATTATAATAGGATGTTTTCCAAAAAGTGTATGGATCCACTTTTGTGGTGTTATTTCTTAAGTTTTTTTAATTGCAAAATAACCTGGCGAAACAAAAAGGGTGATTATTTACAGAAAAAGAAGAAAAGCATTGCCAAAAAGAAGAAAAATACAATAGGATGTGAATTAGAAGCAACATTTGAAAATTTCCCTCGTAATCAACACTTCTTCCATTCCAAATTTATTACAGAACCAAAGACTTTTTAATTATAATAGGATGTTTTCCAAAAAGTTTATGGATCCACTTTTAGATGAGTAAATTATGGTGGCACTTGGCTAAATCGGACTCTCGTATTGACATTATAAACCGGAGAGGCACCCCTCATACCGCTAGCCTATATAGACCTAGTCTAGAATACTTCGGGCCAGAGGACATTTTAAGCAACAACACCACAACAATGTTTTTAACGAAGCCTTAGACACAGAGGTTGATACTTGAGGGTCAGCTAAGGCTTATATCCTTCACTATCACTACGTTTAAAGAAAACTGTGAGGGTTAATATCATGGTAGGCAATAGAACGACGAAAGCCCAATTTCAAGTCTACGATACAAAAAATGTCCATTAAAACCCTAAATTCACACACTAAAATCTGTAGAGAGAATTATTTAAAAAAAACGGTATGATTATTCAAATTCTTAACGGAACGTTTGACAATGTTCTGGAAGAATTCACGTGAACTCTAACTAACAAAGTCACCACTAAGGATTTGCATAACAATAGATACCCAGAGCGTAATTAAAAGAATGACATGTTCGTTAAATAATGGACAAAACACACTTTAAACGACTACTTACTTTTATTCTTTTCGTTCTAGTACTGATTCTAGAAAAAAATAATATTAATAATTCTTATAATGTATGATAACTGGCGATTTCGTATAAAAAGGTACGAAATGCTGCCACGTTTTTCTGCAACGTGTTTTACATCTCCTTGTGAAGCGCTTCTTGCAAACTCCTTTCAAAGCTTTTACAGAAATATAAAGCATAGCGACATAAACATTTATTTTGCACATGAAGAATTCATACATCAGAAAATTATAATATGAAATTTTATGATGATATGAAATATTATGATGATAATGACATGAAATTTTATTTTTACATGGTATATTACAGACCAAAACTTAACTGTAATAACCTGAAAAAAAGAGATTGTCACATCTTATCTAAGCAAAAAATTTATATTACGGTAATGGAAACTGTCTTTAAAACTTTTTTTTCTTCAGAATTTCAGCTACTACTCTCAGAATTCAAATGCGGTACGTAGGTGCTCTACATTAATACTTTTCTAGCAATTTATATTAAGAAGAATGACATTGTGTGCATATCTTTCGATAAGACGAACGGGAGTAGTTTCTTTCCTTATCGAAGTTATATAAAGATTTCTCCAAATTATCTATTTGAGGTAAGACATTTGACTCTCTTTACACTATTTTTTTAATTGGAATTAATGTTCTGCACTTCCAGGGTAAGAAACTCTCTAAAAGAATCACATTTTTTTTACCTCAAAGATATGAGGATCTTAAAATAAAATGACATAAATCACATGTTTCTAGAATTATTACATTGCCTGACTCATTAATAGATTCGTTTTTTCTGTAACACTGTCTATTATTATTCTCCTGTAAATTCGTGCTTCAGATCAATTTATCTAGGAATCAAACTTTTTATGACTTGCCTTATTTCGAAGAACACATCTGAAATTCATTGAGCGAAGTATCTCTATGAATTTTTGTAGAACATTTCTTTGTTCTCATTTCAATAAACTGTCATGTGAGCTTTCTGGTGAATATTATTAAAACGTCTATTCTGAAGCAAAATATGTCCATAATATTGGCTAGTTTTTCCCATAAGAGAGATTTCAAAAGCTTGAGTAAAATTTTTATCAATCATAAAACAGATTATTTTTAAAGTTTCCTCTGATCAACAGAGAAAAGCAAATTCTAGATTATTTATTAATCCATATATATATATATATATATATATATATATATATATATATATATATATATATATATATATATATATATATATATATATATATATATATATATATACAGGGTTCTCATAAAAAAGATTTGCATATATATGCACCTCTAGCGGCTGTTCCGTTCAACCGATCGAGATGAGATTTCAGATATAGTTATTCAGATGTATGAGCTCGGGATCCTGTGAACGGCAACCAAGTGGCACTCACGGTTACGGTTATAGGTACAGAAACTCGAAATTTTTTAAAACAACGCCCACTTTTTCCCATCGCAAAATGGTCAGCGCAAGCGAAAACCCTAAAGAGCATTGGCATGGTACGTGTATCACAAAAATCGGACGCGTTATGCAGTCACAAAAAACAAATCTGCGAACGGCATGCGATGGCACCTATGTGGAAAATATGTAATCAAAATAAAAGTTTCCTTTTGGCCGATCTATGTTGTCATCAGTGATTGGTGTCTTGCCTCTGTCATATGGAAATTTCCTCCGTGCGCCCCGATCGTGTTTTTGTTGGCCGTTCGCAGAGCTGTTTTTTGTGCGTGCATAACGCGTCCGTTTTTTGTGATACACATACCGTCCCAACGCTCTTTAGGGTTTTCATATGCTCTGAGCCTTTTGCGAAAGAAAAAAGTGGGCGTTACCTTTCGAAAATTTTGAGTTTCTGTACCTATAACCATAACAGTGAGCACCACTTTGTTGCCGTCCACAGAATCCCGAGCTCGTACCTATGAATAACTATATCTGAAATCTTATCTCGATCGATTGAACGGAACAGCCGCTAGAGGTCCATATATCGGAGTTCTTTTATGACAACCCCGTATATATATATATATATATATATATATATATATATATATATATATATATATATATATATATATATATATATATATATATATATATGTGTGTGTGTGTGTGTGTGTGTGTGTGTATATATATATATATTATGTATATATATATATATAAAATATACATAACAGTTTAACATTTATCCATGTATATATATATATAAATATATATATAATAATCCAATAAATATATCTAGATTAAAAAACCACATAAGTCATTAATTTTTAAGTATAAATAGTGCTTAAGTAAAATTACATATGACGAAAAATAAGCCTTAACAAATACGCGCAAATAGCGATAATGTATATACTGGAGATGTTTAGCATATTCTACCATATTCCTGACCTACACATCAGTTTTATTTCATATTTCTGCTATCAGGACAAATCTTGGGTGCCACGTTATAAATTGAAAGTAAATACACGTTCGGAAACGGCTATAGCAGTATTTAACAGTTTAATAGTTTTTTTCGGCCCTGTTAACAGGAGGGGTATTCTTGAAATAGGTAGTGGCTTTTTTTAGGTACCGAAAGATGTCTGCTAAACACAAGTTTCCACCTTTCGGTGTTACTGCCGATCATTGCGGAGCGACGGCAGTTGAAATGCAGAGGGTTCATTTGCGCCGCTGAGTTTCAAATTTTAAGGTTAAAGGCTTGTAGTGATAGCGAGTGCTGAAGGAGTGACTCCACAATAAAATAAACAATATTTAATACAACTTAAGATCAATATACTTATGAAAAAAAAATCAGCGACGTTCAATCAGCGGACCGTCGCGGAGAGAACCGTAAGAGAATCTTTGTACCTCCACTTCCTCGAACAGATTTGCATTGCTACGCTGTGGACACTTTAAAATTTTAGATGACATTATTCTAGACAAAAAGAAAAAAAAATCCTAGTTTTGAATGTTTCTAAGAAATTTATTTTAACCCATTAACGCCCGAATTATTTCTGCTCGAAATATTTTCATCATTTTCTGAAATCTATGTAATTACGACGTCCTGAGTACAATAAATCTAAAATTCAATCAATTTGTGATTTAGATTTAAAATTATAGCCCGTCCTCATTTGAGGACGCTGGGCGTTGCGGGGAAAAAAAATCAAGAAATTCAGTGAAGTGAGCAAATTCGAAAACAACAAGTAAAAGTATGTAAAAACGGACTAGTTACAATATTTTATTAAATTTTAAGATAAAATTAATTTTAAACTGTTATTTACTTAACATTTATTTATCATTTAATGACAATTTATCTCAAACAGAGTAATATTTAACGCTATAATGTTTAGTTTTGAGTGAAGTATAAGAGTTGATAAAAAGGACAATTTTTATTCAGAATGACGGAAAACAAGATGCACATATAAGATACATAAACAAAACGCATACATAAGATACATAAACAAAACGCATATATAAGATACATAAACAAAATACGTAAAAATTTACATAAAATATGAACTTATTCTAGAATTTGGTATATTTGGGAAAACAAGGAATGCACAATATTACATTACACTTTTCACAGAATTTGCGTGGTTTTGACGCACAATTTTTCAGCTGACAACGTATTTGTTTGTTTCGTTTCAAAATAGTATGTCCTACGAGATCATAGCGAACACTGTCAACATTTACAGCCGAAGAGGATGGTGTTGACATCGGACGACCTCTCGCTGAACGGTTTGTAACTCCTTTTTTCAAGTAAGTTACTGCTATTATTCGTCGAAAATCTTTTATCGATAAATGCTTGTTTTTCACATCTTTATGGACAGATTTATACAATATATAGGCATTTACAACAGCCATGTCGACCATTATTGTAAATAAAGACCAATACAATTTTTTACCAAATGGATATTGAATTTTTTTCTAAATACCAATCATGTTGGCCAACACCACCCATAAATGTGTTGTATGAGTGGATTATGTTTGGCTGTGGAACAGAAAGTCTGTCTTTCTCCCCTTTACACCAACACAGTGTTTGTCTCACAGGATTAATCTGCTTATAATTTTTTTCCAAAGTAACAGACTTATTGTCGTTCCATCTGACTATTAAAATTTCATTTTCCTTATGAAATTCATGCTCGTAAAACCCTCTTGGTTCTTTTTCTATTTCTTTCTGAGATTTCAGAGGACATCCTGCCATTCTGTTGTTTCTGATAGTGCCACAAGCACGAAATCCAGATTCTTTCAACATCACTTACAACTGGTAACTGTTGAAAAAGTTATCAAAAAATTCTACATGCTTTAATGGATTCTGAGCAATAGACAGCATATCTAATACAACTTGACTTTTGCTTGAGAGTTTGCTTAGTCTTTGAACTAGTTTTGCATCCATATACAGAAAAATTATAACAATATCCATTTTTTTCTTTTTTTTCCTTACACTTTTTTTTTCAAGGAGGCGGAACAGCATAATTTTCATCAAAATCACTGTTATCATCTGAATTTGGATCTTCAGAAATTTCAATTTCAGCTGTTCCTGCAATATCACGTACTTCAGCTAAAGCTGTACTTTCATCTTCAAAATCCTCTTCATCAGTTAGTTCTCCTACGTCAGGTGGAATTGCGATGATGTCAGCTTCAATTTGTTCGGAAAATAAATATTCATGAGCTTATGCAATCGTTAAGAACCTACGAGCCATTATAATTACTTATTACCCTCCTAAAACAAAACACAGTATGGCTAATTACCATATAAAAGTTGAACGAATTTTTAATACAATTATTACACGAAAATATTCCAAAATTGTAATGACTCTTGAAATTTGTACAAAAGTTGGCTGCAACGCCCAGCGTCCTCAATTGAGGACGGCAAAATTGGACGCCATTTTTGAAAACGAAATTTTTTTCAAAACAAATTAATTTTCTATTATTCGTTTACATAGTACTCTAATTTGATATACTAATAAAAATAAAATGTCTTCCCTTACTTTAGCCAATGTAGCTAGACAGAAAGCAAATGCAAGCGTGACACATGAAAAAACATGAAATTGTGATCGATATCATGCAGCTCTAAACAATCCCAGATACAACGTCCTTTGTGGGATGTTTTGTGGTAGTGCCGTCTACCGTCGTGCAAAATAAACAATCGTTTCCGAAAAATATATAGATTCTACGCACTCTTTTATACACTGTCCTCAAATGAAGACGCTGGGCGTTAACGGGTTAAAACTAAAATAAAGCATATAAATCAAGTAACTTTTAATTGAGGAAATTGCTATCCGCGTCGCCTCCCTATGACAACGCCTTTGATAAACAAAGGCTAAGAAGGAATGGTTTTAAAGGAATTTTGTTAGAGAAAGTTTAAATTATCCAAATATTGAATTATTATTAATAATAGAGGTTTTATAAAGCACTTATCAAATCCTATCGTTTTTTTCTAAACAGTAATATATTTTGGCTCAAATACTAGACATAAATGTATCGAAAACGCATTGCTAACAAGTATATGAGTAGGATTCGGGTAGTAAAAATATTGAAACACTTGGTAGTAAAGGAAAATGTAAAACATTCCCAGTCAAGCCTTTGCACGTATTTTAATCCTATGCAGTTTAAGCAGCATTCCTTATTATTTATCATTAATCATGAAATTGCTTTTAAATAATAAATTGTAATTCCTTAAATTTCTTTAAAGCGTATTTGAAAATGTCCAAGAATATACAAATCCTACATTCTGGCTTATATTTTGTTCAGGCAGAACGATTTAATTTTGTTTTTAAAGTACATGTGAACATATGTAGGTAAATAACAGAGTGAAAAACTGCATTTTTGAGCTTTACTTCCTTTACGTATCAGTGTTCTACAGGAAAATGATGAAAATAGTTTATACTTTATCACCATAAGCCAGCGGCTAAGAAATATTTTCTACAGAAAGTTTTTAGTGGGAATATTCATCTCTTTAATTGCGATGATGATTCTTTCCTATATCTGAATGCATGCTGTACTTCATTTTCATCAAGTCAGCAATATATCTTAATTAACAAAAGTTCGCTGAAGTTTCCTTATTTGTCGTTTTATCTCAGATACCTTATTATGGGACTCTTCTGCGTAGCAATTTTCTGCTTCAAATATACCACGGAAAGAATGAAAGCGGTAATTGGGCTAGCTGAATAAATAATTCCTTCAGATCACAAGATCTGTCTGTTGACAATAAGATTATCATACGAATGTGTTCGTTTGCGAAAGTTTCCGGAAAAATTTAGTGGATAAAAAGTTTTATTATAACGTTAAGACTCTATAAATCCCGAACAATTAAAGAAGGTTTGAAACATCATCGTATATTACTATCACTGGGACTAAATTTATCGTATCATCGTATTCCATTAGGATTCTATTTAAGACTCCGTGACATAGATGTATTTCCGATCACATGTAGTCTTTATATGCATGTTTTTGGTATAAAAGTTCATTTAATATATCTGTTTAGTGTAAAATTGCCTCCATAGAGATATTAGAGTATTATAACATATACATCATTCTTACTGGCAAAATTTAAATTTGAATGACGAAACCAAGATTGTACATATTGCTTTAAAAATTTACATAGTCTTTCTATCCTCAACTTTTAGCACTGTGACATTAAATGACGACTATACTTCTAATAAATTTAAATATTGTTTCTCTTTTCATTCCCCACGATTGTACTGGTCATGAATAAAAACATCTCCGAAAATTAATATTGTTACACTATATTAACTTATTATTCATCTTACTATAAATTGTTAATAATAAGTTGATATCTTTCGTGGAATAAAAAAATCTGCATTATTATATGTTTCTTGACAATAAATAATAAAAATGGAAGGTGTTAGTCAAAAAACTAATACAAAAATAATTCGTTAACATACGAACATATTTCTAAGCAGTAAGCGACGTGTATGCTTGATTGTCGTAAATAATCTATCTATACTCTTATATAACTCTGCACCTTACATTAGGTTTAAGAGTATGATTTATTCTTCATAATAGGCCTATTTAAATTTTATGAGCATTTATTTAATAGCATGTGATAGTTATCGCTTTTCCTGCTTTGAGGGATACTTTAAAAGTGATATTATACACACACACACACACACACACACACACACACACACATATATATATATATATATATATATATATATATATATATATATATATATATATATATAAGAGCTCGTCTATTTGTTTGTCCGCTATAGAGTCATAGACTGTTTCATCCACCTGGACCAAATTCGGCACAGTTAATGTTTAGGACCCGAGAAACTTAACGCAGCAAAAACGAAATTTGGGGCTCAATTAGTTTTTTGTAATTAATTTTTTAATAATTTTTGTGTCCCTAATAGGTGCGCGTACAACTTAAATGCGGATACAGCCCCTTCACCACAACCAGCTGCGTTATCAGTGAAATTTGATGCACAGGGGAGAAGAGGGTTGATCTGGGGTGGTCTAAGGGTTTGTCTGGGGTGACGGGGGGGACGAAGTGTTTATTTTATTTTTCTTACATTTAGTGGAGTCGTGGGTCTAAAAAGGTTGAGAAGAGCTGCTTTTGACAATTTTAGACAATGGCGTTCAAACTGATAGAACTTAATAAAGTTTGGAAAAAATAGGAAGAAAAAAAAGAAAATTTAAGTTTGTCCCATGGCCAGTTTTGGGAAGCCTTCTGTTGATCTAAATATATTAATCGTTTGTGGATCATAAAATGGGAAGAAGTATAAGAGTTTTACAGGTTTTTTCTCCTAAGTTCGAGAAACAGAGTTAACATAAGATATGTATTTGAATTACTTATTCTGGGAAATCTTATAAGATAAATCTTTTAGTGTTTTGGGGTTTTTTAAGCAGCGGGAGGAAAAGATCTTTAAACATAATGACATAATTTTAGTAGAAATGCGCTAAGCGCATTCTGTCTGGCCAGATGAACATGAAGAACGGGGGGGGGGGATGCAGCCCAGTATTTTTTTGATGGAATGCTTGAAAAATTTTATATCTCTATATCTACCCTGGCAACGCCGGGGAATAATGCTAGTGTATATATATATATATATATATATATATATATACTACCTACCAATAAGTATTTGGACATCTGTGATAGAAAAGAAAAATATAATTTATTCATATTCAATAGTTGGTAGAGGCTCCACGAGAGGCAATTACAGCCTCAACCCTCCGCGGGTTGCTTTCCACAAGTCCTTGTATGACAACTAGTGGGATGTTCTTCCACTCGGCTTGGAGAATACATTTAAGTTCCTTCACCGCTTTTGGATGTTTGTAGCACCCCTTAATTCGGCGATCCAATATTTTCCGACTCTCGTTCTCGATAGAGTTAAGGTCTGGGCTCTGGGCAAGCCAGTCCATTAGGTTAACCCCATTGTCACCATACCAATACACGGTGGGTTTCAGATATGAAATTTGGAATATTTCCCCTTAAGGAGTATTCATAAATTTGCGCATCTTTAATTTTCCTTATTATGTGGAAATGAATATAGTTTCAAAACTTTGTACTTTTCACAATGTTAAACAAAAGATATAAGAATTATATTATTACGCTTATGTTTATTGACAAAATACTTTGCAATATTTAAGGCGCTATCACATTTATTATTCAACCAAATTTAATTGTTATAAATAAACTATTACTGACAACTACGAAAACTACTTAGGTGCAAGGAAAGTAATGATTAGTTTCTTCAATCATGCTTAAGCAAACTAGACTTTTTCCTGTATAGAAAAAGATTTTGTGTACTTTTATTCCTAGTACAATGTTAATGGTCAAAGAAAACGGTGAAACAAGTTTTGATGAAAAAGATAAATCTCTTGTCATTCCTTTGAAGAGTATAAATAGTTGCCAGGTTTCCCCAAATTTTCTTTTCTTAAATTTATGCATTTTCTGATAGTTGTTTTGCCCTGAATGTAAGTAATCAATGATGCAAGATAGTGTATCCTATGTTATTTGCACATAAATTGAAAGATTATAAGATTATTATATTATTTTCCGTACACAGAAGCTGTATATTGTTATCTTACCGATAACAAATCTTTGGGATATGTCGTTTAGCTTGTGTGGTTATAGACATTCGGCTTTAGCTTGATGTGTAGACTCCAACAGAATTGGCCTTCATACAGCAAAAGTTAATCTCACGTCTGAAAAAAGAACAACCAAGCAACATTTTAAGCCACTATTTATATCATATCTTTTAAGAAACGAGGATGACTAATGTAAATCAAATAATGATGCTTTTCAATCTATTTGTAACCACAGGGAGAATCTAAAAAATAGTAAAAAAGAAGAATTTAAATACCATTTAAATTAGTTCAAAATGTTTATGAGAGTAAAATGTGTGTTAACCGAAAAGAAATTTCAAATAATCTAAAATGAAAAAATATCTTTTAAGAAACGAGAATGACTAAGGTAAATCAAATAATGATGCTTTTCAATCTATTTATAACCACAGGGAGAATCTAAAAAATAGTAAAAAAGAATTTTAATACCATTTAAATTAGTTCAAAATGTTTATGAGAGTAAAATGTGTATTAACCGAAAAGAAATTTCAAATAATCTAAAATGAAAAAATACATTATACAAAATGAAAGATTTATGGAAAATCTTACTTTTGATTAAAAATATCCATATGTAATAAACCTATTAAAAAGTGAGAAAATACTTAGGATAGTGTAATTTTTAAAACTCGTAACTAGGTATCATAAATATTATCAATAAAACCTAAAGAATTACATAGAACTATATATTCAACAAGAGATAAACCGAAAGCCTAAATTAACGTCCCTTAGATATCTCTACTTTAAATTTTGTAATTTAGCTTTGAATATTTTTAGCATTATTTGAGACTGCATATAATTTTTTAGATACCAACTCATTTTTTAGATGCCAATTGTCTGTGTTAATTGAAAGAATAATATGTATGCAGTCTAATGCCTAAAGTTAGGATCAATTTGTTGAGTGGAAAAGAAAATGATTAAAATGCGTGAACACTCGTCTAGTGTTAAAAAAAAGTCAGCTGGTTAATAAACATAAAAACAAAAAAAATTACATTTTTGGTACAGAGAATCAATTCACTTACATAAATATTCAGTAAAAATGAATCTGTATTAAGGTTATACACTTCTTATACATAATGTTATCTTAAATAATTAAAAAAATTATTTTGACTAGGATTATGCATGTTTTTCTGTTTTATTTAAGCGCTCATACAAGGAAGTACACTTGTTTAAAAAGTTTTTAGCTCTTCGTTGAGATAGATAGATACTTGAAGAATTATTTTTTATGGCATCTTATGGTCAATAACATTTTAGGTACACCGATTATATAGAATTGTAAAATTCTGCATCTTCAAAAAAAAAAAAAGGTCAAAGGTCGTTTCATAATAATTAGGGTAAGACACTCCCAGAAAAAATCTTAAATCGAACACTATGTCTAAAAGTTAACGAATCCAAATAAACTTCTGAAAAAATAATGTTGACGATAACTGTCTCACACAATGCCACAAACTACAACTTTCTAAGGATCCTACTAGATGTCGCCCCTGGTGGTGCTTTAAATTGCGGTGGCAGCCTATTCTCCGTCTGGGATTTAATCCCAAAAGACCTTAGTTGCTATTTCGAGACTAGTTTGGTGCATTGGAAATGCATGAAATATATAGAGAAAAAAGGACTCCCCAAGTAGAATTCCTCTAAATATCTGCTAACTTACGAAAATACATTCTTTATTTGCAACTAATTGTTTGTATAATATGTCTTTACATTAAAGTATTACACAATAATTAATAATATGCCTTTCACGTTTTCATCGAGTGAAAGGAGAAACAAAATTCACATCGAAATCAAAATCTAAGATCTTAAAATTAAGAAATTCTTCCCGCTGTTCTTGGTTGTATGTTGTATTTACTTTTTTTGAATTAATTATCCGTGTTAAAAGTTGTCGACGTAAATGTAATGTAATATTGTTTGGAAAAATAAATCATGGAGACACGAACATTAGACTCCTTTACATAACGTCCTGTTCAACCAAAGCTAATGATGTTATGCCTGGATGTTCAATATGTCTTTGTTTTAGTCACAAATACCTTTCAGAACTCTGCTACAAATATCTCCGAGAGTTTGCAATTAAAATGACGTAACAACTTTCAAATTTCACTAAAAAACTTTTGATACACGGTAACACTTTCGTTGTAAAGGAAAAACAATTCTCAGATGACAGTTTAAGTCATTTATTTAGTCGCCAAGACTGGTAGGTAAATCATCCTAAGCATCTCTGCTGAACCAATATGTGTTTCGGTGTTATATATATGTTTTTTTATTATCAGAAAATTTATGTTTAAGGTATCCGAATGCATTTTTCAAAAACTTTACCTATGAAAATTTGTGCCATATTTTTCAGTGAAATATAGCACAAAAAATATGAAAATAAGGAAAAATAGACCATCAACTATGAAACTTTTTACAAAACTGAAGAATTTATATCCAAATTTAGAAAATTTTATCATTAACGGCTCATGCTGTACAAAACAAAATTATGCATTTAACGTTACTTTCTTTTTAATATATCAATATATATTTATAACATCGCATATTCCTGATCGAATCATTTCCTGATCGAATTCAATCAGTAACTCAAATCAATTTGATCTTTTAACAACCTTTTTAAGTATATATTTTACTACGGATTCCCATTTCTTACAGAAGACACAACTTTTGTTCAAATCTCTCGTTATACAGAGGTTGTTCACACATTTTTTAGACAATGTATATTGTATTCACAAAACTAAATTACATAAAATTCTTGTGTTTTAAATGTTCTATTTGACATCCCTTATTCTGAACTATCTTTCGACACCGCAATTTCCAGGATAATAATGCCTTTTGAAGTGTCAGAAGAGGTATTCTATCCCATTCCTCCTGAACAGCTTTCCAGAGTCCTGTAAGGGTTTTGGGACGACGTTTGGATAATGCAGATTTTAAAAGTCCGAAAGCACAAAAATCCATAGGTGATACATCGGGAGATTTAGTAGGGATATCAGTGAAGGGCCTTGATACCAGTTTTTTGTTCCATTTCTTTTAGGAAATTTACAGTGGATTTTGATGTGTGACTGCTAGCTTTGTCCTGATGGTGTCTCACAGATTGATGGCACTGTGGGTAAAGCGATGGTATTTCATTCAGAAAAATTGGCAATAAAATATGTTCCTGATAGTATTTGGAGTTAATCTTGACATTTTTTCCACTCTCTTTATTTTTAACTTGCCATTATAAGAAAAACCAGCAACAATCATTAATCCCTTAGAAAAACTTTCTTTCGATTCTTTGAACCATGTACTTAAATTTTCTTCTCCCTTTTTATGATAATAAATTTCTCTTTTTTTGTTGCAATCATTTAAATACACCTATAATTCATCTATTGTGACAATTTTTTTCCATTTTTCTTTGGATAAGTGTTTCTCATATAGAATTCTGCAGCGTGTCCTGCGTTCAGCGATATGATTTGGAAGAAGACGATGCACATTGCGTTTTTTCGCTTTCTTAAGATTTAAATCAACGTTTATCGTTTTGTTTACAGTGGATACCGAGCATTTTAATGATTTTGCAACTGTCCTTTGACTAGGGGGATTTTCTTTTAACATTAAACAATGTACCTTTGCAATAGTCGAAGATGTCCGTTTTTACCTTGGATACTTGTTTGGAATTTTTGTCCCACATGAGGCTCTAATTTGGCGTTTTTTTCCTTTCTTGTTGACGATATTACCTATCGACGCTTTAGATATCGCAAAACCATGACTCTCACATCGTTTTTGGATAACGGAGTATGCATATTTCTCTTCGGAAAGAGCATAAATGTAGCCTTCGAACCACTGCTTTGTTAAAAACGCCATTTTGAATAAAAACAAAACTTTCAAGCTGCAGACGATAATTTTAACTTTTAAAAACATAGTACAATTGCAATTATTTCTTTTGCAGCAAATGATTTTTTATTACCGCTTACCAAAATCGTCTAAAAATGTGCGAACAGCCTCTGTATTTCATCAAAAGCTTTTGTAATCCCCTTATGTAAAGTAAAACATATCTGCTTTCCTGAAATAATTTATAACCTATATTAAATGCAATTCTTTTATATTTGGAAGGAAAATAAATATTCTCTATTATCTTTTAATAATAATTGAATATACGTTCTTATAGATGTAACCATGTATCGTTGACGTAGAGAAAATTTGAAAATGAAAAAGGCGTCATTGATTAGGCAACTATATATTACTAGTAGAAAAAGGAAAAATAAATCTTCTGTTCACTATGATTAACATATGATAACCATGCATTTTTGAGAGAATCTCTAATGAATGGAATATTTTCATCATTCATAATAATCCTTATATTGAAAAGTATGTTAATAAGAAATGCCCAATTTAAAAGATTATGTAACAATCTCTTTATATACAGCATACTGCCGTTGCTTTTACATCAGCATACTGAAATATTTGTACGTTATAAAGGATTCGAACAACCCTTGCAAGTATTTATGAATATTTCCGAATAGTTCTGCGCATTTCAGCATATTTCAGTATAATTCTGTATATTTTTGTGTAACGACTTTATTTTATAAATTTGAAGAATATTATATTTTCTCCTTTTACATGTATTTGTGCTTCTATTGGGAAATCAAGGTCCTCCGTTCTTTTGTTATCCTAATCCGTTTCTTATCTATATATATAAAACAGTTCCGTAACTGACTCACTGACTGACTCACTGACATACAACACACAGACCAAACCGCTGGACCTAAAGGGCTGAAATTTTGCATGGCGATTCTTCTTATGGTGTAGGGGTGCACTAAGAAAGATTTTTGAAAAATTCTTCTTAGATTTTTTTAAATTGAATTTTTAAGCTGTTTTTGTAACTTTTTTTAAGTTTGCATTTAAAATAATAATTTGAGGGTTATAAAATTTATATCACGAGTAAGACCATAAAAATTCCTTTAAAATGAAATCTTTCTCGAATCTTTACCTCGATTTTCTGATTTTTGGGGAATTTTTAAAGATTAATTTTTAGAATTTAATTTATTAAATACTGATCACGTGATTTCTTTTTCTGGTACTTTAAATAAATTAATAGTCACGTGCATAACAACTAAATAGACAAAAAAAAATTTTCTTTCTAATGCAACAGACGATTGGATATTATCCAAAAAGAAATAAATATCCCTTACGATATTTTAATATATATATATATATATATATATATATATATGTATATATTTTACATCAATTGTATTCATTGATCGTCGTATTTATTATAAATATATATATATATGTCAAAACATCACTGAACTGTCAAAATATAGTGGAGAAGTACGGGGAAAGGGGGCTTAAAATAATAAGAATCTAACATTTCATTTACAAAGCACACGTATTTTGCTGTGGGGAAAACTTTCATCTTTTAAAAGTGACTTGAGCGCAAAGTGAATAATTCTAGGCGAAAGGATTTATTTTTAGAAGTGTAAAGGTTTTGGGCGCGAAGTTAAAATGCAAGTTCAGCGATATTGAGGGTCCAGGCGACCAAGGTTGAGGTCTGCAGATGCGCGTGCAGCAGGAGCTCGGAGGGAATTAAGTTTTTAGCGGCAGATTGGATGCGATTTTCGTTGAGATCGGGAGCTCGCGGCATTCGTGCCGGGTAGATTAGAAGATGGCGAAGCGCGGAAATCAACCTGGAGTGTGGTCAACTTATGAAGTTTAATAAATCTAGAGTTATTACGAATTGGACTACTTCCTTCATGGCCTCGCCACTCTCCCAATTATTTACTGTACGTATTGACTGCATAACATCGAATCAAACACAGGAACAAAACACGCTTCGTGTCAGAAGCCGCGCTGTGATCGACGTCGAGGGCGAAAATACAAAACCAATGGATTAACGCTCCGGAAGAGAAGAAAAAGGAATTTTTTTTGTTGTGACTTTTCGGCGACGGCGATTTTGTTCAAAAGGATAAAAAACGATATATACAATGGCGACAAAAATTCCAGAGACTGATCTTAAACGCAGCAACATAAACTTGGGCGACAGTTTCTTACAGCAGAATGGAACTAATGAAGGAACGAGAACACACCAAAATAAGACTGAAAAAGAGGAGAATGGCAAGAAGTTAAATGCAGAAAGTACCCAAACAGATGATGGGTGGAAAAGACGAAATGAAGAGACAAGACTAACTGATATAAAACTAGTAATTCCGACGTACGACAATAAGAAGATTAAAAATATACTCCCTTGGATAAACCTATACGATGAGAAATGCCGACCGTTGAATGGGAGATGTAATTCAAATTTGAAAATTCAAATTTGATTCAAATTTGAAAATTTTCAAAGTGAAAAAAATAATGATTGTGATGTTCTAAATTACAAGGAGACATCAGGTATCCCCGATGATACGCTGAACACTCTGTTTAAAGAGACCGGTGATGTTTTGGACTCAAAGCCACCAGAACAAACAACTGAGGACTGGACCCAATTAGACAAAATTTTCAAAAATTTCGAACACATTTTTTCTAAAAACAAATACGATGTTGGCAAGATTAGATTAGAGCCCCAAAAAATTTTTTAACGTCAGAATTACCTGTATCACAGAGGCCATATCGTACATCTCAAGTAGAAAATGCTGAGATTAAACGACAAATGGATGAACTTTTAAAGGCAGGTTTTATAAAACCATCAAGTTCTCCATTTAGTGCACCTGTCACCCCTGCAATGAAAAAAATGAGGGAAAAACTAGATTATGTATCGATTACAGGAAATTAAATGTTATAACGAAAACAGATTCAGAACCTATTCTACGAATTGATAACCTTTTACACCAATTAGCTCATGCAAATTATTTCACCACTTTAGATTTGACCTCAGGCTATTGGTATATTGAAATACACGAACGTGACACTGAAAAACTAGCATTTACGACTAATTTTGGACTGTACGAGTGGAAACGATTACCATTTGGGTGGGAAAATGCACCTAGTGTCTTCCATAGAGCAATACGACAAATTCCAAATAAACTCCAAATAAATTTTGCCCTTAACTACTTCGATGATATAATAATTTCCTCAAATACTTTTCTTGAACACATAGGACATTTAGAAAAAAATTTCAAAATTTGTCAGCAGGAAAACATTAAGTTAAATAAAACTAAATACCAATTTGCACAAAAAGAAATCAAATTCTTAGGTTATGAGATAACACAAGGAAACTACTCCCCACATAATACAAACATTGAAACTATTAGAAAATTATTACCGCCAAGAAATGTAAAAGAACTGCAAAGATTTTTAGGCTCAATAAATGTTTACCAAAAATTTATACAAGAATATGCAAAATTAAGACCCCCCCCCGTAAACAAATTGTTAAAAAAGGATGTAAAATGGGATTGGTCCCAAGAATATCAAAATTCATATCAGAGATTAAAAGATGAGCTCATTTCAAAACGAATTTTAACATTATTTAACCCAGATTATCCATGCCACCTTTTTGTAGACGCGAGTCAAGAAGCAGTTGCTGCTGTCTTAAAACAAAAACATCCTGATGGTCAACTACACCCAATTGCTTTTCATTCCCGACAATTAAAGAAACATGAAAAAAAAACTATGCTATCACTGAACTCGAATGCTTAGCTATAATTGACTCTATTGATAAATACGATTGTTACTTGCATGGGAAAAAATTCACAATTCATTCGGATCATTCAGCCTTGCAATGGCTCAAAAATGTTAAAAATTTAACTGGACGAATGTTTTCATTGTCTTTAAAACTATCCATGTATGATTATGAGATAATACACATAAAAGGTAAATATAATTATGAAGCTGATATGCTATCAAGAAATCCTATAAGCCACTTTGTATCCCAATATTGTTGTTTTTTAAGCACAGATGAAATTATTCAAGGACAATTAAATGATAATGTAAACAATATAAAGCAAAAAATATAATGGAGTTTTAACAGTGAAAAAGAAAAATTTAGTCAAAATTCTAGTTCCGCCATCATTAAAACTAAAATTATTAACTTCTGCACTTGAAAAATTTGAACATCCGGGTGTGAAAAAAAAATGTTACAATTAATTTCCCCTATTTACTATTGGCAAGATATAATAATAGATATTGCAAATTTTTTTCGTTGTTGTGAAACACTTCAGAAAAACAAATAAACAACACAGAAAAAATTTGGTCTGATGGAGCAGGTGCCAGTTGCCCATGAACTGTTTGACCTAATTTCAGTTGATACCATTGGAGGTTTTAATTATTATAACTCGACAAAAAGTACCTTCATCTGGTGATTGATCATGCGACAAGATATATTTGGACTGTTCCTTCTAAAAGTATGACAAGTGAGACATATACTAACTGCTTAAAGCAAATTTTCAAATTTAAAGTTCCCAAACTAATATTAAGAGACAAAAATGAGGAATTTACTTCCTCAAGGTTTAACACTAGAACCGCGCTACTTTTGGTGTACCTAGAACCGCGGAGCGGGTCATTTTGACCCTAGATTGTAAACTTATAAAATATGCACAAGCGCTTAATTTATTTAACTAAATCATTTTATTTTTTATATAATAATCAATATTTCTCAGAATTTACATTAAATAAATTATATAAATCAAGAGAAATTAACTTAATTTTTACAAAATCGTATTATTTAAAATTTTATGTCCTTGAGTATAATAAGATGTCTCTTTAACAAAATATGACATAAATTTCCTAATTTCAATTTAAAAACAGAGTATCTCTTTTCGATATGTTTAGACATAATTTCAAAAAATTAAAAATTAAAAATTTTATCAGTACTTAGTTTTACAGATTATAAAATCCAATTTACTGTGCGCATTTTGTACAAAACTGAGTAATAAGTTTTGTACATTTTCCACAGATAGGTGCTTTACATTTTGAACAGATATCTAGAGTTTTATTTTCACATTTCGAAATTTGGCATCGGACTCTTTTACGCTTAATTTGTGGTTGTCCGTCGTTTTAATTGGTTGCTTCACATGCTCTTTTTGCCACCTTTTTATGTCGGAAGAGAACAAACTTTTCTCGCAATTCTTCAACCAAATCGTGAATGAATTGCCGTCTACTAATAGATTTTCCAGTTATATAAAACCCAGGCATTGATTGCAGCAAGGTCAAAAATATTACCAAAAAATACTGCACCGGCCACCTACGTGAAGCAGACCTGACTGTATATTTTCTTGCAATTTGTTCAATCACATCCACACCGTATTTAGTTGCGTTGTAGAAAGCGATTGTATCCGTGTTTGTTTTTTTTTTTTTTGGTTATCTGCAATTTCTACGTTTGGATGGAGACTACTTAGCAACAAAACGTTTTTATCTTCTTTACCATGATACACAGTTAGACTCGTGTCTTTATGGGTTAGTACCGTAGTCGAATACAATGTGGATTTTCACATTCTTACAGAGAGTAGTATTTCTCTTCTTGGGCGTTTTACAGTTCCACAAGTCTAGTGTTTTTAGATTTCAATGCCTCTGCAAGCTTCAGTGTAGTGAAAAAGTTGTTCGTAGTGACATTTCTGCCTTTGTTCTCATAGGGACTTATTAGTCGTAGGACTACATGTTCAGAAAGAGAAACGTTGGATGGACTTTGGTTATCTTTTCCAAGATAGGCGAATCCATTTATCAGATATTTTGAGTCAACATCTGCAGCCAACCAGAACGGGATTCCAAACTTATCTGGTTTGTTTGGCATGTATTCGATAAACCAACACCTAGCTTTTGTAGAAAATAACTGTTCATCTACAGTTATATTAGAACTTGGTGTATAGTTAGTCTTGCAGTTTTCCATGAAACGATTCCAGATATCCGAAATAAGGGCAAATTTGTCTGTCTCTAGACGCCTTGATCTCGTTGATTTTATGTCGAAGCGTAAAAATCCCATTATTTCACGAAATTGGTCTTTTGACATTTTATTTTGGAAAAATGGTGATCCTCAGTCCTTTGACCACAAGCTATCCAGTTCAAGTCCTTTTGCACAATATATACCACGTGCATATAAAATTTATATAAAAGCATCAATTTCTTCTAATGTTATATTCTATTTCTCTTTCATGAATCTGCCGATGAGCTTCATCTCCAGTACATTTCTTTATGTATTTCAATATCCTTCATCTATAAAAAGTCTTCAAGCACTTGAAGGACTGTTGTCGATAACATTGCGTTTAGCATGTGGTGTTGGACCCCCAACTTCTTTCAAAATATTACACTTTGATTTTCTTCCTCTATCGTCTGTTCCTAATTGAGCGACATTCCAAATTGTCCCATCTTTGCCATCTTCATTATTTTCAACTTTGAATGTTATTATCGATTTCTTTTTCAAATTTCTTTGCGTGTGTGTATCTTTTCTTGGAATGTTTGATTTTTATTTTTTATCAGATAAATTATCATCAGTATTGCGATGAGAAGGACCAGGGATTGTTAGTGCATTGCCAGAGTCATCTTCACTTTAATTTTCTTCATCCGAATCCAAATTTTCTTCATTAGCAGGCAGGTATTCATCCTCGCTACTCAAAATCGAATTTTGAGAAACCTTCTTTTTTCGAACCTTCTGAATCCTTTTCAGATAATTGTTTTAAATATTCTAAAGCTTCCGGTACAACAAGATTACGGCGTCGTGACATAGTTTTTATACATATACTAATTACAGAATAAAAGCAAATTCAAAAAGTCTTCTAAATATTCGCAGTAATTTTTCACTGCATTCGAACGTAATTCGTGCTTCAAACCTAATATAATGACCTTAACTTCAAAACCTTCACTATTCCCCCTTCTGGTGCAGTCCATTTAAGGAATTCTAGAGTGGGGTAGAAGTATTTTACAATTACAGTTCGAGAAAATGCATCTATTTTTCGTTATTTGTGCATTAACATTTCTTACGGTTTAAAATGACCCGCTCCGTGGTTCTAGGTATAAGTGTTAATAATCGGAAAATAATTTATGTTACGAATTTTTAAATTTGGTAAATTGTTGTTCACCTTAAGATATTAAAAGTCACAAAAGGAAATTTTTTTCAATCGATACTTTTCGCGTGGTGATAAATTAAACATCGTTTTGGGTCAAATTGACCCGCTCCGCGGTTCTAGTGTTAAAAAATTCCTAAAACACCACAATACAAAACAATTACTCACGTCAGCCCATAGGCCTCAGTGTAACGGTAAAAATGAAAGATGTAATCAAACTATTGTGTCAAAATTAAGATGTAAGGTAAATACTTCTTCGAAAAAAATTCCATGGACCAAAATTTTAGAGCAAGTAACTTCTGAATATAATAAACAACCCCATAGTGTAACTGGATTCCCCCCGAATTACCTTTTATTTGGACATTTACCATATGACTCACCATTACCTAAAACAACTTCATTAAATTATCTGCCAGTTGAAGATGCAAGAAAGATTGCAGTACAAAGAACCATTCAGCACCATAAAATTAATAAACAAAGATATGATAGACATTTTGTACAGTCAAACTTCAAAATTGGTGACTTAGTGATGTACGAATAATTTAAATACCCAAATTCAAGAAAATTAGATCCACCTTATTCAGGCCCTTATAAAATTTTAAGCCAACTCTCAAATGTTAATTTCGAAATTGATAAACCAAACCAATACACTAGGAAAAAAAGTGAAATTGTGCACTCAACCAGATAAAGGCATTTTCATCCACATAATGAGTTTAAATTAAAATAATTTTGTTTCATGCACAATTTTCTTGGTGAGGGGGGGGGGAGAAACCAAGAGAAGATTTTGGTACGAATTACAAGGGAAAAATTGAAATTATAAAGTTATGAATGTTAATGTGTAAAATAAATAATAAAACTGGAATTGATGATATTGTGAAATTAAACTAGATTATGATTTGTATTGAATTTATTGGGTTTTAATAATTCTGTGTTTTGAATTGAAATTTAATAACTAATGAAATAAGTTTGGCTAAACCTAATTTTTGGATTATTTTGAAATGGTTTGTTACCATTTTTGCAATGTTTTGTTTGTATAATGTGCTGAACTGTGTTTACATTTTCCCGAATATGACCAAACTTCCTATCTCAGAGATCCATTTCTTAATTGATTTTACATGTTGGGTGCCTAACACCCTTTTGACTCTAGTTAGGTGGTTAAACATTGTGTGTTGTCTTAAATTAAAATTAATTAATAAAAAAATAATAAAAAGCTATCTTGGTTAAACTTTCTACTAGAGAATTTTTGTATGTGATGTTTTGGATCTTCTGAGCGAAAAACCGAATGTGACAACAAAGATTTTGTTACTTAGGCCATTGTTGTGGTTAAGACTGTGGGAAAATTTTGAACCTGCTCTCCTCTGACCCAACTATGCACAACCAATCAGAAAGTATAATGTGTTTTAACATAGTGAATCTATCATTGTGAATTTTATAATAAAAAGTGCCAATTATATTTATGTTTTGATAAGGGTGAATTTATTTGTAGAAAAATTGTAAAATAATTGTGAAATTTGTATGTGTATCAAAACTCGAGTAATTAAAAGCGCTTTTTTTCTTGTAACCTAGGTTAAAATGAAATTATGTTATGTAATGAAACAATGCTGAAAATTAAGTATATGAGAAAATTTATCCCATGGGAAGTTGAATTTATAAATTAAAAGAATTTGTAGAAATTAAATCCATGGGTTGATTTTGTAAAGTGATTTTGTAATATAATAAGTTGATAAATTCTGTATTTTTCAATTATTAATATGTGATGTCTCTGAGTTTTTTTCAGGGACCATGCATGACAGTAGACCATAGGTATTCTCATCATTAAGTTGTTTTCATTCATGTATACTTTATATTTCCATCCTGATTTTATGTAAATAAATTAAATACATCTGTAACTGATTTAAACTGGAACTGTTTAAGATTGTGAGAGTGAGTGGACAGATTGTAGGACTGTCAAATTATTCTCCACTCAGGATCAGAGTAAGCATCTGGTAAGGTAGAGACTTACATATGGACTCTAATAAACGTCCAAGTGACCAGTGAAATCTGTAAATAATATTTTACAGTGTTTATGTGATATATTTTTGTATGTTAAGTGAGATTTTTCAGATAATACCTCTATGTTGTTTATTGTTTCTACTAACCAATGATTACATACATTTTTTTTCAAGACTCAAGACCATTTCGATGTAAAACTGTTATAAATATGCAATGTATTTTTAGAAAACCACTGCTCCAGGTCATCCTGAATAGATAGAAGAGTAATGTAAGGGTTTCAGAGGAAAAATTTAGGAATAATGCTGTTGGGTTTCTCTGGGTTGATGTGTGGGGAAGGTACCGCCCTGCACAGCAATTTTCAGTTGTTGATTAATTAAGTTAGTTTTAGTTGTTTTTCTCTTCTGAGGACGTGCTGCAGAGAATTAACTACTCTTTGTGTGCACGCGTTCAGAGGGACGGGGGTGGGGAAGTTGTCAAAACATAACTGAACTGTCAAAATATAGTTGAGAAGTACGGGGAAAGGGGGATTAAAATAATAAGAATCTAACATTTCATTTACAAAGCGCGCGCATTTTGCTGTGGGGAAAATCATCTTTTAAAATCGACTTGAGCGCAAAGCGAATAATTCTAGGCGAGAGGATTTATTTTTACAAGTGTAAAGGTTTTGGGCGCGAAGTTAAAATGCAAGATCAGCGATATTGAGGGTCCAGACCACCAAGGTTGAGGTCTGCAGATGCGCGTGCAGCAAGAGCTCGGAGGGAATTAAGTTTTTGGCGGCAGATTGGATGCGATTTTCATTGAGAGCGGGAGCTCCCGGCATTCGTTCCGGATAGATTAGAAGATGGCGAAGTGCGGAAATCAACCTGGAGAGTGGTTAACTTATGAAGTTTGATAAATCTAGAGTTATTACGAATTGGACTACTTCCTTCATGGCCTCGCCACTCGCCCAATTATTTACTGTACGTATTATCTGCATAACATCGAATCAAACACAGGAGCAAAACACGCTTTGTGTCATATATATATATATTTTTTGGCATTAATTACATACATTGACCGTTGTATTTAATTTGAATGCATTCCGTAGTGAAGCGCGGGTTTTCAGCTAGTTTGTTATATGTCCATGAACGTTTTTGTTGATACTGAGGAAATACGCCCCAACCTAAATAATTCAAACCCAAATGAAAAAAGGACCTACAGCAAGTATGTTGGCAAAAATAAATAGGATTGAAATCCATAGCATATTTGCAAATGTCGCAACGTAGTACAAAATTTGGGGAAAATGTTTTCATATAATTATCTTGGGATCAACTTCTATCACCTATTCGTAAAACATCATTTAAAGCATAAAGTTTCGTGTCATTTACCACAAAAAGAATGGCACTTTGTGCTTGTTAACCCTTTGACGGGCGTCGTTTGAACAGTGCAAAAGCTCAAATTTAGTCTTTTTTTCACTTGCATTCAATGTATCCCAGTTATATGATTAGAAATATGGTTAGTACTGCCATCTGTTATCCGTTTAAAGAAGTAAAAACATTTTGAAGCATTTAACTGGACAATTTTTCAAGATTCTTTAGGTTTAAAAAATCGGGGAAACCTGCACTGTGCAAACGGTAGGGATTGTTGCCCTGAAAGAGTTAAGAAGAGTTGGGAGGATACTAACACGATAATATAACATTCATACTTAACAAAAAGAAATTTCTTAGGAACGACCCTTTGTTGCTGAAACATAGATTAGAAACCATTTAAGTGCTTTGAATAGAGCAGTAACAAAATGCCTGGTAAAGCAGTCATGGAAGGACATACAGTAGGAAATAATTTCCTATTGTTGTTCATCCCAGGAGGTCGTTTACCATGGTATTTCTCATCTTCAAGCACTCTAAATTTTCCTTAACAATTCGTGATAGACGAGGTCTTTTCTTGGTATATATAAAGAAGTTGGCGAAGTTTGGCGAGGTTTTAAAAATTCGCCAAAATCACACTAAAATACGACTGTAACGACAACTTACTGGAAAACAAAATGACGCGTATATAAAGAATATACACTAAATTTTAGAGCATAATTTAACTAGCATAAATATTTCAGAAAATTTCCTAATTGACTTCTTTCCTCATAAATTAAACTAAAGAACTGGATATGGTAATGCAAACAATAAAACGAAAGCAAGTACTAATACAAATTAAACTCATCTTATCAAAGGTTAATTTTAGGTTGACAGTAATGAACATGAAACAGCTTCCTTAAAAGAAATTATATTTGGATATATTCCAAAAGATAGCAATAACTTCCCCGAATTTATCGCCCACGTCGAAAGGGGTACCCACTTTTTTACAAAAGCCCTTTACTAGAATGATTTCAAAATGTTCCTACATATGAACTTTCTGTTATAATCGTAGTCTTTTAGTATGAATTTATCGAATTTTGAAAGCTTTGCAAAAACCACACTAAGGGGTACCCACTTTTTTACTTTAACCCTTTTCTTTCCTTTGGATGCTTTACGGGTGCATTTTGTCAAAATTTACGGCAATTCCGCAATAGGAATTCTTTTCCCACCCGCTTGCGTATCGGATACGCTTTGCTGATCAGCCTATAAGAAGTACTAAACGGAGGTCTTAGATTGCCAAGCACGTTGATGGTGTTGCTGTAGCATTCACGGCATGGGACCAAGCTGCAAAACTAATAGTTCCATTTAAGTTCGTTGCATGTTACATTGGGCCACAACTTCTTACTTTAAGTTATGGAATAATGTGTCACATTACTCACGCCTTCATATAATAATGAACTGATAATGAACAGCATCAAAATTCCAGGATAAAGAAAAATCAGAGGGAATAACTAAATACATTACGGTATAAGCAGAACTGAAGTCATAAGACGGTATTTCTGATTATGAAAAAAATTGGCAATATTAATTGCTCAGAAGGTAGTGTAATTAACGAAAAAATGATAAGTTACTTTATAATAAACGAGTGCCCGGATCATAATAGTTGAGTTCACTTTAAATCAAAACAATATTTTAAATTATATAAAACAATTAATGTGTTTCGTTACATATTTTTAATAGGCTTTTTAAAAATCAATGAACCCTCTAAAGGAAATGGTACAGCTAATGTTAACGTTAAAATAAGTAGATATTATTTAATACACCGATGTATTTTAATTGCTTTGTGTATGCTTCTTCAGATGTCAGTAACTGAGTCACAGATAACCCCAAACTTATTAAATTTCAGTCTGATTTTTCAAAGAACAAAAATGTTTCTTTATCTCAATTATTTTTGCTTTACTTAATTTATATGTCACATTCATAAAAGTACTCGTGACTTGAAACAAAATGTTTCACGTCGAGACAGAAATCAAAATTAATTTTCCTTTTCTTATTCCCTGCGAAAAATATTTGAAATAAGGATAATTCTTTTTCACTGCTCCCAAGTTTAATGAAAGAGAGAGAAAAAAATCTTTCTCCCTCGCACAGTACAAATAAAGGAAGATCAGCGAAGCATGCTGAAGATCATTCGCATTGCTCAAGAAGTTATTGCCTGTGGCAAGCTCTAGTCATGCCATTAATGCGCTCGGTCATACAGATCCATCATAATTTACGGATCGTCAAACTGCGACTAGAAGGTGTAGAATAACATTCGGTATTTAAAACAACATTAATGTAAAATTTCACAAGTTCGTGTAAGAATTTCAGCTTTATTTCTCTATGTTTGCAAATGATAATTTAAGTTAAAAGTAATGGTTTAAAAGCATAAACATTATTAACACTAAGTTACACATATGGAAATGGTATTTTGTCCTGTAAATGGCTACTACATAGTTAAGGAATCATAATTAGAATATTCAAACACTGAAACGTATTTAGCATAAACAATTTTACTGACGGAATACTAGAAAATCGGTAGCGTGCAATTAACAAATGTACAAATATAATAATTACTTCCATGAATTAGATTTTTTTATCCAAATAATTGAGACATTCAAAGCTTCAAATGTAAATAACCTTCCTCTATTTAGCATAAACCAATAAGTATGTCATTAATTGCAATTTTAAATAAGATTGTCTATATAAAACAAAGAGGATTTCAAATTGAGGTCGAATGCAGAATTAAAAACAATCAGCTCACATGTATTCAAAGTTTTATCCCAGAAATAAAAGTTATATTACTTTACTCTACAATCAATAAAAAGGCGAATGATTTAACACATATAATTGGAGAACTTTACGTGATGATGAGTGACTTTCAGTTTTATTCTTTGATGTTTGTAAACCTTATAATGATATATCTATTATATATCCGCAATGCGAAATAGAAAATGAGTTAAAACATTTCTGAAGCCATGTTAAGCACTCTGAATTATCTTGCTAACACCGATTATTTTCACAGAATTCAATTACACAGTTTCCAACACATAGCTTAACTGAAAGGTCTAGTGTTATGGAGGGAGTATTGGGAATTTAAAGTTAGCCTTTTAATATTATTATTTCTTACGTAAGAACATGTCAATTTCCCTTCGTGGAAACGACCATAAATATCTAATCTGTAAACATTATTTTAATATATCACATAAGATTCTTTAATTTAAATTTGCTCTCCTTTCCCGATGCATATACAATTTTCGCGATGAGCTAAACTCACAAATCTGTTGTTAATTAGCCATACTTATTTTTTCCTCTACATTTTAGACAATTTAAGAACTTCTCACTTTTTTGTCTCGTGACAAACAGTTAATTTAAATTATCGATAACCATACTTTTTTAAATGTCAGACAAGTGTAGAATTTTAAAACCTTTTTATAGCAGGACTAAAGTATCAGTGGCTGTCGGAAAAGTGTAGTAGTTTAATGCTATTCTATCTATTCATAAAAATATTGAATTGAGATAAATATGGGAATATTGTAGTACAGAACTGACTAACTCGTAAACTTATAGCCCGAGGACGTATAGCAGAAACTATGAAGAACACCTAATGTTTTCAATGATTCTTCTATCGTGTATCATTGACAGAGAGAGCTTCTGGAAGGCCTTGAAGCTATGTAACCCTAATTCGGCGCAAAAGAGTTTTACTAAGACTTAACAAGTTGCATTTTTAGGAAAGATATCGATTATTCCTTTTAACAACATCAATTCAGACCTTCCACGTTTTGAATCTTTATAGGGGGGTTATTTAAGAATTAAACCATCAATCCCATCTTCCAGGTGTGCGCAAATATCATATAAAATTTTAATAGATCGCCGGTGAACTTAATGATTCATGCTAAAGCAATATTCTATTTATACTTAATTTCATAACAATTAGAACAGTTGAATATAGAAATAAATTGGATGAAAAAACATAATGTACATTTTTCCTATAAATTAAATATTTTTATCTAATTTCATATCAAAATCGTAAAGAAAGTAATAGTTAATAAAACAGAATTATTAAAAGTAATTAACGAAAATGTTTTTGTGAACCTCACAACTTCAAGAATCTGTAAGCATTTCTAAGACGCTTTAAAAGATACAATTAATGTATACAATTTTATTCTTGAGTTTTAAGATTTTAAGTTTTAAAATTCCCATAAATGCAAGAATAAACTTATGCATCATCAACTTTTAAATTTCAACACATTTTAAACTTTTAATTTCCTAAAATTAAATAGCACTATCTCTAATAATCCACATTTCACTGCGTTTTTTTAAGTATCTTAATACTAAAAATTACTTTTGATCAGATTTAATAAACGCAGTTCAAAAATTATTCTTGATATGTAAAGAAAAAAATACTTCTCCAATAACTAATTAATAAGAGAAAATTTTCACTCTTTAATTTTCTATTTTGCGTGACACTTTGAGAGTATTTTTCATTGTGAATGATTTCATTTGAATTGCTTCATATTGTTGTTAGATTTATGTAAAATCTTCCTTTGTGCTTTAAAGGATGAAAGCACGTTTTCTTTTTTTAATTTCCTTCCCCTACATATTTAATGCTATTTCAAATTTTTAACAAAAGATGAATAAACAAATCTTTTGTTTATAACATAAAACTTCTGTCTTTAATGTTCTTGAATTCGTACATATGCTTCATCAATTATATCTTTCAAATAATTTGCTTAAGTGAATGTTTCTTTGGATATTTTTTTCTTGAAGGAATTAAAAGCTTGATAGTTGACAGATTTAAGGGTACTGTAGATTGAATTTATGAAATAAAAATTCGAAGTGGTCGTTAATTGCAGTGAAGGATAGAGATGACAGAATTTTTCGTTTCTTCTGATTCTCTCTTTCTTAGACAAATTGTTTAAATTGTTTTAAAATTGGTATAAATCAATCTCTTAAATGACAGTATTCTCACTTAATCTACATATTGATTTAATAACTACATGGCTGAAAAAATATCTTTTTGAACTCTTAATTACTATTAAAAATTAAAATCATTCTACGAGCCACATCAAAATAGAATAAACATTGTAAATAAGACTGATATTTCAATTTATAGAAATTTTAAATAATTATGCTATAGAATGATTACCTTTGATTACCAAATGCAAAAAGTCTTTCCATTATTGGGAAAGATTAGAAAAAATTGTAATTTAAACTTCTCAATTATTGGCCTGTATCTTCTTTGAATGGGAATTATTATTTGACTTTAAACTGTTAAAGTGATTGGATGGCAGCCCAGATAGTAGATTGTTTTTTAAACAATGAAAAAACAGTTGGTTAAAATGGTTTTATTTTCCATACTAACAATTTTTTTAGTTTAAGTGAATATTCTTTTAATTAATGAAAAAACAAAATTGCTTCAATTTCTGTTTTTTTAAGTTCATAAATTTTATATTTGATAATTATGGGCCATGTAAACGGGATTACGTGTCCTCAATTTTTAATATTAACATTATTATACATTAGACAAACATCAGCATGAAATACTTCCTAATATCGCTGCTAAAGTAATCTTAAATAAAAGCAGATATTTCTTACCTAAAATATATTTAACAGCTTTTACAATTAAATAATACAAAAGAAACGTTTCTTCTATGTTTTTATTTCCGGATAAACAATTTTTATTATGCATTGTATTTGCAATGTCTATTCCGGCTGATCATCTGTACTACAAATCTTGTTTAGTTCGAAATAGATTTGTTACTCATTTGCCATCGTTAAAACGATATGTCCAAATTCCTTTCGAGATTATTTTATAAAATTTTGTTGAGTGTTTCTTCGTTATATAGTCTTCAAGTTTCATCGGTATTTTGGATTAAGATTTAAACTTCTGAAAAAAGTTTCTCTCAAGCAAAAAGGACTCTGAAAAAATTAATTTTTTGTCTCTAAAGCATTAATTTTTTTAAATAAGCGGTCTTTTGTATATACACCGAGGGCAAGTTATTTTGAAAACTTTTCAGTACACAAAAGTGAAAATAAAGCAAATGCTAAGAGAGCTGCAGGTTCAACAGATATACAAAAAAAACTAAAATTATTTTGGTTTAGATTTTAATATTGATTTAAAGCAAAGCTTCAAAATGATCAGGTTTAATAATCCATATTGAAGCGTTAGATGCATAAGGATCTTTTTATACCAGCTACACTTAAAAAAGTACCTTTATAAAATTTAAATATATAGAATTCAATTTTATTTTCACTTGATGCCTTTAGCAAGTTCACAATTGAAATAAAGGTACATAGAATATTGCCTTTTAAATTAATGATAAAAGTAATTCATAAAAAAGGTTAATCTTTAAACATAAAATTAAGGCATACATGTAACCAAACATAAAATTAGTGCAATTACTGTCGTATCAGGCATTCTTCCCATAAATGGTTTCCTGTACATAAATGGAAAGTGATTCAAAATTGCCACATAACTGAACACGGTAACTCTATCCTGCATTACTTGCAAGAATATTCCCATAGAATTTTTGTGATTTAGTTATAAATATCTAATATAAAATATTGCAAACTTCTTAATTTAATTCTACAAAAACATGACTAATTTATTTATCATTATTCGAAAAGAATCTGACATAAAATGGCAGATTAACATCCTAATGAAAATTCTATTAAACCACTATTTAATAAGCCCAAACTGTCAAACATTTTCAGCAAAATGCAACAAACAAAATTCCCCGTACATTTGTTCCTAAAAAATTACTTATTGTTTAACAAATATCGTAAATGTTGCAAATGTATAATATGTAAATACATAATATGTAAAAGCATCATATGTAAATAATATTATAAATAACAAATATTTACCGAAGGAAAATGAAATTGTTTACGAATAAAATATTTTGTGACATTCAAATATAAAAACCATGAATTTCATTTTTATTTTATGATAAAAGTATAAATTTCAAATATCCTCACAACCCCCCCATTATTTCAGTAATGAACCATTATAAAAAATAAACAAAAAATTACGGATATACATATATATTTATCTGTACACGTGTGTCAAAAGTCTGTTATAAAACACATATTTCTATTTGCGTTAAGCATTTATTTAAACTTCAGTTGCAGCATTATACATTTGATATTCAGTTATCCATAACAAGATAAATATTTCATTTATTCAGAGTGAATATTTAGAAGCTCTATGTTTAAGAAATTCTATTATCGGTAGGTTTGCTAATTGTATCTTGTATGGAAGTTAACCAGAATAACAATTGCTGCTATGCAGTAATCTTGTTTAACATTGAAAGTTATATTTCAGAACCCGGGGCATTTGCAATTAACTCAGTTATTAACGTCCTTTGCTTTACAGCATCTCTTGAACTTTATGTTTCATAATTTAGAGAATTTCTAACTCTGTTTAGATTTGCAAACACATCGGTACGCAAACTTATAAATCATTACAAGTTGAAACTGGCATATACAAAATTTGCTTAGCAAAATTTCACTAGGAATCTGCATAGAATGATATTGTATCTTATAAATCAAATGCATATTTTTCCGGGTGATATAGTCTTCATACTTTAAATCCTTAAACATTAATTAATGCCATTAAATATTATTAGTAGTTTTATAATTTTTTTTTCAAAATTAGCTTTATCGTAGAAAGCATAAGTTTTCCTCAAATACAACAACACATTGTCCTCGTATCACAGTTAGGCTCTTATTATCCTTAATACTCAATTTCAGGTGTCGTTGAGTGTGTGGCATTTGCATTTACGAGTTTCTGGACATGTAGATTCTCCAAATGCTTGCACATTGTCAGCAGATGGTCAGTTATTATGAATCAGGGTCTATAAATAAAGGTAGCAGAGCTGTGAAGTTGATTGATTTATAATGCGGAATGCAAAACATTATTCAGGATACTATCAATGGGTTTTCCAGGTTATAATTGAATGGAAAATGATAGAATGCAATGAACGAGGCCGTCAATTCATAACAATATAACCACTAGAGAAAATTATTCATTTGCATTTGTTCATTATATGCGACGAATAGTCCCAGAAATCTCGCTTTATAGGACTTTTAAGTTTGATAGAACTGTCATTTATTCTCACACATGTGAAAAACAATGAATTTTAAAAGATTAAACTCTTATAAAGCATTTCAGGAATTTTATTGAAAGCCACGAATTTTTTGAATGATTTCGATGATTTACAGGTGTGTTGTGTATGTTTTCCAAATATAAATAAAAGTTTAAGCTGATTATTGTTCCAAAAACAAAATAGATAAAATAATAATCGGATTATCTATAGTTTTCTTGAAAATCCCTTGATATAATCTTATACCCAAAATATTAACACAGTGTTTATATTTCAATCTTTAAAAATATAATAGAACAACCATTAAATATTACTGGAACTTTAATTATATACATTTGCAGAATACGTTGGAAATGTTCCTATATTATTTCCTTTTTCCTTGATTATCATTGTAAAACATGTTTATACGTTATTTTACGTCACTTCAATTATGTTTGTGTTTTTTTTTTCAGAACATCTACTGCATTTTTATTTACTAATG
This sequence comes from Dolomedes plantarius, assembly GCA_907164885.2. NCBI lineage: Eukaryota > Metazoa > Arthropoda > Arachnida > Araneae > Dolomedidae > Dolomedes > Dolomedes plantarius. The sequence continues at coordinate 174,567,229 of OU015492.1, forward strand.
TAAATTACATATAGCCACTTAAAAGTCAGTGATTGTCGTAATCCTTTCGAGAAACTTATGGTAGTGTGATAGAATGAAGCTCTTATGCAAACAGAGGGATTTCATTTGTAGTCGCCATTCCATTGTATCAATAGAGTAACACCGAAATCAGTTAATATGGATGACGTAGAACTTGGTCACAAATGTGGTTCAATACGTTTTTCTCTTTCATCGCTATAGAGTTTGTCAAAGTATTCACATGCATAACTCAAGTGCCCAACCTTGTGTAACAAATATTGACTATAAGAGTACAATTCTGTTTACCAGAGGTAAAATGCACTAAGTTACAGTTATTGAATCCTAGAGGAGTCCTAAATGAAATCCCCCTTTTGCTCTCTATCTCAATGCAGCTCATGCTGCCGTCCCAACTAAGTCGCTGATATGTAAGCATTGGAGTTATAGATTTGCACCACTGAAAAGAGCACAAAAAATATGTAAGAAGAATATTGAAAGCCAACGTGTTAAAACGGATTTGGTGCCAGGAAGTACCTTCAGCAAGCAGAATTATAAATATATTCTTGACACAATATTTTTAGGAGTAAGCTTCTACTTTTAAATACAACAAGCAATTACTTTTTATCACAATGATTTATTTTTTTATCAGATATGACGTTTGTCTACATCAGAATAAATGCCAGTCTCCCTTTGTATTTCTATACTTCTCAAGATATATATATATATATATATATATATATATATATAGCGATAAAATAACTTATAACGTTTTTCTGTCAGTATCCAGACTCAAAATGTAGGGCCTTCACGGAAACGTAGACCATTTTACTATCCAGACGATGAGGATAAGTCACCCTCTTCACCTTCCTCCAATTCATCTTTAAGTTAACATCATTAGATCATGCGTTGTAATTCTTAAATTATTTTACCATTTAATTTTATTTGTCTATTGTAATTTTAATTTAGTTTTTAAGAAATGCTATATAATGAATAGACATACCACAATTATTATTTTTTAAATATCAAAAAGGAGAACCCTAGAGAGGTTCTAAGATATGCTGAATCCTCTCCATTTAAAAATATCTGGATCTTGACAAGCAGCAGGAGTGCCGTTAACATGTATTGAACTGGCCGCTTATAACTGATAAAACTTGATCTGATATTCCCCTTCTCCTTGCTCACATGACGGACACTAAATAAATAACTTTTCAGTGGATCCCGTCATATGTGGGTTTGTTGGACAACAGTCAGACCGACTTACTATCAGATGAGGGCTGTTTAGACGATTCACCTCGGAAGTTAACTCCACTTTTCAGACAAGATATACAGCTTTTGGAGAGACCATCCTGCACATTACTGGTATCCGGGGAAGCGCCTTAGTCTAGCCTTGTTCTTTAGAGGTCCGAGAGCAATTCAGGTGGCCCTAACGCGTTTGCGGAGAGGCCATACAAACAGAAAAAGCTTCGAGAATTCAACAAATGTATTTCCTCATTGACCCTGTTCTGCTGCTTCGGCGAATCCTTCCAAAATTGTGGACTGTTTGGGAATCTCTGTCTCAATCTCTGTCCAACAGTGATCTTCCGAGGTACCGACTTTGCGTTTCCTTTTTATATTGCTATCATTGCTTCTCAGTATGTAGCCTGAATAACTAATATAGAGCGCGATGAGTATATTGTTTGAATATAAGATGTTAAGTAGATGACCGATAATTCGTAAAAACAATTTAATATGATGTTATGCTTATATATATGAATTAATTTAGTAGTAATGAAGTTGAGAGTAATATGCGTAAATGAAGTACGAAAAGATTGTCATAATAATTGAATGAATTAAATATGTGTTGTGGTGAATTAATTTAGTAGTAATGAAGTTGAGAGTAATATGTGTAGATGAAGTACGAAAGATTGTAATGATAATTGAATGAATTAAATATAGGTGTTGTGGTGAATTAATTTAGTAGTAATGAAGTTGAGAGTAATATGTGTATATGAAGTACGAAATATTGTCATAATAATTGAATGAGTTAAATATATGTGTCGTAGAGAATTAATTTAGTAGTAAAGAAGTTGTGAGTAATGTGTCAATGCCGGAGGAAATACTTAGTAACTTGTAGCGTATTATTTATGTGTTTTAATAATCAATAAATTAATTTATCAGTGTAAACCAGAGCTGTTTCCATTATTTGGGAATCACAATCAATCAATGTACTAACCACAATCATTAAGCAATGAATTCAAAAAATCATAATCATCATATTAGAAAGTAGTATAATTAATTTATAATTCCCCCAATTAAACAAAATATACTTTCACTGCTACAGACTTAGACTAGAATTTTATAGACCAGGTAACAACACCGATGCAACTTAGTAGCAACAGCAAAAACAAAAATATCGGCCTTGAACTAACCCTAAGAATAACCCTTATTATAGCTCTGTGAACTATTTATCCCTTTGTTTTTCTTTTCATAACTAAATAAAATAGAGTCATTATATATAACATAATAAAGTTAATAAAATGGAAATTTATTTTTGAAAATTGAAAAAAACTTTACTGGAACTCAACCGATTCAGATTTAAAACAAAAACAACTAAAATATCTCAATAGTCAAAATTTTATCTACTGCAAACAAATTCAACTGAAAAGTCTAGAAAGACAATAAAATTAGTATATTAATAAAGACCTCTGATTTTCATGATTTACAGTTCTTCATTTATGGCCTACAATAATTTTAGCAACATCACTCGATTACGTTTTGTATAGTAAGACAGATAGATGAACACATATAAAGAAATAGCAGTTTACTTTTATTCTTACAGTTTGAGCTTTAAAAATACTACTAGGAAAAGTGAAAAAACATTCAGAATTACTAAGAATTGTTGAAAATTTGGTACAATTATCATGCCTCAGTGTTAATAAAAAAAAAATCAAGATTTTTTCATACTTAAATATTTAAAGAATATGCTTATTTTGGAAATATAAAAAGAAATAAGTAATATTCTCTGACTAAAAATGTGAAATCGCATCATTTTTAAACTCTTAAATTATCCATGACCAACAAATAAATCAAATAGAAATTTATTCAACACATATTTTTTATTGTTTATTGTCGATTGTCCATTTGCTTTCAGTTGTAATAAAACCAATTTTAAAAGGAATATGTCATTTCAAAACACCATGCAAATTTGATTAACTTAAAATTGACCTGCGATGTAAACTGACTATAACTGTATAGCATTTCACAAATAAATTTTCATTAACAGTAGGTTTCCCTATTTAATTGTTTTAGAACTGTAAAGAAAAAGTAAAGTAATTTCTCGAACAAGTCACAAAATATAACAAAATCTAAACCATGTGGAAATAAAATTGCTTTTTGTTAAAAAAAATTGATTATACTTTGCAATTGTAGCTGATATAAAGACAAACTTTAAATATTTTTAGTCCTGCAAAAATATATTTTAAGAAAAAAATCTAACATATATAAAGTTAATTTAAAAATATAATCAAAAATAAAGTGATTTTCCCAACAAAACATGAAATGTAATAAAAGTTAAACAACGTGGTATTAAAATTGTGTTTTGTAAAATAAAGGCATTACACTTATAATTGTAGCTGACATAAAAGCAAATTTTAAATATTTTCAATTCTACAAAAATATTTTTTAAGATAAACATCCAACATTCATAAGAAGTAAATAAGAATACAAAGAAATATTTACCAGTTGACTTCAAAATTCAAGCAATAATAAATTACAGTTGAATCCGGGATCTATTCATCTTCTCTCCTATTACAACATTATTTACCCTATACGAGCATCATTCAGAGTCACATTTATTAGCCTTCCAAATGATTCGGTACTTCAAAAGTTGGAGGGTATCTAACACATTCTACACAATAACGTTATCTTATATTGAACTGTCATCGCTCTTAATGCATTAGGCATGTTGACTGTTTGGAGTTCCGAAGCAACATTCTCGAAATATATTCTCTTTGTGAAAGCGAACCCAGTGTAAATTGTGAAAACGCCGTTGCTGGGTTTAGTTTATGCGACAGGAAAATTAATCAAATAAAGATGAATAAATTACTTGGGACATTAAATGTAAAGAATGCTGCCATAAGTTTCTGAGGTGGGCGGTTGGGGTTGATATAAATTTTACGATAAAATGAAAATATTCGAGGAATATGTTACAAATTAAAATTTCAATTTTATAGTCAAAAGCACACATTTATATACATTTATGGAAATGCAGTTTTAATGTCGGCATAAAGTTATATATATATATATATATATATATATATATATATATATATACAGAAGGTCGTTCGCACTTTATGGAAATGATTTTGATAGTCAAGTTTTATGTATAAATGCCACATTTTTTGCGGCGATTTGCTTCTATCTTATAGCCATGGTTCTTGACAATAGCTCTAGCTCGAATTTTCCATGAATGTAAACTTTTCCTTAGTACTGTCATGGCAATTTTACCCCATTCCTCTTGGACCGTTTTCCAAAGTCCGTTCTGTGTTCTTGGATGCCGTTTTCCTAAGGCTTGTTTTAATAAACTGAAAGCTCAAAAGTCCATTGGAGAAGCTTCAGGCAATTTTACAGGTTTTTTCTTTAAATGGGATACACTTTATTCCTGTTTCTGATTATTTTTTTGCCAACTGCTTATTTCTTAAATCAATTCTGATTCTTTCTTAAATCAATCTTCTGATTATTTCTTAAATCAACTGCCGCTTATTTAGACGTGTGACTAGAGGCTTTCCCCATATGAAGCAGTTACTTTATCAATGTCTTTTCCATATTAGGCTGTAATTCCTTCTTCAAAAATTGGTTCTAAAATATTCTGCTGATTGAAGAGTGAATTTATTTTTACTTTACTTGAGACTTTTTTATTACAGTTGCTTACAAATACCCATGCCTCCTCAAGTGTTACCACAAATTTCCATTTTTCAACAGCGAGGTGTTTTTCATATAATTTTGTCCGATTTTTCTTTCTTTCAGAAATATGCTTTGGAAAAAGCAGATGAACTTTAGGTTTAAACATCGTTTTTAACTTCAAATCTTATTGAATGATTTTGCTTTCCGTGCCAGAAGACATTCCTAGTTTCGATGCAATGGATCTTTGAGTCGACAGATTTTCGTTTAGGATCAGAGACTTGATATTTACCTGCATTCAAATAGTCTTAAAATGGGGTTTCGCGGTCATGTTTTCATTTTTACTTTCAGTTAGACTTTTTTTCCATTAAAATTTAATATATTATAAATACCTTTTTTTGAAATGCCATAACCGCGATTTTTACACCGCTTTATAATTTGTTGATGAGAAAATATTTCTCCTCGGAAATCGCAGTTACATAACATTCGAGACATCTATCAATTTTAGGAGCCATTTTCAAAATAAATCTTTTATTTTACATCCCAATCAAAGCAAAACAGTAGCACATAATTATTCTGAAGTTGCCACATTTTTATCTCAAAATGCAAGCTTCAAAAATCAAGTACAAAATCATTTCCATAAAGTGCGAACGACCTTCTGTATATATATATATATATATATATATATATATATATATACGAGGGTGGTTCAAAAAGGTTAAAAGAGTTCTCACGGGTGCACTTTTTCCCCGATCGAAGAAGTGCAACTCCAGGTGCAACAGACGATCACAACAATCAAATGCCACCGTTAGATCTAACTAGTAGTGCTGTAAAGCTCCCAAAATTTTAAATAAAAGATGTAGGCGTAGATGGATACATAGTAAGCCATTGAAGTGCGAAGTAAAATAAGATTTTTCTGTTTTAATGAAAAGCTCCGAAGCAGAAATTCATCGCAAACTAGTGGAAGTTTACGGACAAGGTGTCATGCCAAGAAAGCAGGAGTGGTTTTGGTGGCATAAATTACAGAAAGGAAGAACAGATATGAGATACGAGCACAGGTCAGGACAGCCCACCACATCATTTGCTACAGCGCTTCCGATGGAAGTATTGGAACAACTTCCCTACAGCCCGGATCTCGCACCAAGCGAATTCCATTTCTTCGAGTCGTTAAAGAAGCACCTGGCAGGGCGGCATTTCTAAACCAATGGCGAAGTTTAGGACGCCGTCGTTAAGTGTCTCAGTGACCAGAGCCCTGATTTCTTCAACCCCGCTTTCGACAAATTGGTTTACAGATGGTACAAATGCTTTGATGCCCACGGAGGCTAAGTTGAAAAATGATTTGTACCAAATGCCTCGCTTTGTCTGTGTATCTGTTGGATTTCGCGAATAAACTTTTTGGTTAAAAGACTTGTTACCTTACTATTTGAACCACCTCGTGTATATATATATATATATATATATATATATATATATATATATATATATATATATATATATATATATGCTGGGTGGTTATATATCTCTTACCCAGCATTTTAACTCTTGTAGAAAAAATTAAACACAACTTAAATGTTTTATAAATGATGAGGACCAATATTTACAATTAACAATAAAATATTTATTACACAAATAAACAGTTAAAATATACAGTATAAAATGATTATTGTGTGTTAAAATGGTTAATATTCTTTAAGTAGCAAATTGGGTCCTCACCAATAGAATGAATCATTAGTGATATTAAATTTAAATCTAATTTTAACATTACAGTACTGTCTGTCCTTCAACCGAAAAGTAAAGACTGACTTACCCCAAATATCGGCTAGCTAAGGGAACTGCATCACTTAGTCTTTGTCTCAGGGCGGCTCGAAAGCAACACATCCCAGAGCGGGGCCTGAAGGCCACTCACTCTCTGCGCCAAGGATCTCGTCTATATCTCTGAACTCTCTCTATATATATCTAAAAATCTCATTTCTACCTCTTAATATTCATCTCAACTTTTTGCATATATGTTTCCACCTTCCAATCACAATATTTTTTTCTCCATATAAACTCCACCTACGTCTTAAAACCCTTTTCTAGTGGCCATAATATTTCTCTTTTATTAACATCACACTTCTCATTGGACCTATACTTATCTTTCACATTTTCCCCTTTTCCTTTCTACATTTTTCTTATATTTTATTTTCTAACACCTGGTAAGTTTTATAACATCTTTTCCTTACCATGATCCGACAATACTGCTACCGTTGCGTAAATTCCTTTCAATATAATTCTTATTCTAAGGGGCTTTTTTTCGACTGACCCTCGTCCAAAGCAAATCTTTTATCATGGGGCTTTTAACTAACCGCGATTCTAACTTTACTACTGAGCCTTTCTTATGGGGCTTTTATATGGGAGCGGCGGCTATTTCTAAACTTTCCCCTCTTTACCATAAATATATTTTTATTGCGTACATTTCCTTTTCTAACAATCTTTTAAACTTATGTAAAATGCCTTTTCTTATGCTGACCACTATAACCGGCTGAATCCTGAATCTACCTTTCCTCTGCGTATCCAATTTTATAGCTCACCCTTTTCTTATTTCTTATCCTTTCACTACGTTTTACAATGCATAAAGCATCTTAAACGTGACTTGCAGCTGTTGATTCTCCTAGAAACCCTTTGCTGGCTTAAAGAGCCAGCATATATATATATATATATATATATATATATATATATATATATATATATATATATATATATATATATATATATATATATATATATATATATATATATATATATATATATATATATATATATATATATATATATATAACTTTTATTAGTTTATACGAAAATACAAATTCCAAACACACTGTAGAATAGCCATGTTGATTTTATTATCCTTTAAAATGTTACTTTCCCTTACTGAAACAATAATTTCCATGTTTTAGTATTTGTTAATGGTACATTGATGTAATTCCACCTGATGCTTCTTAGCCTGAAGAGGAACTACAGTTATCGTTTTGAAACTCCGGGTCAATATTAATTTTCATTACAAATTTTAAGAAACTACATGTTTCTGTGTCAGCGTCTTTTACAAGTTTCATGAAATAAATGGTGAGTACATTAGATTTAAACTAAGAGCATGATTTTTATCTAGTCGGTATGTTAAAGCAAATCCATACCCTCTTTGTTCTAATAGTATATCTCGTATTTCAATGGGTACAATGCATTGGTATACGACATATACATACGTGACTTCAAACCTACGATCTTCACACACCATACTCTCTGACTCCAATCATACATATCTAAACCATAGAATCTTCGATAACACAGGTCTGCAAATAAAGCTCAGTGGCAGATGCTAATTATCAGAAATGGTGCTCATTTACAATGCAGGGGGATTCAGATAATTTAAGTCTAAAGTAAATTATTCATTTTCTCAAATCAAGACCATAAAGAACTTGTATTTGCCAAGAATATTATTAATATAATCCTACAACACGTAAAAAAGATATTAATAAAAGTTCCTCATACGAGATATATCTTATGCATAAATATACCTATATATCCTTACTGTAAAATCCCAATTTTGAAAACAAATTCAAAGATTTTCTAGTGAAACAACTGAAGAAATGAAATGCTTATAACTTTAACTATGATGATTTTAAGAGAAAATTCATAAAAATCACAAGTCTGATAATCTGTAACTATTTTATTTGTAATTTATGATATACTAAGTATAACATATGCCTAAGAATTGGCACTCATTTACCTGTAATACGTTAGAATACCTGTATTACATTATAAGTTTAGATTCATACTTGTGGCCATCATTAGGTAATAGTCGTTTGGTAGAAATTAAAATTCTGGCGACTTTATACACAGACCGAGAGTAATAGGTAAAAATTGATATACCGAGCTATATTTAACGTTATCTGCTATTGCAAAGCAACAGTTATTCGTTCTGACCATGTGTTAACGTGTTCACTTCACTCCCATTAATAGGTGTATAAAAGCTCTCTGTGAACTACTTACTCCCTATTAAAAAAGTTTAGATCTGGTATTCGGTCCAGATCCTATGGGTTCGAATCCCACTGTTGGCATGGATGTTTGTAGCCATTAGGAATCGGCTTTAAACTGTAGGTCCTGGTCTAATTAGCCCTCGCGTAGCAAAGAGGTGACCGTAGCGCTCCAAACCAGACCAAACCTATTAAAATAAATTAAGTCAAGGGAGACTTAAGTCCACAGTGATTAATCTTTATCCTTAGGGATTTCAAAAGGGGCATCGTTTGTGGCGTGAGGCTGACAAACTCATTAGTTTCAAGAAAAAAGACGAAAATGTGCAAAATATTAAAGACTCTGTGGTCTTGTCAGCATCGTAGTTGACATCCAAAACATCATTAGATATATAATACTATGGCGGGCAAAAGTATCACTCTAAGTATGGTCCATTCGGGGGTTACTGAGCAGTCCTAAGAGAAGATGAAGGGCAATTTAGAGAAAATTTATATATCCGATACACTATTATTTACACTATTATTTAAAGGAAAAGGGGGTAAATAACTAGAGGTATGCATTGTTTTGCCTTTTATTTACGGAAACATTTTCTGATAAGGTTTGGAGCAGAGAGACATCACTGAACCAATTATCAGCAGTGACATTACGTCCGGTGTTAGCGATGGAAGTAATCAATCTTTCTACTATGTCCGTGCTCTTATGGCGCAATTGGTATGGCCCGTCCGTTTGCTTTCCAGCATAAATTTCCAAATTGGTTGAATAAAATATTGCATAAATTTCCAAATTGGTTGAATAAAACATTTTGGAATCAACAACAATCCACAAAAATACAGCTACAAAACAAAAAATCAGATTGATCAAAAATACTTACGAATCTGCTGTCGTCGTATCTGAGAGATAAAAGGCTTGTGATGTCAATAACCTTTACTTTATAAGAACGAAATCTAAACTGACATCTAGCACCCCTCCTAGATAGGCGGGGGAAGCAGTCTCCTTCTCTACGTATGGACTTGCAGTCAGCAAAATTAGCTACCGTGCATCTCATGGATACAAGGTTAGTAATCGAGTGTTAATAACGAAAGACTGTGAGTTCTAATAACGTTGTTCGAAACTGGCCTCGAACTGTAGGTATCGATTCTGAAAATCGAACTGTAGGCCCTCTTGCTGAAAAATTTTACGCAGCCAATAAAAGAATCAAATACTTATGCAGGATCAGTTGTAGGTCGTGTACAAAACACAATGTTTGTTTTCAACTGCAATAGATTTCAATGTTATGACGAAGTCTTGAGTGCAAAAGTCCTCCTGTTACAAAGCCGTCCCAATGGCGAGAACTAAATCCCATTTTGCATATGAGGCGATGAAAGGCAAAGTGGTGTAAGTCAGTAAGTCAAGTGGTGTAAGTCCAAAGCGTTTTACTCCAAAAACTACAAAAAATTCCACTATAAATTGAAGAAATTATAATTCATAATAATTGTTATAATATTTAAAATAATAATTATTTGCAATTCCACTATAAATTGAACATGGAGATTACATTTTTGCCCTCAAATAGAAAAAGTTGAAAATGCGACTTACACCACTTTGCCTTTCACCGCCTCATATATAGACAATTACAGAGAGAGCTATTACACAATGTAACATATCTCTAGGGAAGAATGATGAACTGATCTAGGTTCTGAGATAGGAATATTATAATATTCTTCGCATTGCAAGTCTGGCATTGGGTTCGAAATCCCGTCCAATGACAGACAAAATATACACATCCTTTTATCGCTGTTAATTTCAATAACAGGGTTACATAGAAGGCTTTAAAATTCTGCTTTCATTTGATTTAGATAAAAAATAGTTCTACCCACGAATATTTATAACAATAGGAGTGTATGTTTAAGAACTTAAATGAAATTTTAATCATATATATTTAATTATTTATTAAATGCACCTCTGGTAAATATTTTAATTTATATATATATATATATATATATATATATATATATATATATATATATATATATATATATATATAATACGTAGATATAAAAGATAGAATGAAGATAATTCCTTTTTTCTAATTTCGCGAAATATGAATATTGTTACGAATTTTTATTATTTTCTAATATTAGAATCCTAAACATACTTGCCACGTTCTGCTATCTAAATTTGTCACACGATTACTTATAACTATATGGATGTATGTTTAAGAACTTACATATAATTTTAATTATATATATTTAATTTTTTATGGAATGAACCTCTGGTAAATATTTTTATTCATATACATAATACGTAGATATAAAAATTCGAATCGAGATAATTCTTTTTTTTATAATTTGTGATATACGAATATTGTTATAAATTTTTATTATTTTGTAATATTAGAATCCTAAACATCATTCCCGCGTTCTGCTATCTAAATTTGTCACACGATTGAATTTCTATGTCATTTTTATTCCTTCAAAAGCAGGTTTGAAAAGAGCCACTCTACCTTGAAACTCAAATTTGCTCAAATAAGCAACTTTATGTTTTCACTCACGAGGCATGTATTTTGTTTTACTTACGTCAGAATTCAAATTATAATATTTAATTTTACATGTACGCCTTTGTTTCTTTTTATGTAACAAGATTTGTAAAACAAAAGGCATAATGCATCTTTTGTTCGTTCCTCTGTGCTCGGAGCTTGTGGTAGTAGCTCAACTGAAAGCATTTTCTTTGTTTCCGTCATGTATTTTTATCTTGTTATATCGGATGTTATTCAAAAATTTTTAAAAATAACTCACTCCGAAACTTTTGTGCAGGAGGAAAGAGAAATAAAATAATCGGATATATTTTTGTTATCTGATTCCCTGAAAGTCTTTTAAAAGGCATTGTAGTAGTCTGTTTTTTAGCTCTTTAATTTTATATGTGATATCATACTCAAAAAAGACTGATCTTTTTCTGTTTACGTATATATCAGCGGATGTAACATAATTATCTTGAAAATAAAAGGGCTAAATAAATATTGATAAGGAGTATGGTTAAACAAAAAAGATTATGTTTTGTCCAAGTTCATTTATCACTATTTTTTCTGTTCTTTTGTTTTACAATCACATTAAAATTTTTTCTAGTTTTATTTACTATTACTACTTTAATAATATTATCAATTTTATTAATTATTATATTTAATTTTAACAATTATTATTAGATTAAAAATATTTAATGCTAGGAAATTATGGATTTTTTGGTTCATAATTTCAAAATGTTATGCTTTTGCTAAAAAAAAAGTTTATTTTTTAAGCGTAATGTTATTACTACTTTAATGTTTCAAGTTAAAGTGTAGAGTAATTACATTTACTATTACTAGTTGAATTATTATTATTAATTTTATTAATTATTATAACTAGTTTTAATTTTTATTGTCATTATCTTAAAAAATTTTAATGTTAGTGAGTTATGTATATTTTGGTTCATAATTTCAAATGATATTCTTTTGAAAAAAAATTAAATTAAAAAAATTTAATGTTTGTGTTTTAATGATAAAGTTAGTACTACTTTAACGTTTCAAGTTAAAGTGTAGAGTAGCTAATTTACTATTACTAGTTGAACTATTATAATTTTATTAATTATTATATCTAGTTTTAATTTTTATTACTATCTTCAAATTTTTTAATGTTAGGGAGTTATGGATATTTTGGTTCATAATTTCAAAATGTTATTTTTTTGCAAAAAGAAATGAAAGTTTGTGTTTCAGTCATAAAAATATTACTGCTTTTAAGTTTAAAATCGAATTTTTTTTCTATAATATAATTTTATAACTTAGTAAAATATACATGACATTCAAAGTTAAATTTTCTTAAAACGGAAGTAACTCTTGATTATGCCCTGAAAAACTTTTCCCCGATCTTATCAGGCTTGTTTCTTGATATATGTTGTGGAAGAAATTACAAAAATTGCAGGTACATTAACGTAGAATACTTAACACTTACAGTGATGCCTTTTGCTGATTATTGCATTTTATAAAATTGCATACGCAGCATATATATCTACCGCTTATAAACATAATTTTAAAAGTTACTCGGAAAAGAAAAACAATTAAAAAATAAATATAAATGTTTCCTGTGCAGTTTTCTTTCCAATAATATTCGGTGGAATTAATCTGCTGTAAATTAGCTTTATTCCTAAAATGAAAACAGTTTAAAATGTAACTATACTGTAATTGAAAAAAAAATTAGTTGGCTTTTAATCATTCGACGAAATAAATACAAATTCTGTAACAATCAGTCTAAATTTTAGTAATCCAGTCTATTAGTAATTGCGGTCTACATCTAAAATTGAATCGATTACTGTATTCAGATATTTTTTTAAACACGTTCTAAATATTACTATAAAGATACTGAAGAGACGATAAATTAAAACCCTGTAGAATACGAGCAAAAGTTATCAAAGATAATAACAAACAAACGATCTAAATGTTAATCATACTATTTATAATTACGGTTCCACTCTAAAATTGATGCGAATGCTACATTCAGATATTTTTTAAACACGTTCTTAATATTATAATAAAGATACCGAAGAGATGATAAATTAAAACCCTGTAGAATACGAAGAAAAGTTGTCAAAGATAATAACAAACAAACGATCTAAATGTTAGTAAGTCTATTTATAATTACGGTCCCTATCTAAAATTGATACGAATGCTGCATTCAGATATTTTTCAATGCATTCTTGATACTATTATAAAGCTACCGATGAGACGATAAATTAAAACCCTGCATAATAAGAGGAATAGTTTTCAGAGGAATATCAAACAAACTATCTAAATGTTAATTAGAGTATTCGTAATTACGGTCTCCCTCTAAAATTTATGTGAATGCTGCATTCAGATTTTTTTAATACATTCCTAATTCTATTATAAAGCTACCGAAGAGGCGATAAATTACAACCCTACAGAATACAAGCAAAAGTTATCACAGATAATATCAAACAAACGATTCCTATGAATCTCTCTTACTTCCAGTAAACCATTGAATATACGTAAGCATTAAATTTTTATATGCGTAAACACTTTAGAGGGTATTTTCTTATTATATGTCAAAAAATTTATATTACTCTAAATTCAGGGAATTTTATATAAAGCTAATTCGCGGAGTGCAATATATTATTCAGTTCTTAATGCAAAGTTTGCTGATTGTAGAGAATTTTAAATTTCCATACCTCTAGAAGTTTTTAGATTCCTTCCTCTTCTTCTGTGTTTCATGACAAGCTTATATTTCTGAAGTGTCATAAAGATTGAAGTTTTGATATTAGAAATTGCTGGTTTGTGTTTATTAAAAGTTACAGTATGGTAATACAGGCCATACAGAGTGTATTGTATTCGAGATTGTATAATCATGACTCATAGCCAGGTAACACAGTTTCATTCAGCTTAAAAATAATGCCTTATCTATACTTTTTACTAAGAATATATCAGTTTACTGTACTTTCTACTAATGGGGAATTGACATAAATTTTTATAATTGAAGAGCCTGGTTTTCTTTACCATTTCATTTCCATTATCTTTATACTGTCATCCTTATTAAATTCCAAGATGGACTTTTTAGTACCAATTTGTATTTATCTTTCGTATCACTCCCCTCATGTATGATCTAATTTATTGATGGTGCCACACAGCATAGTTTTAAAGTGATAGCATTGAACTGAGATAGTGCATGTAGAAAACGTCAGCTTCATTTTTCAGTGTAGAAATAGGTGAATTAATGGCGATTAGTTTCGGTAGTTTTAGGGGTCAATTATTCATGGCTACTTTATTTCCGTTAGCTTAATGTTTTTTTAGCCGTCTTGATCGGTTGGATTGCTCAAGGTCAATATGTATTGATCTTTAATGTTTGTTCTTTCGGAAATGGAAATGATTTTTTCGATTATTTACGTCGTCAAAAAGAGATGATAACATTAAATGATATTTCATATGGTTTGACTATTTTTTCACATTATTTGTGACTGCAGGGGTAACTTTGTGACACATAGTAATATTTTCGTATTCTGGACCTTTCAATACCTGTCCCGTGATACTGGGAAGGCAAAGAACAGCGCCAACAGCTTGTCCGACATAGAGACACCTAGTGGCCAGTGTCCGAAGCTTCTGTGAGCCATTTGTCTTCACTGACCAGTGTATTGTTCAAACCTGTTGTCAAGCTATTGACTCAAACTTTGGAAACTTTGTGTGCTAAAGGCTAACACCCTATACAACCAACTACCACAGGTAATTATTTTTTATTGCCAATATGTTGGTTAGATTGTGGAGCAATATAACGTGGTTTTATAATAAGGAGTGTAGTGATATTTCCAAAAGATATGAGAACATAACCTAAATATCGAAAGGTGACGGGGTAACTTCGTGACACAATGACACTGTCACAAAATAACCCACAAAGTCGACCCACCTCCTCCAGCCGCTCGATGTTGCATTTTTCCATCCTCTAAAATACCACTGGAGAGATAGTACAGTGGATCTCGATCGATCGTTTTCCGAATCATCGTTTTCCCGTATGTGTCATTTATGTCACCGTGCCCGACGATCCTATTGCTTTGTTATGTACCCCGATCTATCGTTTCCCCGCATTTATCGTTCAGTTCAGGCGGTCCCTTGAAAAACGATAGATCGAGATTCCACTGTATTGACTATACTTCTTTAAGTATTGACTATCTGGAAAAAACTAACCGAAGGAGCAGAATGAGCCGAAAGAGGAATTTCCTAACCTTCTCAAAGAACTGATGGCTGTCCAGGGCACCTGAGGTCTCTTTAATGTCAACTATATAGATAAAGCTATCAAATACTATTTGTAATAGGTATATATAATTGTGTATCAAGCTTTTGATAAGCTTTTTACTGTCTAACTTTATATCAAGTATTTTTTCCTCTTGGATATCAAGGCGAAAACACAGATGTCACAAAGTAGCCCCACTCGGCGGGGCAACTTTATGACACATTATAACTTTAATTTCTGAATGGTAATTACAGATCTGGGTTAGCACAATACATTACTACGTAAGAAAAGGGTGCACCAATGTTTTGCAATTGTTTGTTTTGTGCTGCTTTTAAAACAGATTGGCTGGCACAGGAAAAAACTTAAAATCCGTCACAAAGTAACCCCATCTCACGGTATGTTTCAAATTTTCATAAATTTACTATCGTCTTTCGAAAAAAAGGTGGTCGTTTCGATTTCAGCCTCCTCAAAGACTTGCCGTTAACTCTTGTTATAAATGACATTTTTCTGAAACATTTCAAGTTAAATAAATACTCAGAATATAGTCGACAACTAAAATTCTCATAATTGAATTTTCATATCAGGAAAAAAGAATGAAATAAAGTAAATAAAAAATTCGTTGTAAATATTTCTTTTTCCAGTAACAGCCTGTTAATAAAAAATTAACAGGTATAAAGTAAAACTTTACTGGAAAATACTAGGAACTGATATTATTTTCTGTATGAATATGAAAAAATATATGCACTAGCATATATATTTTTATATTAGTAATTATAGTAGTCATATATAATAAATACTATAAATATATTGCTGTTCTATAAATCTTTTCTATAATAAATTTAGAATTGCCTAATACTAATATTTATATTTATCATAAAATAAAACTAAAAGATCATAAAAATTCTAAATTGTAAACAAAAAATATTTTTTAATGAAATAAGAATAGGTTATTAGAATATGTCTATTTTTTTCTTCTCCGAACAATAAAGCCATTAAAATAAAAGAATTTAAAGTTATGCTTGTAAAAGAAGCAAAATCTATTCATAATAGGGAAAACCAATTATATGCTCTCAAAGCTGCTGCTTCATCTGAAATATAAACTGCAGACATTCAATTAAAAAACACCCCTGAATTTTTTAACTGTTTACATAAGAATGAAATCTTTAAATGCAAATCAGCATGCAACTTCATAAATAGGTAAAGGTAAAAACAAACACTCCAGGCGATACTCTTTTGTGATGTGATCGTGAGATGCTTTTAAGAATGAAATAAAAAGCTACGATAAAATAAAAATAAAAATCTTTTGATAACCACATAAAAGCCTTATTAGTAACTTGAAAGGCTGTTTTAATAATCCTTAAAATCATTTACGAAATTCTGAAAACGCTTGATAAGCAATTAGTTGGGTTTTTTTTAACATCATTATGAAAAATTGGATCCTTAACGCAAGCGTTGAAAAGATACTTTTTTTTAATCTAAGGAACAAAGAAGCCCTGTTTGCATCTAATATGAAAATTTGATTGGCATAATTAAAAGAAACAGCGCTATTTTTATCTAATATTTAATGTTATAAGACAAACTGTAGTATGTGTTAAAGATTTATGAAATATGAAAATGTATAAATTGCTATTATGTATCTATAGATAGATACTTATGTAACACATATTTAGAACAAATAAATTTCTCTCATTTTACAAATCATTTATTAAACAAATTGTCATATCTTCAAAGAGCTATGAAACGTCAAAATGTATAAACTGAGATCAAGTTACCTATAAATACGTACTTTGGTAATTCATGTAGCAAACAAATATATTTCTTTCATTAATATATTACATATAGAACAAATTGTACTGTAGATTAAAGCTATATGAAACATCAAATTGAATAAACTGAAATCAAGTATCTTATGACCCGTACTTTTCAAAGAAAGTGTTTTATTAGAAACGAGATGAGTAATAAAATATTCTTCTTACGATATATTTGCATTGATCTGAAACTAAAGTTTCAAATTAAAATATTTCATCTAAACATCAATATAATTTAATTAGCCAACATGAGAGCAATGAAATGAAGATTGGGAAATCAAAACATCTAACCGAGTCCAAGCTATAAAGTTAAACAATGATATAAAAATTAATTGCAATTCAATCACCAAATACTTGGAAAATCTCAATGAAAAAAGTATTTAATTTTTAAATATTTCACTTTGTCATCTTTGGCAAAATGTAAACTGAAAAACTATTATTAGTCTGCAATTCTTAATTCAATTCACCTGATTGGAAAAGTTGTTTTTCCATTTATCTATCGCAAATTATGCAGTGATAGAAAGTGTCTCATATGAAAGCCCTTGCAGTTAAAAGAGAGTAATTAATTTCCAATTATACCAGTGCATTTGAAAGTAATATTTTAAGTACACGTATACGCAATTTGTTTTACTAAAAATCAACATTCTCAATTTTCTTATTCATTAACGAATTTTTCTCGTAGATGTTTTCTTTAATAAATATCTCTTTTTCTTGTTATTCTTCATCCCAATTTTTAAAAAATGGATGTTAGATGATTAAAATAAGTCCTATTTTATACCGTTTTGATTCAGTCGGTTTAAAAGCGTTGAAAAGATAAACATGAAAAAAGTAAGTTTAGATGGTTTTCTGTCTGTTTTCTTTTTTACGCAATATGCGTCTAATAAAAGTATGCATTCATCAAATATAAATGATGGAAGAGTATGCTCGATTTCAGATAAATCCAATTCCGAATTCTTCCATTGCATCAATACGTAGTTTATTGTAAGTAAAAGTAATTTTTTTTTAATATAAGTAGTCCAGGAACTTTCTTCCTAAGAAACTTACAAAGGTACAATGAACTCCAATTTCAAAATTTTCAATCATAGCTACCTTTCTACTGTCTTAAAAGTGCGCTTAATAGTAGGATAAATATTGTAAAATTTTTCAGCTACTTGTCTAGGTAATACTTTCATTAACAAGATTGCTTTTCAGAATATGATTTCTTTAGAATCTTCAGTGCATAAATTATACCCTTCTAGTACCTCATTTATTTATACGCATTATAATTCTAATATGCGATTTTAATATAAAAATATAGTTGCCTCATTTATTTTTCTTTTCCACTTTGATAAAATATTGTAATTTTGTTACAAATGTAGTTCTAAATAAAATAAAGAAGTTTTGCCAGAAACTGTTTTAAAACCTTGGTACAAAACGAAGTATAATTTAAAGTAAAATATACATTGTTTCACACCAACTGAAAATGGAAATCGAGGAAAATCAAACCTGAGATACAATATTTGATAACTCTTTCCTATTGGTATTAAGTACATGGGATATAATAACCAAAATATTTATAGCACATACCTTATTCTACAGGACTTTTCTTTTTGTAGTTATTTTCCGCAAGAAATTTTCGAGAATAGAAAAGAAATGGATAAAACAACTTTAAGGTTGAATATTACATAGGAAAAAAGAAGGTGAAAAGCATTGTGCAAATCATTAAATTTATATTTTTTGAGGAACTCAAAATTGTTGGAAAATATTAGGAAAAGTCTATCTTAGCTATAAATGATTTCAACTTAAATTAATGTCATTAATTTTTCTCAGCGTCATTATTTATCTGTTCTGTTTCATTCATTTCAAAATAACCCCTTTTTTAAAATATTTTTAAAAATATTTCAGTTTTCAAGCTGCAAAAATTTCAACTCACACTAAAGAGAATACGGTATATCCACTTTATGTTTTTATAGATTTAACTTGGGATATTTTGATTAAACTATTTAAATATAATTAGAACTGGTCTGATCTATTTCGAATCTGTTTACCCGCTGATTTAAAAAATCCGTTGCCAGTGATTTAGAGAATTATTTTTAAGTTTAACAAATTATATGATTAAAATGGGCAGAAAAAGTTTATGGCACTGGTTAAAATGTTAGTTCTTTCTGTTGTGGTCATTACTCACTCAAAATATTTTTTGCAAATGTTTTTTTGGAATAGCATAGAATATAAAATGTAAACTTAAATAGCAAAGCATCATATATATATCAACAACAATTTTCTATGCTACGTTCTATACTAATGAGTTTCAAACAAAGAATCAAATTATAATATTACTGGGTGGCCCGTGCAAAAAATTCGCATACGAATAAAATGCGATTAATTTTATTAATGAGGTTGGTGGTTTGTAGTAGCACGAAAGGAGAACCGCATTCCATTGAATTAAATTCATTTGTAGCTATTATTTATTTTTCAAATAACAATGCTGTGTAAAGATAATAGAAAACCGATTACAAAACACCTTTAGAATCAATATTGGAAGAGAAGTATAAGACAAAACAGGGGAACATGATATATGTGCACGTCAAAACACATTTATATACAATATTAAAAGTTATATATGACACAAATTCGTGGAAACTGTCATATTTACGTAACAAAACCTCTCTGTAAGCAATATTTGACAGTGCCGTTTCGACGCATCCAGGTAGAGAACTTCAGGGCCAAAAGTCAATTTTTAACTTTCGATTTTTAACTTGTCGATTTTTAAACAAACAATACAATGTGTCATTCTATATTAACAATTCGTCATAAGCGGAGAACTTAATCTTCCTCATTTATCGATTTTGGTTAAGTATGAAGGGAGAAAAAAGGGTAGTCACCAAATATCACCTTCTAGAAATAATATATATGGTATCTATCTGTACCTTTTGAATACCTACCATAAACATATACAAAAAAATAGAATATTTTAGCATAATTATATTTTTAAACTCATTACGAATGTAATGGTTAGAAGATAATTTACCATAGGCTTAAAGGAAGATTCATTATTTAAAATGGAAAACAGTGGCAATATGATAGTTTGGAATTCATCTCATAATAGAGCTCATCGTATAATAAGGCTGACTGAAAACATGTAATGTTGTCCATCTTTAAAGAATTCCCCAACTACCAAATTCAATAATTTTTGTTTGGGAAAATCTAAACATTTCTGTATATTAAACCACATATTATTTATTTATTAAATAAGGTAACGTTGATTAGTTCGTTTTGTACGTGTTGCAGTTACCTATTCCTTAACGAGAGCTAATATTTCCTTTGAAGTTCACGTACTTTTCTCAAGAATCTGTTGTGCTTATTTAATTATATTGATTAAAGACATTAGTAGAATGCTTTGATCAGGATATACATTTTATCGAAAAATAGTTTTCTCGAAAAATGCTTCCAAATGTATTTTGCTTGGAATGTACACCTTAGTATGCAAAATAATTTAAATATACGTGAAAGATAATTTTTGATCTCATTTACTATTTTTACAGTCAGCCTATTTAATTAAACACTAATGTTTGCAAATATTTATTTCCTCTAACTTCTGTGTACATATCACGGGCATTCCTTTTTAATGGTAAATAGTATGGAATATTTATCTTTCAAAACGTAATGAGATTTTTCTAAATTATCGAAATTCCGAAAGTGGAATCGTTCGCTATGGTAGTTGAAGAAACAGGTAATAACGAAATACTGAAAAACGTTAAATCATTAATGTGATTAAATATGAGAGTGAAAGTGCATTTTATTTGAAGAGGTCATTTCATTAAAAATGATTTTTTTTTCATTTACATTTTTGCTTCTTGCTTAAATAGTTTCGTTACCATTTTAGGGAGTCTTGATGGAATTAAATTAATTGAAATGAAGTATTTTAAATGTACTTTCGAAATGAAATAGCATTGCTGTTTATTTTCCCATTCTTCATATATGTAATATTCACAGTTATGTTTTCGTATAAAGTGATTAATTTAAATTTAGTATTTAAAGATTGCGTTTGTTTTAAAACTTTTTAATTTTTCTCTGTATTGGTGATTTCCTGTATTTGCTGTAATCTATATATTTAAGTTGCTAAGCTGAATTTTTGGGCAGTCCGTGAGGGAATACTACAGCATAAATTTACTTTATATTGGTCTTAAACGAAAGATTATAATCTGTAGATTTGTCAAATTTGGTTTTTTTAACCGCGATTTCTATTAATTAGCGATAATTTACAATTGAAAAATTGATTTCTGCGCATTCTCAGTTTCATGTTTAAATCTGTCTTTAGAAACTCACTGTTTCTGGCCATGCTCAGTGACGTTTTAATGATAAACACGTTTGTTCCGAGGAATCTCTCTAGATCTCTCTATGCCATTTTTATTTTATGATAATTATATTTGTGAAATATAAGATTAAACCTAGCTGAAATTATTTATTTCGCACTGTTCAATTCGCGATAATTTACAATAAAAAAACTGCTTTCTGCGCATGCTCAGTGACACTTAAATCTGGCTTTAGATACTCACTAAGCACGAGGCCACTTAAACACATTAATTTGTTTCTGCGCATTATTATGATTTTCAACATTTAGCAATGATGTGTTGAGTATAGTTTGTGTATTAGTATACATTTATTTACTATCTAGCCATCATGTTTTGGTGGGTGTCAACTAGTTTATCTTATAAAGTTTAATCGGTAATCCGATGAATCGGAACTTAAAAATAAGAAGAGTGATCTACAGCGTGGCGGTTGATAACAACGCAGAAATCAAAGCATGAACCTTAACAATAAGCTACTAAGCAATAAATAGCCCTAAACTTAGCCCATGATCTGGAGAACGGTCACTGTATTAACATAAGTTAACGTTTCATTAAAGTACAAAGTTAATGCGTAAGAAGTCTAGCATGCATGAGAAACACAATGTAGAATATACCTTCTTTTATAATTCTTGGAATAACTAAATGATTAAGTAAAGAATATAGCTTTGTTGGCTACATTATCATACAAACCTACAGACATGTAAATATTATTTTATTATCAGTTCCAGAGAATGGATTTATTATGACATTCCAAGAAATATAAACATATAAAAAATATTAAAGGACTAAAAAGTTTTTCCGAAGTATTGTTCATTATCTTTTAAGTAATTTTTTTTCTGGTTTTTACAGAATTTTCGGAAATTTAAGTCATGGAGTTTTAATAACAGAGATGATTTTTTTAACGGAAAATTTTTGCAATAATTCAAAAGATGTGGACAGATGATTGAGGATTTTAATATCACGGAAAGTTTGAAATTCCACTAGTGATAACCACAAAATATGTCATATGACCAACAAATCCTGTATGAGGGGGAGTAATAGAATAAACCTTATTTAAAGGGTAAACAGCGCTGACAATTATCTTATCTTTTGAAAATTATTTTTCTGCTTTAACCGTATAAACTTTGTACCCAATGAAACAGCAAAAAATTTCGATAACTGTTTTCAGCCAACAAAGTATTTTCAAAGTATTTTAAAGTAAAATAGATTGTTAACAGTTTTCAAAAATGCTTCATGTGTGTATTAAGTAGTGTATTAAAATTCTTTGAGTTTTAATAACTTTTGGAATACAGCAAAAATGAATTTTTCGTAGTAAAAATACACATACAATCACTCACCAATTTAAATTTTTAATTTTCATATAACCTTTGTTTTATATTTTTCTTTTTAAAAATATTTCTCTATATTTACTATTTCTCACACTCGTAACAATATATATATATATATATATGTGTGTGTGTGTGTGTGTGTGTGTGTGCGTGTGTATATAAGGCGTTGCGGATACGAAGGGCAAACTCAACACATGCTGGTTTCGAGAGAAACGCGTTTGAAATTTTTTCACTCGGGCGAACTCAACAAAAATGGCATTCTTACTAATTTTGCTGTGGGATGTCTAAATTTTTGTAATAAGTGTAATCTATAATAATCATCCTAAACTGAGAAAAGAAAATTAATCTGAGGGAAAAAATTATTGAAAACTAGACATGTAATGAATAGAACTTTATTCTATGAAAATGCACATATAAACACATGAAAAATTGTGACATGGAACTCAACTTTTGTAATTATTTAATTATTATACTATTTTAACTCTAAAAAACTGTTTTCTTATTTCATAATTTTTACACAACAATAATTCTGTTCCATGCACATTTTATAAGTATTTATTATTCTTCTAGAAATCACCGCTGTGGTTTTTCATACCAGGTGTCCTGAATGAAAGGAATGTGCTCCCCATATGCAATTAAGTATGACTTGTAGCATTACGAATAGTACAAAAGGTCACTTGGACAGGATGGCAGAATTACTTGCCACCCCCACGGTCATTATGGGGACACTGTTTCTCCATATCAACGACCCAGCAACCGTCTTTGACCAATCAGGGACTTCAAGATGTTAATCTGTGGATCTCAAATATCCTTCAATTTTGCTGGGGCACAGATACAGTGGAATCATAAAGGGAACTTTACTTTAGCCAGATTGAACTTCGAGGGATCATAAGAGCTGGTCTTTTTTTCTGAAGTTTCATTGTAGTTTTGACGAGGAAATCGTAAGTTATCTGGATGTAAAACCCCTGTTTTTAGGCTTTGGTGAACTTAAAGTATTTACCTTGGAGCTGGTTTTTGTCGTATATTTTTGAAGAACGGCGTAGTCCAAAAAAAAAATATTGCGGGACTTGTACTACCGGGAATGGTGTTTTCTGACGACATTTTTGAATGGAGTCTCGTAATGATTCTTGAATTAGATATTGGTAAGCATACCCTCTTTCTCAATATGCCGAAAGTCCCGGTCACAATGAAGGTAGAAATATCCAGGTGGCATACAAACCTGTCGTGTTTCGTCGAGTATGCCTTCATGGATTAAATACAAATTAAACAAAACTAAATTCAAATTTTAATTCTGTCCAAAGCAGTTGTCGCTAAACATAATCACTTTTTTTAAAGGTGACTGCCTCCGGTCGGAACAAAATTTTTGAAATAATTCAATTTCTTGCCATCTTATACTCTTTTTGGTTAAACAATGAATTTTTAAGCATAAACCACTTAAAATTTTATCCATATGGATTGCATTTTTTGAAAGATTGGGTAATTTAAGGGCAATTTTAGCTAAATTTTACCAAAACGGTTTACACTCTACAAGAAAAAATATTGCAGAAATATTAATTATTTTTGGCTATTAGTTATAAATAACAACAATCTTCAAAATGACCCAAAATCAAAGAGAAATTGTGAGGTATAAGAAAATAACAATGGAAAATATATGCTAACATGCAATTTTTCGAAATTTTAGTTGCTCAATCTATCTAAAAGCACCTGCAAAATGAAAAGAATTTAACTTACCTTAAAAATTTTGGGTCATTTCATTGTTAATATTGTTTAACACATACACTGAAAATTTCATGACAATACATTCATTGTATTTTCAGATATCATGAAAATGGTAAATTGGTTTTGTAAAAAAATAAGTTTTGAGAAAATTGCAATTAAAGTTTTCAGTTATCTGAAAAACAAAGTTTCGTTAGACATAGTATTCTAAAATGCCCCAGGATAGTAAGATAGGCCTTCTGTTTCTTCATTCAGTATGCATTTTTTCTTTCGGCGTGCACACAGTCTTTTTCTTTGAATTTTTGCTTGAGGCAAAGATTTTCTTTTTGAGTCGTAAACTCTGTCGAAATCACTGGATTCCATTCCGCTTAACATATAAGAGCCTGTTTGTAAATGTAAATTGTTTAAAACTGAAAGAATACCTTTACAACTATCATTAAATTGAAGTACAGCTATGTATGACCCCAGTTGCAAAGTTTTTAATTCAACAAAATGAAGTTTTGGTATGAAATTCCACAGAACACCGTTGAAACTTTCATTTGCATTCTGTGTTTTCCCATGCAGACACTTCTCTAACAACTTTTGATCACACAGCTTCATGTAGATGGGTTTCACAATGTTGATAATACTTTCTGGAAGTCCAATGGATTTATCATTATAGGTTGTATTCAATGTTTTTGCCCGTTTGAACTTGCACCAACTGTCAAGTTCTTCTGGGCACTGACCATGCAATGGGTGCTTGTTACTAGAACAGCAGTGGTAAAAAGCTGCAATAACTGCTTGTTGCATTCTTTGCAAACTACCAACATTACTACGGATTGCAATTCCGTAGTAATTTTGAAGTTTATCAATAAAGCGATCAGTCAGTTTCCCTTTACTTCCGAGTACTTTAGTGCACTTTTTTTTAATTTTCGAAGGTGAGTGCCAACTCTCTTCTGGATATGACCAATGCATTCCAGTTTATTTACTGAGTTCTCACCATATATGTTTTTCCCAGCATTAAATGTTTTAGAGTCGCCATCACCATAGTACTCAGTATAGCATAAATTCCTCAAATGTTTTGATCTCCCAAAAATACGGTAGACACCAACAGTCTCCATATTTGAAGCTGAACCGGCATGATTTTTACAGATATATGGTTTAGAAACAGTATCTAGTGTTCCAGACGTGGTACTATATATCCTGCAGAATTGTGTCATTGTTTCTAAATCTAATATTTTGCCAGTGTCAATTGAGATACAGCTGACGCAACCATTCAGTGATGAATAACCCCTCTTCTGCCATGTACCATCAACAGAGACCCCACAATTCACTACTGCTTTTTTCGTGCATTTCAAATATTTAATTTATTTTGCAGCATTACACATACTTTCTTCAACAGCTTTATATGCAGCCTGATGAATTTTCAGTTCTTGTTGTCTGAAAGTTCCTTTAGAAAGGAAAGGCATATTCAGTACTGAGAACAATTTTTTTCCTGATTTATATAGCCTTTTCCTATAAGTCTTAAAGCAAAAACAGCAAGAGTATTTATACTATTAGACTTGCTGTTATACTATTAGACTTATCCAACTTTTTTGAAGATGCAAACCCTTTTTAGAAAGAACAGTTGTTGCATTTTAACAAAAAATTGGAACACATACCAAACCGTGAATATTCATTCAGTGAGAGTTTATTGTTGAAACAGACTGGACAACATAATATTGCAAATACAGAAACTAAAATGTCAATATCCATTATTCTGCTTCCGCAAAGTTCAATGATCTTTGAACTTTCGTCCAAAGAAACACCTTTCTTGCTCTCAAGTTTCGATGAACTTGCAGTATTTACATCACTACAATCAACTACAACAGTTTCATTTCTCTTCGAAATGGTGTACTGATTTCCAATAAATTTTCTCTTTTTAGAGCGACAATTTTTGCGTTGACCCATTTCTTATGATGTTTTCCGTAAAATTAAAAATGATTTTGAAACAAAAAACAATCTCTCTATTCTAAAAGAAAGTAACTGCCGCTGCCGCAGCCGCCGCTGTCAAAAGCTTGTCACGCTATCTCCTCCGAAACCGCTGGGGGTATGGGGTCGAGACCGATACCAATCGATGCAGAACAATGTGGGGAAGAAATTAAGACATGTCTCATATTCGTCGGACTTTAAGTTATTTTTTTATGTTTTGTGGGAAAATATTGACTTTTTCATGTTCAGATTACGATAACTCTTCAAAAAAGGATCGTAGAATTTTTTTTTTTTTTACAATCTAAGACTACAGACATTTCTCCTTCAAACAAGACCTTAATCGTTTAAATCTAATTTAAAACAGACTGATATTTTTATTAAAATCGAAAACCCACTTTTTGGAAAAATTTATGCGTTTCGAGATATATAAATTCGATGCTCTCAGACTTATTATGTTACAAAGAAAATATTTATATCAACGGGAAGATGAAAGTTTTCTCATTCATATAAACTTCATTTCAAGTCTCTATCTTAAAATTTCGATTTTTAATTGAATTTTAAAGAAATACTTCAAAAAAATCCTCTCATTCGCTTCCTTTGCAGAAGGGCATGAAAGAAGATCCGATTTTTCACCCATAGCCGGGCTTCATCCATTTCGCCGGGAGGGGAGGGGGAAGCTTCAACTGTAAACAAATGAATGACTCAATCGCTGTAAACAACTATTGAGTCATTCATTCACTTGATTCACCAGAGGAGCGAGCGTAGCGAGCCTAGGGGCGAAGCCCCTAGTATTTTATATTAGAAAATAGCGAAAGCAAAGAGAGAGAAATATCAGCGTGACGATGTAAACAAACGGACAAGTGAACTAAATTGTTGCCAGTTTTCCATTCATAAACAAATAATATAATTGGTAAAAACATTTATGAATAATGTAAAAACATTAGAATAACTTAAAATTACAAAAAAAATTAACTTTAGGGATGAAAATGAGAAAAATACTGCAATTTTAGAACAACTTCCGGTTGTATTTTGCTGGAGACATCATGTATTATAATGGCTATAACTTTTCTTCTAAATCCCGTAAAGAGAAAGGAAAAACAGTTTTAGAAAGAGAGAAGTCCAAACTATAAGAAACACAAATAAAACAAAATCGACCTAGAGGTCGAAAATCAGTGTTTTCAACGTAGTCGGTCACTTTTGCAATCCGCAACGTCTGACAGGAAGTGGATAATTCTGATAGTGATTTCACATGATCCGCTTTTTGTTGTCGTTTCACCCAAAAATACATCTTAGAGGCCCCTGTCTAAATGTTATGAATACCGAAGTTTTATGTCCAGTTTCCGTTTATAAAACTGGATACCACTGGTCAATTTAGGAGTGAGAAGTGCCTGCTTAAGTCGAATGAGATAGCGAGAATCCCTTCATCGGCATCATTTTTCAAAGATCTGATGAGAATTTGAGGAGCTTTAGATCACATGAGATGCATTTTTTTTTCTTTTTCAAGATTTTTTATTTTGTTGGCAGAGCCGCAATTATTACTTTCGATGAGGACTTTTTTGCGCAAGTGTAGTTTTACACAGTTAGAAAAACATCATGTAAAAGCCTTATTTGAATAGTGGGCCAACTCCCTTCTTGTTCATTTTGAGATACAGAGCTTTAAAGTTTAATGAGTGCTGAGAAATGACTGTTGAAATCTGATTTGTAATGTCCTCTGTCGGTAGCATAAATATGCTGGAAGTGTACCAGTTTAAAAATAAGATAGAAATTACTTTTATGAACATGAAAGTAGGGCTAATTTTTTTTTTTAATGTAGTTGATTCACTATTCAAATAAGGCCTTCATATGTTGTTTCACTTTAGTCTTTCTGTCTTCTTTTATCTTATGACCCGATTATTTTTTACCCCTTTGTCCAAGAACAACAGTTCCAGTCAAATCAGTTTTTCAATGGCAGTACGAACACGTTTTTCCGAAATTCCATGCATACAATAAAATTCGGTACGACACAATTTGTGTTTCACGTTGTTATTACTGCTGCATAGTCGAGACGCTTCAGAGTCCGGCTCGGCCTTCCCTTTTACGAAAGACCTTTTTAAGTCTTTGCATATCACCAGATTTGATAAATATGAATTCTGTAAGTATCCAGTTTTCGGAAACCCTCAAAAATGTCTGTAATATTATCTCTGCCCACTTGTAACACTCCAAATGTAAAATCCAATTCAAAAATACTTACGAATCTGCTGTCGTCGTATATGAGAGATAAAAGGCTTGTGCTGTCAATAACCTTTACTTTATAAGAACGAAAACTGAACTGATATTTAGCACCCTGCTAGGAAGATAGGCGGGGGAAGCAGCCTCCCTCTCTACGGATGGACTTGCAGTCAGCAAAAATAGTTACCCTGTATCTCATGGATATAAGGTTAGTAATCGAGTGTTAAAAAACATTGGCAGCTACATAGCTCACCGATTTCACGAGCTGGTACCACAGCATTTGTGTTCCTTGAGACGTATTCTTCGCCAGAGTCCCTTTTCTTCTTTGCATCCACCTTTTTTCCCTCGCTTTTTAGAATATCTCGAAAATTTATCCATAACTGTCATAATGAAAGAGATAACAACTAAAAACAGCTTGCACATTACATGTGACTGGTAAACTAAACGGATTGCATTATCCAAACCACTTGAAAAGAGGTGGAAAGGAATGAGCGGTGTCCGAGTAGAAGGGAGAGGGTGTCGAGTTCGCCCTTCGTATCGGGAGCTCTATCGCTTAGAAGATCGGTGCGCTACAATGAGCCCTACTTTTATATGGTTAGAAACGGGAAAAAACTTATCTACCTATTCACTAATGCCTGACAAACCAAGTTCTGAAGAAAGAAAAAAAATAAACCAATGTTGAGTTTGCCTTTCGTATGCGCAACGCCTCATATATATATGCTTGAATAATGTCATAGGGACATGACAGTAGTGTTACGGCCAGGGACAGGAGCATGGAAAGAAATACAAAATAAAATAAAATAATTGTTAAATGCAATAAAGAAACAGGGCAATAAAAGAGAAGGGAAGAAAGCCATAGACCGGAACGAAAATTAGAGATAATGTTCGTAGCAATAAATAGAAGTGGAAGAGAATGAAAATAAAAGAAAATTTATGATGGCTATAAAGCAGCCCACCCAACTTGAATCCAAAGCATGGAAAAAAGTTAAAATTGAGGGAGAATTTATAAATCCCGCCCTCGACGCGCATTGGTAAAAGGGGATTGAGGAGTGGCAGCACGGACGAATGGCGATGGCATGATAATTTCCAGATAACCAATGGAAATTATAAGAGGCGGAGACATTAGTAAGAAAATATATGAAATAAAAAATAGTGTGAAGGCAGAGAGATAACCTGGGAAGTTAGAGTCTGTCAGAAGTTGTCGAGCGCCCAGTGTCCCATGCCGAGTGTCTGCGATAAACGACGGAGCCGTGTTCGGGTGCAGTAAAGTTTAGAGAGATAGAAGTTGTCGAGCGCCCAGTGTCCCATGCCGAGTGTCTGCGATAAACGACGGAGCCGTGTTCGAGTGCAGTAAAATTTAGAGAGATAGAAGTTGTCGAGCGCCCAGTGTCCCATGCCGAGTGTCTGCGATAAACGACGGATCCGTGTTTGAGTGCAGTAAAATTTAGAGAGATAGAAGTTGTCGAGCGCCCAGTGTCCCATGCCGAGTGTCTGCGATAAACGACGGAGCCTTGCTAGAGTGCAGTAAAGTTTAGAGAGATAGAAGTTGTCGAACGCCCAGTGTCCCATGCCGAGTGTCTGCAATAAACGACGGAGCCGTGTTCGAATGCAGTAAAGTTTAGAGAAGTCATCATTACGAGTGCCAGCTGCCCAGAGGGCTTCAACCGTCTTCTTCTGAGGTACCGACTTTGCATTTCACTTTTATATTGTATCATTGCTTCTCAGTGTATAGCCATAATGATTAAGATAGAGCGCGATGAATATAGTTTTTTTTTAATATAAGATGTTGAGTAATAGACAGATAATTCGTACCAACAATTTAATATAATGTTTTGCATATATATAAAGAATTAATTTCGTAGGAATGAAGTTATTGCGGTAATAATGTGTAAATGCCTAAGGAAATATTGAGTAATTTTGGAGTGTATTATTTATGTGTGTTAATATTCAATAAATTGATTTGTCAATATAACCAGAGTTAATTCCATTATTTGGGAAGCACATCAATGTACTAGCCACAATCATGAACATAATTTCAATCATAATTTCATTTAAAATAATATAAACAATATAAAATTACGGTTACAAATAGCTGAACAAAAAATATTTCGTAGGCTCTTTTGCAGAAACCTCTTATGAAATGCAAATATTACATTAGGCTGGTTCTGTTTACGTAAGGGATAATTTTTTTAATTGTTTCTATTAGATTCCTTTTAATAATGTTTATGAATTTAAAATATTTTTTTAAATATTACTCTAACATCTTTAGTAACTTAACTTTTATACATACATTTTTATTTGAAATATGACAACCAATATCAGAGAATTCAAATT
Organism: Dolomedes plantarius; assembly: GCA_907164885.2. NCBI lineage: Eukaryota > Metazoa > Arthropoda > Arachnida > Araneae > Dolomedidae > Dolomedes > Dolomedes plantarius. The sequence goes on from OU015492.1 coordinate 174,598,521, forward strand.
TTATCAATAAATAATATTCTAGGGAAAATACCCTATTGTATACTAATTTAAACTATACATAGTGTTAGGAAAGTAAACCCTAAATGGATTCCTAAACTTCAGTTTATAAGACTTAGTTTGCCTGTATTGCCTGTATTTCAGACATTCATGCTATCGTTTTAGACTTACATTGCACTTGTTACCTAACAGCTAAGGACGTTACGGCAACTTTTGACGTCATACATCTGAGTAATAGGGCTTTTCCATTTGTTTTCCCCACGGTTTAGTGTTTTTCCTTTCCGGTGTATTTTATGCAAATGTATGCTCATTTGATCTTTCTTGTATAAATATCGTTCGGGTAGAGCAAAGGTTCCTCTGGCAGCACACACAGTCGAACTCACGTTCCAGTGAGATTCGTTTATTAGAAGTCTCTGTGTGAGATTATTTTCTTTATACCAATGTTCTAAGTTTATAGGTATAACGCTCATGGACAGAGTTTGTTGAAAGTTATTTTTTTTTCATTGATTTTAATATTTTAACGTTTATTAAAGTTCCAAATAAACATTGTTTTTACCTAAAGTCTTGCTTATTTATGGACACATCCCATGCCAGACAACTGCAGACACTGTTATATTGCCACTCTGCGTGACTTATAGTATATACAATTACATTAATTTACCAATAATTCTACTTCAACAAGGATTTAATTATTTATCTTGGATACATACTATGATAGAACATAATTTATTTCAAAGGCTAATTGTAAAATACAATTAAGTACGAAAAATATATTTAAACATAACATTTTGGGGCACAATAGTGTTATGTTATTACAATACCGCTGGTTTATGTTATGTCCCACTTTCTATAATTCAACTTCAACGATACATATAACGTTTTAGAGCCAGTATGGGACTCGAACTTTTGATTTTCTGATCTTCAGATCTATACCAGTTTATTCATGCTCTTTCCAATTCAGCTGCTTTTGTTCTATGAGGTGTCAAGAGTGGATAAATTTTTTTAGCGATCTCATTTTTACCATTATTATGGTTGACACGACAACGCCTTAGAATTGTTTTCTGAAATATGTTATTAATTTCGTAAAAATATCATAATATATCAATTAAAATGTATATTATTTCTATATCGGAATAAATAAATATTATATATATATATATATATATATATATATATATATATATATATATATATATATATATATATATGTGTGTGTGTGTGTGTGTGTGTGTGTGTGTACATATATATGTTGTTTAGATCGTATATAATCTATCGATAGCATAAAAATATTATATATATCGTTATAATAAACATGATATCATCAGTTTTATTGTATAAATAGTATATATATATAAAACGCGTAAGTATGCGGCACAAAAATGGACAATATTTCTTCACTCCGAATAGCAACTGCTGCAACTACCGGATGTAAACATTAGCGGCCGTCCGCAATTATAAGTGAAGATATTTTCCCAGCAATTTATTCTTTGATATGATTAAGTGTAGATATATCAATTGTGAAATATAGTATATACAGGGACTGATGTAATCCACACTATATTTTAGTACTTTCTGAATTTTTACTCTATTTTTTAAGTGAAAAAAGCTTGCCCAACAATTTCTTATTTGATGTAATGATAAGAGTAGAAATCTTAATTTTGAAAAATAGTACATACATAGAGGGATGTAATTTTAAAAATCATTAATGTTGGGTTTCTCAGTCTTATCTTTCTCTGATCTGAAGTAATGGAAATTCACATTTTTTAATCACAATGTTTTACAATCAGCCTTATAGTAAATTTAGCAATGATTATAATTTTTTTGGCTGAGCTCCCACTATCCCTTAACAACGTATATTTATGATGACAGGTAATGGTAACATTCCTTACATATGTTACTTTCCGTTGAGTTGTTTTGTAAAAGAAAGTATAAAACTAAAAGCGACCATGCTGGTCGCGCGGCAGCTAGTTCATGTTTGCAGCAATATTACATGTTATAGTAGTTACTGGTTTCCTCTTTTCTTTGTAGCTATTGCTACCAGAGCTGCTGTTTCTTCTTACGTGGTAAATTTATATATATATATCTTTTAATTTGAGTATTTATTTTCCCAATGGATATAAATCCAAGAATACAGATATCCGCAAGAATACAGATTTACGCATATACTTACGTGTACCAAGACATCTCATATAAGGATATACTTATGATTCTAATCTAAACCATACAAAAACTATTTTAGTTTCAGAGTTTCTTAGACACCTCTGCAGTGTTTATAAAACTAGTATATTTTAGCCTACAAGATATGTTCACAATTCTGATAAATGTAATTAATAGTTGTAAATTTTTAAATATAAATAACACTAATAAGTTCTGGAGAAAGAACATTCCTTTCATACATGGATATTTGATTCAAGAAAGTAAAATATATCATTAACAATTTTCGGGTGATATATTTTCTCTTTTATACTTAACTTGAACTGTCTGAGAAATATAATGCTGTACTTGGAAATTCTCTAATGTCTTACCTAATCACTATCCATTTGTTTAAAAAAATTATTCTTCTTTAAACGCTGGCTGAGTAAAAGTTTTAATTGCTTTTGGATGAAATCACTGTTTGTTCTTTCTGTTTGTTTGTAAATAGCCTTTCAGGACGTATCGATAAAATACCTTGTTTAGAATAGATTATCTATAATGGCATGTTATCAATATTATAAGCGTAAGATGATAAGAAAATCGGAAACGTTTTTCTTTAATTTATTTCGCCATTTTCCTGAGGTAATGCAAGATAAAATATATCATTATAGCCTTTGTAGTCATTTCCAAAATCTTCTCTGGAATAATAAATGACTAATATTTATCTATTATATTAGAGTGTTTATTTCTGAAAATAATTTGACTGAAAAATCTATTAAACTAAACATGACTTTAGTTCATTAGAAACTGGAAGGATATGAGTTTTATTTTTGTTTTTAAGAAATGTAACGGTAAACAGGGACTTACATACGATATCTCTATGACATGAGCTCAAAAATCCATAATTATCAACTGTTTGTTATAAAAATTTTACAGTTGAATTACAATAATACTGTGAAGGCCGTATTCTACAAGTGAAGGTCTTATTTGAAAAGTGGGCCAACTTTATTTTGGTTCATTTTGAGATACAAAGCCTTAAAGTCCAAGAGTGCGGAGAAATGACTGCTGAAGTCTGATTTGTAATGACCTCTGTTGGCAGCAGAATTAAGCTGGAGGTTTTAAAACTGTATCCAGTTTTAAAATAAGATAGAAATCACTTGTATGACCATGAAAGTGAGGCTAACTCCATTTTTTTAAAATGAAGTTGGCCCACTATTCAAATAAGGTCTTCATGTATGGTATTGCGTCGTTTAACTCAATCTCATTAAGTATTCAACAAGTCGGCTTGCTTGACGAAATTCAGCCGCCGATTTCAAAAGGACAGCGTTTCAAAGAATCTCTAATACGCATCAGTTTCTACCCTTCCTTTTCTTAGAGCACTTAAATCGCAATAAGCGATCTTTTAGTTTTACTTAATATTTGTTATTGTTATTTGCTAAGCAATTTTAAATTATTACGTTTGTGATTCGGTTTGTGCCTTTAACTAAATATAGTCACATCAACGGTACTGCCCTCCAAGTATGTGGGATTTCCGCTAAAAAGTGGTGACCCGATCGACACTGCTAAAGAATTGATCTGACATTGCACATGTTGTCATTTGAGTGTGAGACATCACTTGACTCAATATAAAACTGCCAAAATTGTGACCTCTGATAAAAGATAAACTATATAAATCCTTTAAATAACTTTTTTTTCCCAATGCGGAGGCACTTGTCGTGAGATATTCGCCTATACCTCGCAGCAATTTCACTGCCCATTTTATTGTGAGGGTACCATATAGGCTGACAGCATTACCCCCTATGAAGGGACAACACGAACGGAGGCATTTTTCGTGGCACGACGCCAGGATCGCTGAGCACCCTCAGCACCGAAAACCAGCACGCTGTACCACTGGGCCACCACAAGCCCCCTTTAAATAAATATAGGACAATATATTATCAATATTATCCTGAACACTTAGAAAAGACTGTCTACCGAATGTTCGGTGTAAGACATTTGTAAATCTTCCTCAAAAAGTGCCCATTATGTGATCCTGAAAGGGGCGAAATAATTAGGAGCCAACTGGTAGGATCATATATAACCTGGGAACAACGAGAATCTCCTTGCTTTCGTTTTTTTCTGGTGTTTCTTTCCGGCTTTGGTAAATGAGTTGCTTCGCAATGAGATAGGCCTTACTCAGGACTACACTTTATTTAAAAAGGTATTCGTAGGTACTACGATGTTCACCTTCTTAGAAGATTTACTGAGGCTTATTGTGTTTATTTGCTTGTGATGAGTGAGTGGTACATTTCCCCAAGTTTTTTTCGCCGTTAATTTAGCTTTCTCTAACAACCATTGGTGTGGATTCCTTCCTTTAGTTTTGCTAGTCGAGTCTATTGCTATATGACTCTCAAAGATATAATGCTCTATCCAACTGCTTCACACACATGCACAGAATTATTGGAATTAGCGGGAAATGATATAAATATTCCACGAAAGACCCATGACTCGATAGCTCTGGTATGAGTCTTACTATTGTAGAGAACTCTTGAATATCAAACCTTATGATAGGTTTGTTGGATCATTTAAGTATAGTGAAAATCCTTCTGATATAACTGGAAAAGCTCTGCTTCGGGCTCAACATTTCATCATAATTTTGTTCTTTACTCGGTAGGATGTTGTTGCTTATATCACTCGCAGTGCATGACGTAAAGCAATACCTCCAGAAAATATGACTCTATCTGTTATTGCATATTACACTTAAAATTAAAGCAGTTGGGTATATTTTTTTAACAAAATGTGCAGTCTTTTTTGAGAAAAATAGACGGAGAGTCATAAGTACTTGTCCTACAGTATCTCCATCAAATATATACCATCATGTTTTCTGTTTGATAAAACATTTGAAGATATTGATATATAATTGTAGATTTACAATATGTTTTTTTTAATCAGGAAAATTGTTTATAAAAGGTGATCATAAGGAAAAATTACTATACCGAGTGTTTCATGACGGCACTGTTAGACAAGACATGTGTAGAGAAGTTATTAGATTTAAATGGCTTTTCTTAGTATTTGTTTGTCCTATAAGAGATACAAAATAAAGTCTAGAAACACTGACAGATTGTTAAGCCTCCTAGTCTCTGTTAAATGTAAAAACAAAACAATTATATTATCACGTTAAACCTCGGTCCCTTTCTGTGTGAAAAAGTATTTCTTAAACCGTTAAACTCTTAACATTTTAGACAACAGGATGCTAATACTTGTGTAAAAAATTTCATGAAAACTACAACATCAAATACAAAGTACACAAAATTTTTTAATACTGCTGGATGGATTTTTAAAAAAATTTATTTAGAAAATACTGTGATTTTAGCAGCCATATTGATTATTTTTAGGATACCATCAGAAAAAAAGGCAGTTTTTCACATCTTGATAATTTAGAAGTAATGTTACTAAAGATTTAAGTTTAATTAAGAAACGTAATATACTTGCTAAGACATTAAAATACGCAATTTTAAATCTGAGATATAACTAAAATTTTAACTAATATATCTTGTTTATTTTGATGTAGCTTGGGAAATCAAGCATTAAATTTTGCTATATCTTTTTTCCAAACAGGACGCTAGATTGTATATAAAAAAATTTAGTAAAAGCGAAAAATCTCAAATTTCTATTTTTCTGTTTGTTATGTAATGCGATTTTATTTTTCATTTACAGCTGCATAATTTATTTTACACATTTTTATTCTAAAATTTAGATTCGGCAAAATGAGCTGGGGGGAGTGTTTTTCAGTGGTGTTGTACAGAACATTTAAGTTAGGTGTCAGCGACCACTGCAGTGGTTTATTTGTTTGCTTCACTTTATTGAGCTGCCTTATAAACATTTGTTTGAGCACTTAGACGGGACAACAAGTGGGCCAGCGTCATTCAGTGGTCCAATTGGCAAGCAACCGCCTAGTTGTGAGAAAAATCCTGTTGTTGATTTTGTGCCGATTTAATCTGAAGTTGTCATCACAATAAATAAAACTGACCTCAGTAAAGATCAGCCTTATCTTCTAGACATTGTTAATGCAGTCATCACTGGACTCTGGAATCCAGAATTAGCTGTTAAAGATCCTGTATCCTTCAGCCATTCCCGATTGTTAACCTGGGCTAACCGGGTATTAAGACTTTATGTTTACCAAATTAGTCCAAAATTAAGACACTGAATTAAATTAAGTCCGAAATTAAGAATTAGTGAAATTAAGGCACTTGTAAATTACATTGAAAAGACCTATGCTCCTGTTTGGTTTGATATTAAGATGCATTACACTGTGAAAGACGGTCCGAAGCACATACTAAAGATCATTCAAACAACAATATATTTCCCGGACAACATAAAAGAAATCATCGATCCGGTGATTCAGATAAACTCGTTCTTCTGCCATCCAGATAGTATGATGTTGGCGATGATATTGGACGAGAGACAACACATTTGAGAATTAGGCTACAGGAGGATACTGCAAGCCAGAAATGAGCTGCCAGTAGTAGGTCACATTAGAGCCTTCAAGCTTTAATTAATTTTCAAGCCATAGACTATACTGAACTTATTTATTGGACAATGTGTAAGCTGACACCACCTCTATTGTTGTCAAATATGGCAACAGAACACATTTCAACTTTATTGAAAGACAAATCCCTGCCAGAATGTGAGTATTTGAAATGTCCATGCCCCACTCAGTTGGTAGAGAGATGTATGAAACTTGTTACAGAGGCCACTGGAAAAGTTTTTGGGCATGACAACCGAGAAGGTATTGTTCGGACAAATTTAGGATCAAGATCTTTGATGCCAAAATTTGATACGAAGTCAGAATTTAAAGGGACTTCAGTGTAAATAACCACACCCAAATTGGTTGGTTGGATAGGGTGTGGTTGGGACTCAACTTGCAGCCACCTCCACGTGGTGAGTCCTGGGTCATTTCAGTATAAAGGAAAAGCTTGCTGAAATGGGCAAAGAGTTGCAATATGAGGTTTTTACAAAAATAAATGGTATTTTAAGGCTTTTCACGCGAATTGAAATGAACGGCAATGTGTCCAAAAGTATTTTTCCCACATTTAGGTAACTACAAAACTAGCTTTTACACTATTATAAATGAAGTAAACTAGTAAAAAAAATTTATACGTCTTTAAAAAGTGCAGATTTTTTTCTGTTTTTCTAAACTTTAGAGCTCTTGCGCGATTTCAAAATCAATTTATATTATTTTATATCATATTTCCCGTTATTAGGATGCCAATGCGCAAGTTTTCTGCGCTATTAGAAATTTATTATAAAAAAAATAATTTTTTCGCCCCACCCTACTGCATAACCTTATTATTTCAATTTTAAAATTAAAGAATTTAATATTTTCTACAAATATCACAGTTTATTTTTTCATTTTTAATCCTTTGGATGGACAGGACTCAAATATGAAATTTAACTTGAAGTGATGAATGCGGTGACTGACTTACGATATTAATTCTGTAGATTGTTTATTTAAATGTGAACTGTAAAGTTTGTATCCTTGTTACCAATTTCCATGCAGTCATTTGTTTGCACTTGGAAAGATTTCTGCCTTCTCTTTCTCTGACTCAGATACTAATCTCCATTTTACAAGCATTATACAGGGTGTTTCAAAAAGAATCACCCTATTTGAAAGGAGTATATTATGAAAAATATGAAACATAAGAACTTAAAATTAATTTCATATTGCATGGCTAATCATAAAATTCTTTTTACAAACCAAATTCAAAGTGCTCAATTTCTTCACCTTTTGATGCATGACATATGTCTATACAGTAAGCAAATTCATCCCAAACTTTTGCGAGCATGTCTGCATACCCTGCCTTCACGGCTGTTATGCGTGTACAGACAACCCGTGTCTTGGAATTGTTTATACCATCGCCTAATGCTCTGAGAGGTAGGAACTTCAATCTAGCAGGGTTTTGTCGACGAAAATCACGCTGAACAGTTGTTACGGACTCACACTTCACAAAGCGTAGAACACAAAACGATTTCTGTTGTGCAATCACCATCTTTACAAACACTGCAGTGGCGGGCGAAGGGAAGGCGTTAGCACTTCTTGTCGGCAATTGCGTGAAACTTGAGATTTCCCTATTTCTGCCTATATATTATTCGATCACATCGGATTAAAAGATGAATAGTTATGATTATTTTTAACCAAATGATTCTTTTTGAAACACCCTGTATATTATAGATATTTTCCATTTATTGTATAATATACTTATATAATATCCATATCACAATATGTAATATTCGCATATCCCCAAAGTATCGTTTAAATTTTAAAGGACACTTCCACTTCATGCTTCACTGCCGACAGTAAAATTTCCTGTGACGTAATCTAGATGGCAGTAAAATAAATTAATTTTCAATCAAACTGCCGCCTAAATTTTTAATGCATTTATTCATTTGTCATTTTAAATGTTCCAATAGTAAAAATTCCTTTATTTCGACATATTTAAAAAGTATCTTTTATTCAACATTTCATTATATTTCCAAACTCAGCAAAATCTCAATAGTTTTTTCATTTATGGAAGAATGGAAATACGCGTAAATTATATGTGGTCAGAGCTGAAAATATTTAAGACATACAAGGGTAGACAGTTCCATTCTAATTTTTAAAAAGTTTGTTTCTTAATTTTAATTTTTTTGTGTTTTTTAATTACCTGTGAAAATCAGTGCTCCGGAAAAGTCGCTCCCAGCTTTTCGCCACTGAAATTTCGCTCCCGATAGATAAATATTAAATAAAAATAGACATTATTACAAGTATTTTTTTAATTAATATTTATTTTCTTGCAATCAAATAAGTAAGCATTATAATCGGTTATAACTCGAACTTGCATGGTGTCTCCCCCTTAGTTAGTGAGTCACATTTCGTTTTTGGAAATTTTGGACTATTCTTTTAATCCTAGCAAAAATTGTAGCACACTTATCTTTTTTTAATCACTTGAACTACCGACAATCATCTGAGTTATTTTAAAATTGGGCAGTCCTTGCTGTTTCTTTAGGGAATCAACGAATCTGTTAAGATTTGGAAATAAGGTAGCACATGTCTTGTGAAATCCCCTGTGTCATCCCCCACACGAATCTGTTACATTATCTATACTGAAAAGAGGACCTCCAAAACACACAAAACGGGAGAAACTATTTTAAAACCTACGTGACAGTTCATGCTCGAATGCAATTTTGAAAATATGTTTCGAAAAGTTAAGAGTCGCCGGAAGATCAGTTCAAGCAATCGAGAGACGTCAACGTTAAATCTCCAAAAGTGAACCCGGTACCTCAATAAAGATTGAAATTATTAAACAATTACTTGCATTATTATCTATTTTATTTACTGTTTATGTACTTTTACCGCAATACCAGAGAAAGTTGAAGATCGCATTGAATAGTCAATCACTTTCAACGGGAATATACAATTATGAATTGATCCAAATATACTTTCAGTTACTATTGAAAACTTAACACTACTAGGCTTGGTAAGTAAGTGCCAATACAGCTTCATGTTATCCCTTTCTAGTACTGTTCAAATAATTTGTCATTTTTTAACTAGATTATCTTTGTTCATCTTGTAGCATAGAAGAAATTATTAATACCATTACGTATAGTGTTATCCTTTTAAAAAAAATCATAGATTTGTCGGTAGTTATAGAATGGTAAAAGTTAGTTCTAAGCATTATTGTTGTGTTTTAGAATTTGAAGTATGTAAGCATTCGATATCCTATACCACATATCCCGGAAGTATTTGAAAACTGTTGATACGTTTTTAATGTAGACCCAATTACAGTTCTTTTAAATAAAAAATAACAATTCTTCATTTTCATGTCTCAGAACAGACATTATTCGAACTATACTTTCCCTCGGTACATAAAATTGCAATTTTAAATAGCGTATTCCCGAATATCCGGGTAAATGGAGGGTAAGATTAGTACGAATAATAGAAAAAAAAAAGAATAGTTCCCATTTTCATTGAATTTAATTGTATTTTCAAAATATAATACTAAACTAGCTTTTCTATATTATTAATTTAATTTATGTACTATGCAATTCACAATTTTTTTTTGTTTTGAGGAATTTTTGATATGTTTTTTGATATCACTACGAATTTTTTTTTTTTTTTTTTACCGCTAAGATATCACTGTAAACATCGTAGACTCATATAGTCCAGCAATGGTCAGCACACGATAGCGATGTGCTTTGTTTATTCAGATCACCCGGCCCTTCTTCACTCTTCATCTTCAACTTCCAGTGGTTTAATCATAGAAATATTTATGATATCAGTGTCACTCATACGTACAAATCCTGGTTCATGTAAATCACTTTCAATCCACTCTAAAAGATTATCTTCTTCAATCTGCTCAAATCCTTTTAATAGTAATTAAATTGCTTGTTTTACTTCTTCCTTCTACCATATGAGCTGATGAATTTACTGCGTTTTAAAAAGGCTTTAAGCCGCGATGTGCAAGTGTCATTGATTTTACACTGAACCATGCCTGTCCTGAAGGACCTACCCCACTATCACAATATGTTGCAAATTCTCTGTTTCCTTATATTTTTATTGATATTACTAATAGTTTGAACACCATTGCAGTATGCTTCTGAAATTTTAAGCGAACCCTTATCGAAATGTTCAATCAACTCATTTTTTGTGTTATTGTAAACACAACTTTCTTCCGATTTGAAGACTTTATTCTGGGGTATGCACTGTGAATTCCTTTAGCAAAGTGCTGCGAGCTCTAATGACCACTTCCACGCACGGTCTCGCAAAAACATCGATATGTCCGTCGTATAACGAAACCAAGACAGCATCCATTCTGTTGATTGTTTGTACAAGCCTATATTTCCAGACAATAGTGTTTTGATAGGAGCATTCCTCACTGTGTCCCATTCGGAGCTTACGCTATGTTTCTCTCTTGGGATTGCGTGATACTGCCTTATTTCAAGCTGTTTTAAAATTCCCGGGTATTGATTCCAATCCCTGAGAACTAAAGATGTGTTATTTTAGTGCATTATCACATATTTTATCGAATAAAAATCTTCTCAGTAAACAGAACATTAAAAATACATTACATTTTAAAAATTTCATTTGCTATACATTTATTTCGATAGAAACTTGCATGTAATTTTTAAGAAATTATGTAGGTATTTTTGGGGATAAAAACATCAGACTTTTCCCCACACACACACACACACATATATATATATATATATATAATATATACATATATACAGACATATATATATATATATATATATGTGTGTATGTATGTATGCCTAAAAAATTATATATACTATCTATCACAATATGTTATTCTGCATATAGTTAAATTATACATTAAAATAGAATTCATATATTTTAGTATAATACAAATACGCAATACAGCTTTTGATATTTGCCGTCCTCTCCAATGAATTTTTTTACACAACAACGATTCGAAAATTTTTCATAATATCAGGTTGCAATAGTTGAGATGATAAAGTAAACATCAAATTGGAATGAAATGAAAGATACCGGGGCTTCTATATAATATATATGCGAGTTTTATTTCCATATGTATACAGTAAACACATAGAAACTAGTATATATTTATACTGCATACATAAACATATTTGCATATTACTTATTTAAATGGGAAATGTCTTATATACATAGTAATACTATATAAAATAAGTAAACGTTTCGATAATTCCAAGAGCATATTTCTATTTTCTATACCAAGAAAGGCTTTTATAGAAATGTTTTATAAATTCAACTTATGTATATTTTTGGAACGTTGGGTTTACAATTTCTTTGTAGCCTTGGTTAGCACTATGCGATGTTTTCTATTAATTCAGTCACCAACTTTATACACATTTTATTTCATGGGCGACTATATATTTTGCAGTTTAGACAGAAATGGTAAAAATTCACTAAACTATTATTAAAAATGTAAATGAAATATTACGGGATGCAAATAGCATATCATTTTTATTCTCAATGTATTCTGCTATGCATTTCTGATAAGTAAGCAACATGTGATATTCTATGAGCGAAAAGTCCTTTCTTAATGAGTTAACAACTAAACTTCACATCTGTTAGGTTGACCAAAAAGTCCGTACAGTTCTTAAGTAAAAACAAAAGGCACATATTTGATTTTCATTAATAACTTTATTGAAACACACGTTAACGTTTTGTTACACTACCTTCTACCCTGATTCAGGCAACCTGTAATTACATTTTCCCAATATTCACATTACACAATTTTTTAAAATTTCTTTTACATTTTAGTTTCTTTTTAACCTTTCTTGAAATAATATAACGTAATATGACAAAACTGTTGTAATTATATTGCATTTGTGTCGTATAAAATATATTGGGTGGAAGACATCATATGTCGTAGGGGAAAATTCTACTGTCTGGAATAGTTCTATTATACAGTTCTGTAGATGTATTTTAGTTCTGTGGTTTAATGAACCCAGGAAGGAGCCGGCAGCAATCTGTACGGATGTAATGCTTAGGTGAGTAGTGGAACCATTAATTATGTTGTAGTAATTTGAAGAGGGACGAGCACCAATCTGTAACGTTGATTCGGGATCAATCTACACTGCTGAGGATTTAGTCTATGATGTAGAATAATAGTCAGTTGTTGGTACCAGTCTCTACGGAAATCTGACAAGAAGGATATCAGTCCATGACGTAGAATCTAGAAGAATTATCTCAGTTTGGCCGAACTAGTCTAGCGTAAAATAGCACAAGCGTTGTCCCAATACCGCAGGAATCTTTACCGCAACGTCGTCTAGCTGGGCGTTCAAGTAATTACTTGGGAGACAGACAAAAATAAATTCCAAGTCTAATGGTAACACTGGTAAGATCTGGTTACGATTAAAAATTTTTATTCTTCGTGAAACATTGAGCCAGTTCTTAACCTCTTCGTTCCAGAGGTCCACATATGTGGACCTCAGTCTTACCGGTTTTAATTAATAATTTTTCAAGTTAAAATCAATTGCGACAGCAGATTCACATACTAGGATAACTATGCTTTCTTAAGCACCCGATAGATGGCATATCCAGTACATCTATATTTGGATATTGGCGCTTAAAGATGGCATATTGTTGAAGTTTTGAAAATGCAATGCTCTAGAAAACGTAAATATTTTTAACAGTTTTATAATCAAAATTTTAGAATAATAAATTTAGTTTCATGAAATCAATGTTCTTATTGTTGCAAAATAGTATAGTGTTTCAAGTTTTTTTACTATTACCAGTTATTATAGATTGCTTTACAAAGGTCCACGTATGTGTACCTTCGTCCTAATGGCTGATTCGGGCGTAGATACTATCTTTGGAATTTTGCATTGAGAGACCAATGAAGATCTTTTTTTCTCTCAATATTTATTGTTGCAAAATAAAAATATTTAATACTATGTTATTTACTGCTGTTCTATTAAAATAATTTTAATGGCCTAGGTGGGGGGATAGTGAAATTATTGGCTGCTAGTGTACCTCAATACTCAAGTCACATAATTTACACTGATAGATATTTCACAGGTATTAGATGTGCAGAATATCTGTTAGAAAATAATATTTTTATAACAGGTACTTTAATGTCAAACAGAGCTGGAGATGCAACAGGCATATTGAAAAAAGATAGCGACTTAAAAAGAGGTGAATGGCATGAAATAGTTAGAGATGATGACAAAATTTGTATCATAAAATGGAAGGACAATAAAGCCGTTACATTTATGTCCACTTGTGTAGGAAGGGAACCCAACAACACTTGCCAGAGGTGGTCAAAGAAGAAAAAAAGACAATTGATGTTCCACAACCAGCCATAGTAAAAGATTATAACATATCTATGGCCGGCACAGATCTGAGTGATCGGTATATTGCTTACTATCGCTGTTCTATCACAACAAAGAAATGGCCTGTCAGACTTTTCAATCATTTTATAGACTTGATAATTTCCAACTTTTGGGTTTACTATGTCCGGGACAACAAAGCCAAAAATTTGAAAAAATATATGTCCCTTCTACAATACCGCCTACATATAGCTCATGCCCTTTTGAGGTATGAAGGGAGTCCAAAAACAGTTGGAAGTCCTCGAAAGGTGTTAGCCGAACCAAATGAAAATACCCCATGTACACCTAAAATAAAACGAAGAAAAGTTGTAGAACAACCAGCAAAAGAAGTCAGGCTGGACAATGTGGGACATTTTCCCAGATATATGGAAGATAAGAATGCATCGAAATGTAGTCATCCAAATTGCAAATGAAGAAGTCTAGTTATTTGTACGAAATGCAATGTTTATTTGTGCATACTGAAGAACAATTGTTTTGAAAAATATCATAATATATAGATAATAATTTCTTACACGTGTAGTCAACATTTTGTACTTTTTATATCCATGAGTTTTAAGATTAACCCATTAATTAATTGCTAATATTAATAAATTTCTGTCTTTTTTCATAATTTTTTTATATTCAATCAATTTTGTATTGTATTTCTGTATAAACATCATAAAACAACTCATAAAACCTTATCTTTCCTAAAATACATTATAGCTATTGTAAGCTTTGGTAACCATGGTTTATCCAGTTTAAGACCTGAGGTACACATATGTGTACCTTAATTAATTAATTAATTATTGTGCACAGAAATGAAATTTTTTTATGGTGAGCATTTTGACCTATAACTAACTCAAACAAGTCCAAAAAAAAATTTTTTTAAAGATATTTTTGGTTCAGGTCTGAAGAGGTTAAGTACAGGATAAGTATATACAGATTAACAGATTAGCTCTGTTCAACTTCAGCTTAACAAACAAAAAATGACCGTTCAGGTCTAAGTCAGAAGCTTAAGTCGCTAAGATAACATGATAAAAAAAATAGCCCCCTCCGATACAGTCATGGCAAGGGCCAAGAACTGATAGGGGTGCTTAAACGCTCAAATATAAGAGAAAACCTTTCTCTGCAAAACAATGGCTCGCTCTCATATCTTTATTTAATCACTGAACAGAAGTGCACAGGAGAAGAGTCAGGGTTGCAATAAATTAAAATTATCTCCCAGCGAAAATACTTAGAGAAAGAGGCCGAGAGTGACCGTATTTAAAACGGCGTCAGACGAAGGGCGTGTCGAGCAAAAAGCCGGTTAGATTAAAAAGGCGATTCACAGCCAAAAATGACGTTAAGCTTGCGCCAAGCAGGCGAAGAAGTGAAGCGCTCAAATAGCTGCTTGGTCTAGCCAAGGCTGACGTAGAAATGCGCCAACATTCATTTGGATGTAGTTTGTACCACAGCGAAGGATAGAGATTTTCCCATTCGGAGGATTTGAAATGCCTGCCGAAGGATTTTAACGAGAAAATCGTTAACAATCAGTCTACACGTATTGTTAGCGACAGCAATTTACGGGGCAAATGCAGTACCCCCAAAAAAGAGCAATTCCGGGGATGAAATATCCGGTTCTTTTTAAAAGGGCGGCCCTACCAAAAAAAAAACAATTTTACTGACAACAGGGTTGCGTTTCCTGAGAAACGAACTAATTTTAATAGGCTTTTTCCCAGGCACAACAGATAACAGGTGGCGATTTTAAAGATATTTTTCCTAGAACACCAAAATGATGCAGGGCTAACATTGAGACCTCCCACGTATTGGGGAACAAGTACAAATGAAACTGTTCTATTTTACAAGCTAAACTTTCTAATAGCTCAAGCAAGCAAGTTACATTTAGGAAAACTAGGTATTAAGATATTTCTTAATTCCTTTAATACTAGCACTTAACATTAATATTCAAACACACAGACTATAACGATAATCCTCGTTATAATTTCTAATTTGAAAAAAGTTATGCAAGAAATCACCAATTTTTATCAGTTTTTATTTTAAATACACGCCGATATGACAACTGTCACAATACAATCTAACATAATTACAAGATAAAACAAACTTTTTACATACCACGTTTTTAAATTTTCTGTTGAACCATATAAATTCTCTCTACATACAATTCTCTAAAAACAATTCTCCCTTAATTGCACAAACATTCAATTAAATTTTCTTTTTGACTTTCTTTTATTAAATTTTAATCACTTTTTAGTCGTTTCCACTATTCGCAGACTTTATAAACTTCAATTTTTATAATTATTTTTAAAAATTTTCTACAATATTTTTGTAAACAAACTAAATTCACATGTATTCTGTTTTTACAATCGTCAAACGCCGCTACGCAAAAGTGCAAGCATTGAATTCGATAGAAGCGCTACGTTAGGGATTTTTTCGGATAAAAGTATCAAAAGAATGCATTGTCATCGTGTTCTGAGCTATTCTAAAAGTTTCAAATGTCTAGCTAGTCGGGAAGTTGGTTAAAAATCGATTGCAAGATTTGTACTGCACAAACACACACACAAACAAGAAAGCGAGTTAATAAAAACATGGTAAAAATTATTTCGAATGACGTCAAAGATAATTAAGAGCTAATACAGCCTATTTCTCGATAACATAATGAACTATTTGGCCAACACAATATTTACAATACGTATTGTTATACTTTTCGAAATGTTGTTTTAATACATAAAATCTAGTTTTATAATTTTTGAATATATGCATAGCAATACACATTTTCGAGTTTCTCCAAACATGCATCCACCCTGTTCTCGCTCGTGGAAATATTTGCTCTTATTTTATCTTAATACTCAAATCCGCTGGTCGTTCGGGAATGTACCATTTGCATTTACGAAATTCTCGACATGTTGACAGCTTCAATTCTTGCATATTGTCACGAGAGTGACGAGTTGTTACAAATTGAAATCTAAAAATAGCCCTTTCGAAGCAGTAATGTTGATTAATTTATAATAAATACAGTAGGTTTTAGTTTCTATGCTTAATAGCACTGTGTTGGGATGTAATTTAATTGTTAGAGTTTTAAAGATTTTATTGATCCGTTAGACTTTCTATAGACAAATAATTAAACATAGGTCAGTTTTTAAACAAATAGTTAAAATTGTCTATAGACAATTAAATTCGTGATTTTTGATATAAAGTTCTAATCACACCTTTATCTAACTGAAAAAAAATCATTAAAATATAATAAATAATTTATTTCTGATTGAAAATAATTTAATAGAAAATTCAAAATTCGGAGCAGTAATGTTGATTAATTTATAATAAATACAGTAGGTTTTAGTTTCTATGCTTAATAGCACTGTGTTGGGATGAAATTTAATTGTTAGTGTTTTAAAGATTTTACTGATCCGTTAGACTTTCTACAGACTAATAGTTAAACATAGGTCTAAAGACAATTAAATTTGTGATTTTTCATATAAAGTTATAATTACACCTTCGTCTAGCTGAAAAAAAAATCTTTAAAATGTAATAAACAATTCATTTATCATTGAAAATAATTTAATAGAAAATTCAAAGTTATTCCCTTCATTTTATGTACATTATCATATATTCTCAGTTGAATGTAAAACGCTGTTCAAAGGAAATATTGTGCGATGACATAAAGGATTGGGGGATATTTGGTTATTTAGTATTCAATGTGTGTTATTAATTCAGTTATAATCTTTACATATCTTATAACATGTGCAACTATGTATTTGACAATCTAAATTGAAACGATAAAAAATAACAAAACCATCATTAAAAATATACATGAAATGTTACCGGATGCAAGTAACAAGTAGTTGTTTATATTCCCAATGTATTCTGCTATGTATCTCTCATCTGTAACCAACAAATGAGATTCTTTTCGGCAAAAAGTCCCTTCTTAGTCAAGTTAACGACTGATTTTCATGACTATTTTAAGTCTATATGGTTATACTTTTTGAAATATAAATTTGATAATTAAAATTTCGTTTTTAAATTTTTGAAAACATGCTTAGAAATAAACATTTTCAGGTTTCTCCAAAAATGCCTGCACTCTATTCACACTACGGGATATACAGAGGCTGTTCACACATTTTTTAGACGATTTATATTGTATTCACAAAACTAAATTACATAAAATTCTTGTGTTTTAAATGTTCTATTTGACATCCCTTATTCTGAACTATCTTTCGACACCGCAATTTCCAGGATAATAATGCTTTTTGTAGTGTCAGAAGAGGTATTCTATCCCATTCCTCCTGAACAGCTTTCCAGAGTCCTGTAAGGGTTTTGGGACGACGTTTGGATAATGCAGATTTTAAAAGTCCGAAAGCACAAAAATCCATGGGTGATAGATACATTGGGAGATTAAGTAGGGATATCAGTGAAGGGTATGGCCTTCATACCAGTTTTTTGTTCCATTTATTTTAGGAAATTTACAGCGGATTTTTATGTGTGACTGCTAGCTTTGTCCTGATGGAGTCTCACAGATTGATGGCACTGTGGGTAAAGCGATGGTATTTTATTCAGAAAAATTGGCGATAAAATATGTTCCTGATAGTATTTGGAGTTAATCTTGAGATGTTTTTCCACTCTGTATCTTTTTAACTTGCCATTATAAGAAAAACCAGCAACAATCATGAATCCCTTAGCAAAACTTTCTTTCAATTCTTTGAACCATGTACTTAAATTTTTTTCTCCCCTTTTATGTTAATAAATGACTCTTTTTTTTGTTGCAATAATTTAAATATACCCATGATTCATCTATTGTGACAATTGTTTTTCATTTTTCTTTGGATAAGTGTTTCTCATATAGAATTCTGCAGCGTGTCCTGCGTTCAGCGATATGCTCGGAAGAAGACGATGCACATTGCGTTTTTTCGCTTTCTGAAGATTTAAATCAACGTTTATCATTTTGTTTACAGTGGACACTGTGCATTTTAATGATTTTGCAACTGTCCTTTGACTAGGGGGATTTTCTTTTAACATTAAACAACGTACCTTTGCAATAGTCGAAGATGTCCGTTTTTTCCTTGGATACTTGTTTGGAATTTTTGTCCCACTTGAGGCTCCAATTTGACGTTTTTTTTTTCCTTTCTTGTTGACGATATTACCTATCGACGCTTTAGATATAGCAAAACCATGACTCTGACATCGTTTTTGGATAACGGAGTATGCATATTTCTCTTCGGAAAGAGCATAAATGTAGCCTTCGAACCACTGCTTTGTTAAAAACACCATTTTGAATAAAAACAAAACTTTCAAGCCGCAGATGATAATTTTGACTCTAAAATACATAGTACAATTGCAATTATTTCTTTTGCAGCAAACGATTTTTTATTACCGCTTACCAAAATCGTCTAAAAAATGTGCGAACAGCCTCTGTATTTGCACTTGTATTATCTTAAGGCTGCTGTGTACTAACCCTATTGGATTGGCTCACCTCAGTATTAACCTATGGAGAAAATTTGTCCAAGGATTGCCGACATGGATATTTAAAAAAAATTTTAATCGTACTTCGTAATAGAGAGAGAAATTTTAAATCTTGAGGCATTTTCTTCTTTACTTAAAAAAATGCAAATAATATATTAAAATTTAAAAAATCCGGTATAGTATGTTTTAAACGCCCATATACTCCTTTGGTGGATGAAAATCATAAACTGAATCCTGTTGCAAAGTGCAGAAAATTTTACACTACCTGCAAATACCATTTTTATTTGATTATCAGCATTCATGTAGGTGTAAATAGAAGAAAAATTTTCTCCATAGGTTAACATTGAAGTGATCGAATCCACTAGGGTTAGTACACAGCAGCCTTAATACTCAGTCCCGCTTGTCATTAGAGAATGCACAATTTGCATTTACGAAATTCTCGACAAGATGAAAGATTCGATTCTTGCGTATTGTCGTGAGCGTGAAGAGTTGTTATAAATTGAAATCTAAAAATGACTCTTTAGGAGCAGTAATGTTGATTAATTTATAAAAATACAGACGTTCTTAGTTTCTAAGCTTAATAACACTTTCTTGGGATATGATTTAATTGTTATTGTTTATAAGATATTAAGGTTCTATCAGACTGTATACAGATTAATATAATATTAACATTTTGTGATTTCCGATATAAAGTTATAATTACACCTTCGTTATCTACAAGTCATTTTTCCCTGCACGGTATACTTTTACTACGGCGGCCCGCAAACAGTTTACAAAATTAGCCGTTTCGGAAAAGCTTCCACCCTTGGCCCGAAAGCCAGTGATCATGCCCCTTTGGACGTCGGATAAATCACTCCGTTTCTGCATGACGGCAAGAACTGAAATGTTTTCCGAATGCATACAACACACTTTATATATCCACCAAATTTGCTGATGACACGTGACTTCTGCAATTGGTTATTTAACGTTGACAAAAGTAGGCGGTGGGCTCATTAATATGACTGGACTGTGTGTATAAATACTACACACACACACACACACACACACACACACATACACTGCAAGCCACTGTAAATGCAACGCCCTGAAGGAAACATGCAAATAACATGAAATTTTCAACATGCATTAGCGGAGGTGAGATATGCAAATGATTAGAATTTCAGGGCAGACGCACATCACGCGCGCCTGTGGCACCACATCAAAGCGCTATTTAAGGCTTGGAGATTTCGACGATTTCAAGTTCGGCAATTGTGTTTTTCTTCTGGTTTTTTCAAAAAAACGATCAATTATGCATCGTCGAAAACAGCGATCATCTTTTGATCAAGTATCCGAGTTCAACAGAGGAAGGATAGTGGCCTACCGAGATTGTGGATTATCTTTCAGTGAAATCGGTAGTCGTCTTCGACGAAACCAAACAACTGTAATGCGGATATGTGATCGTTGGATGAAGGAGGGTACGACGGACCAGCGTGTTCGATCGCATCCGCCTCAGCGCACCACTTCACGTGATGACAGGCAAATTGTGCGCATGGCAATGACGGATCGCTCAGTCACATCATGAACCATAGCACAGCACATGCAGTCTGTAACGCATCATCAAGTGTCTGCGCGTACCATTCGACGCCGTTTACAGCAGAGTGGTCTGTCCGCAAGGCGTCCATTGCTTTGTCTACCCTTGACGCAGAACCACAGACGTCTCCGCCGCCAATGGTGCGATGACAGAAGGATGTGGACTGCAGAATGAAATGAAATTGTCTTTACTGACGAGTCACGCTACTGTCTGCAACACCACGATGGTCGCATTCGAGTCTGGAGACACAGTGAAGAGAGGATGCTGAACAGCTGCGTTATGCACCGCCACACTGGTCCTGCACCGGGTATTATGGTATGGGGCGGTATTGGATATCACTCTCGCACACCTCTAGTACGCATTGCCGGTACTTTAAACAGCCAGCGCTACATCTCCGAGGTGTTGGAGCCAGTAGTCCTTCCTTACCTACAGGGCTTGCCCACAGCCATATTTCAACAGGATAATGCGTGACCACACGTGGTACGCACTGTCCAACGGTTCTTCGTCAATCGCCAGATTGAATTGCTTCCCTGGCCGCCTCGCTCTCCGGATCTTTCGCCGATAGAAAATATGTGGTCCATGGTTGCTCTACGATTGACCCAGATTCCATCCCCAGCTGCCACAGCAGATCAACTTTGGCAACGTGTGGAAGCTGCTTGGTCTGCTGTACCCCAAGAACTCATCAAATTCTCTTTGAATCAATGCCGAAGCGTGTGGCAGCGGTGATCTCCAACAATGGCGACTACTCTGGCTACTGATTTTGGCAGGAACCACACTTCACAGAAGTCTATAAATTTAATCATTTGATACTTGGTCAACATGTTATGTACAAAATAAATTTTGTTGTGATATCTCTTGTCTTTCTTGGTGTTGCAATTTGGGTGGCCAGCAGTGTATATATATATATATATATATATATATATATATATATATATATATATATATATATATATATATATATATATATATCCCATCGTTGTTTTCACCAATTTGAGTAAAGCCGGTGGTCGCGTGTGAGAGTTTCACACTACCCATTTCCGCTGTTTTAATTTGTCTGCTCAACAATAACACTTCAAAATTGTTTCTTTTCAAGGAATTACATTAATATTTGGAAATCACGAACAAAGACATTACAATTAAAATAATTGTTTTACAGCTATTAGTCAGGATAATTAATAGCGAAAGTGAAATTTAAAAAAATCATACCTACTTTATGAATCAAATTTATAAAAAGCATATTATTTATACTTTATTAGAACGCCAACTGCAAGTCTTATAAATTAGACGACATGGACCTGGTAAATAAAATATTATACTAGAAATATTTATTAACACAGCATTCGGGGCATAGGTAAGTTGAATGTTGGTACAAATAGGTCGCGCACAGGTAACACAACCTTTTTTTGACTTTCTATTTTTTCTTCGAGGACAGAATGCACAAAATCGGGCGGTTTCAACATTTCGTTTGATTTATGAGGAGCCTTTAACTCCTGTTATTCGGCTAATTGCACTTCGCAATGCGGTTGACAAGTTTGGAACTGAATAACGGGTCACCAGGTGAGGTTTCATGAGTTCCAATGCTAATTCCTTCAAGAAGGCTCGACTAGCCATCGTATTGTTTGTATTTGCAGTATATATAATTTGGATGTTGTTGATACCACCAATGTTCATGATCGAAAAAAATGTCAATGGCCATCTGCGACTTATTCTCGAAACAGAGTACTCACCTTTGAGTTCGTTGACTACGTCGACACCACCCTTAGTGAGATTATAAAAATAAATAATATCTGGTTTAGAGAGGACGCCAGAATCTTCTTCTATTTTTTATTACTGTGCAAAGAGGAATAAAGAAGAACATTCTTCCTTTTCTTTGGAATATAAGACACTAAAGTGCCAGTTGACGAAAACGAAAACACACCGATTCTCAAAAGTAAAGTTCTCAAAAGTAATATTTTCTCAAAAGTAAAGAATAGCAGTGATCAAAATACGCTGCTAACAAACAAAATTTCCAGATAAAATTAGGCGATAAACGTACTCACATCATCACGTTATCTATAAAAATAACACAAACGCTGGTGGTCTCTTGGTAAGAAACGCTCTCACGTGATGCAAACGCCAGTGTTTGTGAGATGAGAGAAATGCTCACACAAAAGACACCTAAGCAAATAGCAGACTGTTTGAAGGTCAAACAAGCCCTTATTCTTATCGGAACTGATAACAGATTGTTAAGGAGATTCTAAGAGTCAGCTAGACAGAGGGTGGTGTCCGCAGGTTCACTTTCAAATAAGGGGTGCAATTTATATGACAAGCTAAAGAGAAATCGCGATCAATCACGGGATATATATATATATAATGTTATAAGATATAGTTCTATTAAATATGAATTTTGGTATGATACAACAAGTTCATAATTCATTTTTTGATATATCGTAAAAATGACAGAATGATTCAATAAAGTATATATTTTCCACTTTTTAGTTTATCCATGACAAACTTTACTAACATACAAACACACACACACACACACACATATATATATATATATATATATATATATATATATATATATATATATATATATATATATATATATATATATATATATAAATATATATATATATATATATATGTATATATATATATATATATATATATATATATATATATATATATATATATATATATATATATATATGTATATATGTATCTATCTATATATATATATATATATATATATGTGTGTGTGTGTGTGTATGTATATATGTATGTATATATATAGAGAGAGCGTATACTTTGCGGAAAACTAATGGTTTTACTGTTTCAGATATCATGGAAAATCCTCAATGTTGTAAAGAAATCTGATGTTTCTTTAATATTCCTTTTGCGGCTTTTGATCTTTTAAAATGCATCAGTTTTTGCCCTACGAAAGTTTTTTGAGGAGAAAATTTCGTATGAAAGTTTTTTGATCCATGGGAAACTTTCGAACGTAAGTTTTCCCTAAAAGGACCCTTTTTTGGTAATTGATATTTGCTTTTAAAGCACAGGGCGATCATTACGTACGCACTCAAAATATCTGAATACCAATAACATTAACATATATGCTTCAAAACCGTAGGTCTATTTAAGTTTGTATATAAAAAAATAAGGCCTGATTCTAAATACTTACTCAATAACAGGACGTAGTAACTCTCTGCCAAATATAGACAATTTCCGAATAAACTGATGTCACATGAAAAACACGAGGGTATATACAACAGGATTATTTTTAACTACTTTCAATATTCTATCCCTGATAGTGAAAAAAGGAAATGCCAATTACATATACGCCTGACAGGAAGACATTTCAGTATTTGTTACGTTGCATCTACTCTTTTACCTTTATTCCTCACAATCTAACTTTGTCGCTCTGTCACTCTACGTCTCGATCTCCAGCAAAGTCCTACTATATGCTTTCTACAATGTGGCCACAATGTTGCCCAATCTGCCTCACCTCTACTGATGTTGGTTGAATTAAGTCCATTGGGCGACTCCGTATGTGCTCTCAAAATTTCTAAATTCTTTTGATTCAAAACTGTATCTCTCAATGTGTAACTCTCTCTCTCTCTATCTATCTATCTATCAATATATATATATATATATATATATATATATATATATATATATATATATATATATATATATATATATATATATATATATATGTGATAATATTATTAACAACCTATAATCGCCTTTTCTAAACTTTCTCTCTCATCTGGTAACACCTTTCCTGCCGCCTTGGCGAAATGATTCGACTTTCCACATACTAACGTCCTCCTCGAATTCTGGCAAAATACCTGACCTAATTCTATTTTCGCGCTTTATGAAGGAGACGCTGGACTGACTAGAAGTGAATA
Source organism: Dolomedes plantarius (assembly GCA_907164885.2). NCBI lineage: Eukaryota > Metazoa > Arthropoda > Arachnida > Araneae > Dolomedidae > Dolomedes > Dolomedes plantarius. The sequence goes on from OU015492.1 coordinate 174,623,406, forward strand.
AGATGTGCAACTTTATTTCATAAATAAATCCCTCTGTCTCTGAAGCTGACTTTCTTATTTTCCGGCCAAGATGTTAGCTCCTATTTCATGAGATGTCCATTCCGGACATCACACACACACACACACACACACACACACACATATATATATATATATATATATATATATATATATATAGAGAGAGAGAGAGAGAGAGAGAGAGTTTCTATGCTCACTTCTACCCAGACTTGGGTGTATATAATTTGAAGTGGCACTCTATTTGAAGTTGAAGCAAACACAGTTTATACATGAAACAATGTTTATTGAATTCGTTGCACATATAATTGGCTTTTACAGCAATAAGCATGCGTACTACTTGTACGGAATGTATAAACACAGCTTTCAAGAACAATATATTTTTATACTCACGAACAGTAAGTCAAACCAGCAGTACTGCCATGTAAACTTCTGGCCCGCTAAGCACTAGCGCAGGATAACACCTTTTTAACCTTAACAACCTCCCCTTTTTTCTTAATGACGCTGCGTGGTATTTATACTAAGAGCGTATGCCGAAATTATCATATCTGAAGCAGCTTCTTTAATTCATTAATTCAAAAGTTCGATTCTTGTGAATCGAATCTTGTGTATACCTTACACTGGCCTCCCTCGAAAAAAAAAATTAGGTAACTGAGGTCTGAACGGCTTCAGTTAACTAATTGAAAACGCGTGCTGGTCTGACTTTTTACATAATGGGTGGCAAAGCCAAAAAAACCTTCCACACGTTGTGTGGAGGAAAAACGCCACTACCATTTTACAAAACTAACCCCGAATGGTCCAGGTGACACCATCAAACAGTGGATTTGCAGAGTTGCGGATACTGGGCTGCCAACTGCGCCCTAAAATATCTATTTTAATTAAAAGTGACAACACAATTGCACAGCATGACATTTCTTGACTGTATCTGCTCTCCCCCAATTTATAATGTACATGTGTTATTTTTTTTTTGTGAAGTTAGTACATTAGTGGTTAATTGGTATATTGTGCAGTATGTATTTTTTTCCTAGTCACTACATGTCCCCTTCAAAAATTTATAAAACAACAGTATGCCGTTTTTTTTTTCAGTGGCTCACTCCTTCCCCTCAAAATGTTTACACAGTATATACAATGGGGAACTTCAAACCAATTTGGTTCGGTTTTATTAAAGGGTGGGAGTTAGAATAAGAGAATTGATACAAGACTTGTTCCTCATGAATGCAGCAACTTCCTTGCACCAGTCTGTCCAATCCGTGGAACCTCTCTTGATGGTCGCAGTCCTAGTAAAGGGGTTCGTTGACCGTGTGGGCATCCTTCGTGCAGCAGGTCGTAGGTCCTGAGGCGCTGGTCCGGCTTGACGATGGACAGGAGGTCTCTTGGGAGGAGGCCAACCTTGCTGGGCGGTAGAAATCTTCCGTTTCCTGTACTTATGCAAAGGAACTTAAAAATTGTCATTCTTCCTTTTGATAACCTTGTGTACCTTATCAGCGACGCATTCATCCTTTGATGGAGTTTTTGTAGTGCACACTTTACCTTTCTTCGTACTTTTGCTTGTATCGGCATTATATTTTAATGCAGATTCTATTGTTTCAAATTTATACGCCGCACCAACGTGTTTAGTTACTGGTTTTATCTCGCTGCTTGTGTCATGTTTTTCAACAACCTGACTCTGTTTTTCGTATTTGTGCTTATACGACTTCTTGTTTACCGCCTTAATTACTTCAGTATTTGCAGTTTTAATGCTGGAACCCGAAGGCTCTTTTTCACGTTTTTTATCCCCCTTAACTTTAGTTTTATCCTCTTTTGACGAAAAAGTCTCTTTGAAACTTGCGATATCAGAATCGTTATCATTTAAATTCTTTAACACTGCTTCAGTTTTAGGAAGATTAAGCTTTTATTACTGGTGCGTTTTAATGCAACCTGCGTCTATAACTTCCGAAGCATCAGCTAAACTACTTACAGTATAACTCTGTGTCAACTTTTCATCCTGACTCTCAGTATGGATTTCATGTACTTTATTTAAAACCATATTATCAACCTGGCCTACAGCATCCTCATTCGGATGGAAACTTGAAATAATATCATCATTACCTAGCGAGTTCCTACTATCGTTTAAAGAATTTTTATTGTCGTCAACTAATAAGTATTCACTAACTGCCGTAACGCATACTTCGTCATCTACTAAATTTCCTTAATTAACAGATGTGTGAATATCATCTAAAATATCAGGTATAGCATCAATAATATCAGGTATAGCATTAATAATATCAGGTATAGCATTAATAGAAGTGACCGATGATTTATTTTCTAAACCACTAGCATTAGTATCGGCCCTATTTTCAGAAATTTGTACTGGAATTACCGCATTATTCCAGCTAGACTCACTTTCTTTATAAGCCACAAAAATACCCTGACTTTCACTATTCTCAAAATAATGATTACTACTCGGACAAAATAATACATTTGACCAAACAGTTTCAACAGGTTGAACCATATCATGTGAATCAACTTGCCAGTGCAAGTAAGGTGCTTGCATATTATTTTCTTTAAGTGCACTAATTTCATTATAACGCCGTGCGCTTCTATTATTTTGCCTGCGGTACTGCTTACGCTGCTGGTTTGAAACTCGCGAAAAATTTTGGCGCGGGTGTATAAAACTTCTCGTACCTGAATGACGGTGAGGGGTAGCGAAGAAATGCCCATTGTCATATTTAGCTAAAGCTTGAAGGAGGGTAACCTTGCTTGTAATTGTTTGATTATCTAAAAAATCTTGGACACTTGGCTTCAAACGTTGGATAACTATTTTTAAGATTACCGCTTCCGTCACCCCTTCTAGATATTCCTCACACTTGGAAATCTTTTCTGTAGCAAAATCTAACGCAGACTGACCTTCACGTTGCCTTAGCGAATAAATTTCCGCTTCAATTTCACTTTGATTAAAGGTCTTTGGAAAAACGCTAAGAAACTGTTGCTTGAATGACGAATAGTCAAAAATCAGATTACTGCTTTGCATACACGTGTACCACTGATATGCACTACCTCTTAAAGCGGCTAGAGCAATTTTAAGTTTATCCCCCTCTGGGGTGCATTGTTGCTGAAAGTAATTCTCAATTTTCTTTAGGAATTGGCTTGAGGGGCCGCCATTGAAGGTGACTTCGAATGGCGCAAAATGCTGAACCATAATTACCCGAGGAAAATTTCCAGCAGGATTTTGTTCTACAACACTCATTTTTTAAATAGTATATAAGTACTTGCAACAATTTTATCAATATAAGTACACAGTACACAGTTTTTAATTTCAATTATGTTGTTCGTTACAAATGTAACGCTAACTACCAGGATATATATATTGTCGGGCGCCAGTATAGAGTTTCTATGCTCACTTCTACCCAGACTTGGGTGTATATAATTTGAAGTGGCACTCTATTTGAAGTTGAAGCAAACACAGTTTATACATGAAACAATGTTTATTGAATTCGTTGCACATATAATTGGCTTTTACAGCAATAAGCATGCGTACTACTTGTACGGAATGTATAAACACAGCTTTCAAGAACAATATATTTTATACTCACGAACAGTAAGTCAAACCAGCAGTACTGCCATGTAAACTTCTGGCCCGCTAAGCACTAGCGCAGGATAACACCTTTTTAACCTTAACAACCTCCCCTTTTTTCTTAATGACGCTGCGTGGTATTTATACTAAGAGCGTATGCCGAAATTAGCATATCTGAAGCAGCTTCTTTAATTCATTAATTCAAAAGTTCGATTCTTGTGAATCGAATCTTGTGTATACCTTACATATATATATATATATATATATATATATATATATATATATATATATATATATATATATATATATATGCAACCATTTAAGGAAACGCCTATTCAAAATTCTTTTATATTAACGCAATATAATAACTCCCCTCATCTTGATTTCGACCTGAGAATAACCAAAATAACCTAATAGTTTTTCCCCTAAAGCCACGCGCAGCCAGAGTTACATAACGAAGAAAGTTCGAGAAAGTCTGACGAAATCATCACCTCATAGCGAAATAAGTCAGGTGTCATGATCTGACCAATTAGAAGTTCAATGCACCCATAATCTGGGCGTTACTCGAGGTCTTTCGCCCTACTTTGTCTGTCCGCATCCATCCTACGTAGTCGCAGCTGCTTCGCGCTGAGTCCTTTTGTCTTATACAGAGGCTGTTCACACATTTTTTAGACGATGTATATTGTATTCACAAAACTAAATTACATAAAATTCTTGTCTTTTAAATGTTCTATTTGACATCCCTTATTCTGAACTATCTTTCGACACCGCAATTTCCAGGATAATAATGCTTTTTGTAGTGTCAGAAGAGGTATTCTATCCCATTCCTCCTGAACAGGTTTCCAGAGTCCTGTAAGGGTTTTGGGACGACGTTTGGATAATGCAGATTTTAAAAGTCCGAAAGCACAAAAATCCATAGGTGATGCATCGGGAGATTTAGTAGGGATATCAGTGAAGGGTATGGCCTTGATACCAGTTTTTTGTTCCATTTCTTTTAGGAAATTTACAGTGGATTTTGATGTGTGACTGCTAGCTTTGTCCTGATGGAGTCTCACAGATTGATGGCACTGTGGGTAAAGTGATGGTATTTCATTCAGAAAAATTGGCTATAAAATATGTTCCAGATAGTATTTGGAGTTAATCTTGACATTTTTTTCTACTCTCTTTATTTTTAACTTGCCATTATAAGAAAAACCAGCAACAATCATGAATCCCTTAGAAAAACTTTCTTTCGATTCTTTGAACCATGTACTTAAATTTTTTTCTCCCCTTTTATGATAATAAATGGCTCTTTTTTTGTTGCAATCATTTAAATACACCCATGATTCATCTATTGTAACAATTGTTTTCCATTTTTCTTTGGATAAGTGTTTCTCATATAGAATTCTGCTGCGTGTCCTGCGTTCAGCGATATGATTTGGAAGAAGACGATGCACATTGCGTTTTTTCGCTTTCTTAAGATTTAAATCAACGTTTATCATTTTGTTTACAGTGGACACCGAGCATTTTAATGATTTTGCAACTGTCCTTTGACTAGGGGGATTTTCTTTTAACATTAAACAACATACCTTTGCAATAGTCGAAGATGTCCGTTTTTTCCTTGGATACTTGTTTGGAATTTTTGTCCCACTTGAGGCTCCAATTGGACGTTTTTTTCCTTTCTTGTTGACGATATTACCTATCGACGCTTTAGATATCACAAAACCATGACTCTCACATCGTTTTTGGATAACGGAGTATACATATTTCTCTTCGGAAAGAGCATAAATGTAGCCTTCGAACCACTGCTTTGTTAAAAACGCCATTTTGAATAAAAACAAAACTTTCAAGCCCCAGATGATAATTTTGACTTTTAAAACCATAGTACAATTGCAATTATTTCTTTTGCAAGAAACGATTTTTTATTACCGCTTACCAAAATCGTCTAAAAAATGTGCGAACTGCCTCTGTATATGTGTTCCGGCAAACTCCGGAATAAGTGATTTGTAGAAATGTATCTTCAGAATTTATGTGCCGCTCAACTGATTAGGCACAAAAAAACTGTCTAGTGGTTGTGCCACCTAATAAATCAACCTTATGCACGACCAAGTCGTCTCTTCCTTTCTGGAGTCGAATTCAGTTGATTCTCAGTTTCGCCTGGCTCCGGCACTATGACTTCAATGCTCTAAGACTCTACTACTATTCCATTCTGTTGTATATCGCATCGTTAATATTACACACACACACACACACACATATATATATATATATGTATATAATAACACGTTACCACAATATTAACTAATTGAGATAACCTTAATTTACATACTCATAATTTTCGGAAGTATACATTTAACAGCATTTAACTCTGTGTTTGAAATATTTTGGTACTCTTCCTTCGGCACATATATCGCGGTCATGGCTTTAGTCACACAGCTTTGGTATTATTAATATCAATCCTCTAGGTATGAGAGTAATCAATAACCCAGATCTGTAAATAATACTCTGACAGATAGCAATTATCAGAAATGATGACCATTTACCAAGCATTAGGTTTCGAATAATTCAAGGTAAAGGATTAAATGGAAGCGACAAATAAATCATGCACTTTTCGCTTATTTACGGACGGGTTGGTTTCACTTTAGATCATAATATTAGATCATATATTTAGGTTATTAACAGTTTTAATATAAATATTAAACTTTTAAGTTAAAAAATAGCATTACGTAATCTCGCTTGTTGTTGTATGTTTTATTTAATGCTTTTAAATCTATTTTACTGAGAATCAAAATCCCTAACTTAGAAACTTGGGAGTATTTTATCACCAAATTAAATTGAATAAACTTTTTTACAGATGTATAATAAACCATATAGATAATATGATGGTAAAATACTTTACAATTATTCAGATATTAGTGCTTGAAAAATTCCAGTTTTCAAATCGAGCACATACACGAATGGAAATGACCTGTAAAAAATAAGAAAATATTTACTTTAAATTCTTATAATGACAAAACAGCGGTGATCTGACCCGCAAACAAACTAATTAAATCTCATGTATTTCAGTTGATGTATTTGATGTATTTCAGTTTCTTTCTCGGGTCTAGAAATTCGGTCGAAACAGAAAGGCGAAACTGTATTAGAACTCTATAATACATGTTATTATCCATCTTTGGGTTCAAATAAATTAAATACATACACATCTCTGTCCCTTTCTCTCTCTTTCTCTATCTTTATATACATCTATATATAAAAAAACATTTCCGTAACAAACTGACTGACCACTGACTGACTGACATATAACTCACACACCAAACCGCTGGACCTAAAGGGCTGAAATTTTTCATGGCGATTCTTCTTATAGTGTAGGGGTGCACTAAGAAAGATTTTTGAAAAATTCTTCTTAGATTTTTTTAATTAAATTTTTAAGCCGTTTTTGTAACGTTTTAAAGTTTGCATTTAAAAATAATGATTTGAGGGTTATAAAATTAATAACACGAGAAATACCATAAAACTTCCTTTAAAATGAAGTCTTTGTTGAATCTTTACCTCCATTTTCTGATTTTTGGTGAGTTTTTTAATTTTTATTTTTAGAATTTAATTTATTAAATGCTGACCACATGGTTTCTTTTGTTTTTCTGATTTTTCAACTAATTTTGCGTCAAGTGCATAACAACGAAAGAGACAAAATTTTTTTTTCTTACTAATGCGGTAAACGATCGAATATTATCCCAAAAAATATTAAAATACAGTAAAAGATATTTTCCTCAAACTGTACTATATTAACTGCACTATATTCTTTAGTATGTTCTATTAGATTTAATTTCAATATTTTCTTCTACATTATTTTGTCTATAAAAATATCCGTTGGGATTTTTTTATAAATATTTTTCATTACATGAATTGCACGCATTGATCGTTGTATATATTATACATATACAGTGGAATCTCGATCCATCGTTTTCGGATCCATCGTTTTTCCGTATGTGTTGTTCATTTTATCCAGTCCCAAGTATCATATTGTATTGTTATTTTCCCGCATCTATCGTTTTCCCGCATTTATCGTTCATTTTTATCGGTCCCTTGAAAAACGATAGATCGAGATTCCACTGTATATATATTTTATATATATATATATATATATATATATATATATATATATATATATATATATATATATATATATATATATATATATATATATATATATATATATATATATATATGTATATGTATAATATATACACTGTGTATGTGTGTGTGCGTGAGTGTGTGTGTCTGTGTGTGTGTGTGAGTGTGTGTGTGTGTGTGTCTGTCTTTCTGTCTGTTTGTCTGTCTGTCTGTCTGACGTAGAAGTTTTAGCATTGTAACTACTATTATCTGTTTCCCATTATTCTTCTTTAAGTACCTTACACTTTTTAACACTAGAAATTCGGGCAGTTTTGTCTAACTAAAAAGACTGAACGCCTCATTTTGACGGTTAAAAACAAAATCAAGAATTTAAAATATTTAATGTTTTTTAAAATATGGTTAAATACTTTAAATTTTGAACTATTTTATACCAATATATAATAAATTAGCATATATTTAGATATATATGTTTATTCAGATATGCCGAGCTGACAACCTGGTATGGTTTATCCGTAAAAATATATGCATGGTGTGTGCAGTGCTTATTTTGAAGAGACGAAAAGTAACTAATATTTCCACGGTATTATTTTAAAGATTTCTGCTTGTTTTTATATTGCCGTCGAATTTAGGGCTTTCAGTTTTAGGAGGTATACAACACATTTTGTTCCCCTCTTTACTATCAAATATAATTTTGTAAATGAAGCATAAGTCACGTAAAATTAGAAAAAGTCATAAAATTCCAGAAGCTTGAGGACATAAATGCAGACATATCGCTTAATAGTATGTCCGAAACCGTCAAAATGACAGCAGCCATCTTTCTAGTGTTAAAGCATTAATTCTAGATTTATTCTAAAAGTCCTACACAGATTTGCAGCAGTTTCTTAAGCTATTATGTCATGATATTCCGTTATACATATAATCCTTAAATAATCAATGCTCACGGCTTTCTTTTCTTGCGTTTTCACTTAGATATGCTCTTAGTTTCCACTATATAAAATGTATAACATGTTCTTTTACAGAATTTCTTCTGCTACCATAACATAATATTATTTTTCCTGTGCTGGGAAGTTGCATTCGTTGTGATTATTTGGATTCTTAGAGAGAAAAATATCTGTTCTAAGTTCGCCTCACTCAGGATTTATAATTATTTCTTCTAGTTTGCACATTTACTCAAAAATTCCGTAACATACATGACGTTCGTAATAAACATACATTTATATATATATATATATATATATATATATATATATATATATATATATATATATATATATATAAGATCCAGGGGCGTTAACTATATTTAATTAAGTAAATTAGTTCTAGGCAGTACTTAAATAATTAATAAATCAGTAAATAGTGGGATAGGGAAAGAAAGAGTCAACAGATGGCGATACATTGTCTATCTTCTGGTAAAAGCGTAACCTTGGGTGCGACCATAGCAGGTTAATCACATGATTCTAAATCACCAGATTATGAGACATTGAACGCCCACGCAATTGCGGCGTCCTTCTAGAACTTTCTAGAAATGCGTGCTTCTGGATAACGCGCAAAGAGAATAAGTAGATTAGGGTTTATCGCCGTTCGATGTCGACACGCGTCGTTGGAAGAGACACGCATTGATTTGAGTTCTAATTAATGTTACTAAAGTTCTTAGATCGGATTAAATAGTTTTACTTACCACCGGCCTATGACGATGATTTCCATTTAGAGTAATTAGATTAGAAAAAGAATTTTGTGGTGTAAGAACCACGTGATATATATATATATATATATATATATATATATATATATATATATATATATATATATATATATATATATATATATATATATACAGAGTGGACCAAAAGTCTTGCCCTGATTATAAAAATTCATTACAAAATAACCGTTTAATATAATAATATCACTTTTGTACCTTTGGATAGGTCAGTTTCAGCAGTTTTTTTTTGTACAATAGTTGGCGCGAGTGCTCCTTCTCAGGGTAACTCAGAGTAACTCAGGGGAGCATTTTAAAGGAAGACATCATTTTCGGCCGAAATGCCGTCGATTCAAGAGAAAGCCCAATGTGTGCTTTGGTTTCACGAAACGAAATCGCCCATTAAACTTCAGCGTAAATTTCGACGTTGTTATGGACGACACTCTCCTGATGCAAAATCAATAAAGCGATGGTATGAAAGGTTTAAAGAAACAGGCAGCGTTAAGGATCTTCCCAGAAGTGGCAGGCCTAGTGTGAGTGAAGCAACTGTTGATCGCGATCGGCAATCGTTTCAACGGCGTCCTACTAAATCAACTCGTGAACTTCAAATACTGCAAACATGCCTTTTATGGAGAATTCTTACCAAACTTGTTTGCGTTATTTGAAGTTCACGTGATGCTTCACGAGTTGATTTAGTAGAACTCCGTTAAAACGATTGCTGAACGCGATCAACAGTTGCTTCACTCACACTATGCCTGCGCACTTCTGAGAAGATCCTTAACGCTTCCTGTTTCTTTAAACCTTTCATACCATCGCTTTATTGATTTTGCATCAGGAGAGTGTCGTCCATAACAACGTCGAAATTTACGCTGAAGTTTAATGGGCGATTTCGTTTCGTGAAACCAAAGCACATATTGGGCTTTCTCTTGAATCGACGGCATTTCGGCCGAAAATGATGTCTTCCTTTAAAATGCTCCCCTGAGTTACTCTGAGTTACCCTGAGAAGGAGCACTCGCGCCAACTATTGCACAAAAAAAAAACTACTGAAACTGACCTATCCAATGGTACAAAAGTTATTATTACATTAAACGGTTATTTTATAATGAATTTTTATAATCAGGGCAAGACTTTTGGTCCACCCTGTATATATATATATATATATATATATATATATATATACGGGATATCATGTTTTGAAAATGCGGAATATTGAGGTTCCATGTTATAATTTCAAAATTATGTACTTAAAAGATATCATTCTTATTTACTAGTATTTAAACAAATATTAAGGTAAATTTCCCTGACTAACGAAAAATATTAAGTCCTTAATTATACTCATGTTTTAATATAATTGCATAGTCAAAATGAAAATGAAGAAACAAATTTGTAAATTGCTGTTCATTAACAAAACATGTAATTTCATTCACGTACATGAAAATTCCCATTTAGAATTTAACTAAAAAGAAATTAATCTTATACTTCTATTTTTTGTAAAAAGATCTTCAAAACAAAAAAATAACTTTGTGTATTTCTGTAAAAGCTCCGATCTGGTTCTTTTTTTGCTTTTAGAGACTGTAATAGTAACTAAACCGAAAGTGAATTTTGTTTGTTTCTTTAAAGTAGTTTCTCTTATTTTAAGATTTAAGATTTTTTCTTACGTTTTAAAAAGTATTAATCTTTTGCTTTGACTCTAAGATAAGAGAAACATCGGAAAATTTTAGTTTTCTTATTTATTAAATTAAAAAAAATTTAGAAATAATTGTTTTGGTTTTACGATTTTATTTATTTCTAATGGAATATGAATATATTGTATATATATATATATATATATATATATATATAATGTTAATACCTTTTTAAATATGTCAGCTATTAAATATTATTAGAACCAGAGCAAGATATTTGATAATAATACAAGTTAAAAGAGTAACAATTCATTATTATATTTTAAACACATTGCTGAACGACTTAGCCAATTCAAGACATTTGTTCAACGATATCATAAAAAAACGAGGAAAAAATTATATTTATGAACAAATGCAGATACTATTTTAATAATCCTAGCTTGAATATGCTCATAATATAGACTTTTGAATTTAACTTTTAATAAAACAGTATCTTGTATGAATTGAAATCATATATTTTGACGTTTTTTTAGTAACATTTTTTGTGCACTCATAACATAAATAAATAATTTACTCTGAAAATATTTAAAAAAATGCATAGCACTAATGTAATATCATAGAAAAAAACAACAATGTTTGCATTATATCTTCACTATAAATTTAGAAAAAAAATATATAAAGTTTCATTCAAAAGATTTGATATGTTTTACTTCTAAAAATTGTCTTGTTCAGGAAATTGCTCTGTTTCTGTAGCAATGTATATATTATCTTTTCCATGCATGAAAAATATTTTAACTTTACGAAGCTGTGTTATGAAAGTTGCATGAAAATTGTATGACATGTATAAAAATTTTTCCTATCCATTCGAAAAATACTGAAACTCAACACAGTTGTGAGACATAAGTTATTTACAAGAACTTTATTACATATTTAATACATTTAATTTTGTTTTATTCTTCAAAATGAGTACAAGAAAATATTTGCTTTTCCAAATCGAATTTTAATAAATACACTATTCTTTATTTATTACATTACTTTATGAAACATGCACAAAAGATGTATCTATTTGAAATGATAAAATTCTTTATTAATAAAATATTATCTTTTAATTATCTTACTCAAGCCAATTTATCTAACACAAAAATTATGCTATGATCTACAAACATATTAAACTAATAGTTAGAAATTCGTTTGGAATTAGATTTATTAAAATTATTCTGTGCGGGAATATAATTGCTTTAGCATTACTGAATGAAATATTTTTCAGAAGGATTCCATAATGTGTTATATATAACTATATAATGTTAGAACCCTGCCATCCGGCGTAGTTTGCACTGAAAATAATACTATATATCCCATAATAATCACAAAGCATTTTTGGATTTAGAACAAATTAAGCTCAACAACTAATAATAAGATAACTTTAATAATATTTACACACCTAAAAGTTCCAAAAATATGGAAAAAGTAGTTATTTCTGTTATTTTAAAACATAATAAACCTTTTAATGTGTTTTTACTCAATACTTGCATATGAGACGAAAATTTTCTTTTATCTTGTTTTTTTTATTTTTCGACTTTGAATAAAATATCACCCAACGGATATAACGAGAAAAATTCTAAGTAAGTTTTGCTTTATCATTACCGTGAAAATAAAATTACATTTCAGTGCGAATTCGTAAAAACAAAATTATTATCTCTTTAAAACAAAAAAAATGAAAGCATACGAATTCGTCATTTCCAGTTGAAATGTTATTCATAATTTCTCACTGAACTAAAAAAAAATCCATAAAAACAAAGTTTTTTTCTTAATAAGAAATAATCCTAAAAGCAAAAATATTTCTTGTTTTTTGTCGAAACATTCTGTTATCAGAATGGGTTAGGCAAATTAGAATTACTTTTAAAACTTATATCGATCTGCCGAGTGTATATATACACATATATCGATAGTTTAAAGGCTAAAAAATCAAGCTGAACAAAATTACAACTATTTTTATGTACCGTTCCAGATATGAATAAACATGAAACATTTCTGTTGATCTTTTTATATTTACTTGAATTGAGTATGATGAATTAATACAAAATGTATTTTTTTACATATGACATTATTTTATTTCAATGCAAATTATGTTTTGGAAAATTACGTAACCCATCCATGCTTTGTAAAATCTCTTTCCTACTAATACTCGTAGACGTTTAGGAATTCTAAACACTGCCCATATAACCTGTCTTGCACGAAGAGTGAGGCAGTTACGTCCTGTTAAAAGCCAAGAAATATCCTACAATCGTGGCTCTGGGTATGTCGTACGGAATTGCCCCTAATTTCTAAAATTTAATCCGTCCAAGTTTGGGATTGAGAACAACTAATAATTTAGTGCTAGTTAGACACAACATTTTTGGACAGACCAAAAAAAGGCCTCAATATTTGGTTGTTCAACATTGCATAATACGTTCTCTAGACAGTGGGGCTCAAACTGTCTAGAAAACAAAATAGAAATATTTGGACACGTAACAGAAATATTTGGTCGAGAAAATAATTGGACGCGTAGTGAATAGTTTCAGGGTAAATTATTGTTGGCATTATCAGGGACAGTGACCCTTTATTTGAGCAAATCTTTTTCATTGTAATATTAATTGTGTTATTGTGAAATATATACAGGTGGTTATCAAAATAATGGAAACACCTATCAATATTAGTGGTGTTTATGAATGTGCTTCGTATGCCTTAAAAACAAGTCTGTCCACATGAATTTTTTATATAATATAGTGTATGTATTAGTCTACTGTCAGGTAGCAGTAATGAAGCTAAGGGCGTCGTGCTTTTTGGAGGAATATTCATTGTAATATTGATTGTGTTATTGTGAAATATATACAGGTGGTTATCAAAATAATGGAAACATCTATCAATATTAGTGGTGTTTATGAATGTGCTTCGTATGCCTTAAAAAACATGTCTGTCCACATGAATTTTTTATATAATATAGCGTATGTATTAGTCTATTGTCAGGTACCAGTAATGAAGCTAAGGGCCTCGTGCTTTTTGGAGGAACAGCGTAAAATGTCAAACCTTGCAGACCTTGCGAAAAGGGCAAATTGTTGGAGCGCGTTTAAATTGAAGTATCTGTTACCGCAACCCCCAGGCTAATGGGTGCTTTTTGAGCTATAGTATCGAAAGTCATGATACCATACAGAGTGCACGGAAAAACATCCTTTGTCAAACAGAATAGTGGACGAAAGGGAGAGCTGAGTGAAAGAGACGGACGAGGTATTGAAGTGGATTGTGACATAAAGAAATAAAACAACTCCAACCAAAATAACCGAAGAGCTCAATCTGCATCTGCATGTTCCGGTATCAACCATTAGAGGTACAAGGGAACTTCACAAACAAAGCAATTATGGAAGAGTAGCTATTCCCAAGACACTTTCAATAGATGCAGATAGAAAATACCGTCCACAATGGTGCCACGAGAGCAAATCATTGTCGAGAAATATGTCGAGAAACTGCATTTGGTCCGACTAATCAATTATCACTTTGTTCCTCGCAACAAGAAGTGCGTATGTCTGGAGAACACCAACAAAAGCGAAAGCTTCTGACTGTCTCATCTCAAATGTCAATCATGGAGGTAGATCTATCATGGTTTGAGATGACATCTCATGGTTTTTTTCAGACGCAATTGTAACCCCAAAAGGGGAGATTGAATGGGAAGGAATATGTCGAAATTTTAGCTCACTAGTCCATCCTATGGTGCAAAAATTGTTTCTTGCAGGAGATGGCGTTCTCCAGGATGATAATCCCCCTATACATACAGCTAAATCTATCGAGTATTGGTATAAATAGCATGAAAAAGAAGTCAAATATCTTATCTTGCCTTGTACAATCCCCTGACTATATATCATCCAACCATCGTGATCTGTATAAGCGGATAGAGCCAGATATCGATATCCACCACAACATCTCTACAGGAAAAAATGGTATAATATATTCTTATCCACTATTCATGACTTGTATAATCTAATTCCAAGATGAATCAGGTGGTATTACAGGACAAAGTTGATCCTGGGTCGTATTAATAAAGGTTTTCATGATGTTTCTTAGTGTTTCCATTATTTTGATAACCACCGGTATATATTTCCGTAGGATAACAGTACCAAATTAGTTTTTTTTCTAGTAAAAAATCCTTTATGAAGCTTCTACGAAGTAAGTAATAAGGAAAAGTGTAGTGAATAAATTTTAAATCTGTTTTTCCCAAACCAGAATTTTCAAGGTTTTTAGATTTTTTAAATGTTTCATGGGACTTATTTTTATTCAAAATTCAGGAAATTGATAAGGAAGAGTCCTGATACTGTTTACAAAGAAACTGGGTATGCATTTTATAATTCGACTCCATTAAGGTAATTAAATTTGATTTATAACTTATTAAAAGGGAAAATTAAAAGTTAAAATTGTGATGAAATTCGGGATGGATTGAAAAAAAATTCTCAAAAATTAGCTATTCAAGGAATTAAGTAATTGATACTCAGATTTGTTTGTAATACACCTTTAAGTGATCAAAATGCAAAATCGAGGAAATATCTCAAAAATTAAATCGCAAGGAGCATTTTAAAATTTTGTGGATAAATCTTAAATTTTTAAAAAAATTTAAAATTTTAAAAAGTTTGGAAAATTCTTTTAAGGTATTTTATATACTTATGGTGAAATGTATTTATGTACAAGATTTCATATCTCTATGATAAAAAGTAAAAAAAAAAAAAATTAACGCCCACCGTTCCCTTAAACACATTGAGGTCATTGAGGTCATAACTGAAGATCCTAACTTCAATTTCTCATGCAGGCTTCAATTTCTCATGCACTGCCGACAAGTAGTAAGTGATGGACGAATATTATGAATACGAAATTTCTTTACGTCATGAGTAGAACAAGATGTATACTTATAGACGAGTAGCACTCGAAATGATGTGGAACTCGCGTTACAGTCATCAATATGATCATAGTTTGTAATTAACTATGTTTTAATGTAATTAACTATGTTTTTAATTTAATAAACTCAAAGTTGGACTTTACTCGATTACTCAATTTACCTGCATTATACTATATTTAAGTATGAGTTTTTGAGTTTTTGAGTTTTATACATGTCAAGTGACTGTCGACGACCTTCTGCCGTGATTTATATAGTACTGAATTATTAAATTTTAAAAATTACTTTAAATTTGCTAATAATTTTAAAATCATGCTCTTTTTAATTTTAATATTTGTTAATTCTTTTCCAAAATGAAAAACAAATACATATCAATATTCAAACATGATTTTTTTAAACACATGAGATTTGCCAAAAACGAATGCAGAAGGCGAGAAGTTTTTCTATTGTTATTATACAAAGTAATACCAAAGTATATACCATAAATTTACAGTTCCCAAGAATTTAAAATGGTTTGTCAAAATTTGCTTCTTTCTTTTTTTTCCAACTTTTGTTAATATTTTCCTAATTTTTTTAAAAGAAATTGCTATTAAGAAATAATTTTCATCGGGCGATCAAGTTTTTTTTTATTATTATTAATAGAAAGTGAATCACTGTCAAAAAAAAAGCTTGCGCATCACTGCTCTAGACGACACATTGTCACAGAGAGTGACAATATAAGAGCACCCACTCGTCTAGCATGGGGTGTGTTTAGAAATCAACAAGACTTAGGTTAAAAAAATTAAGTTTATTCGGAACTTCAATAAACATTTAAAAATGTTAAAAGCAATAACTTAAAACATTTGTATAATCAAAATAATCTCACACAGAGACTTCTAACACACGAATCTCACTAGCTCGTGAGTTCAACTGTGTGGGTTGCTAGCCGCAATTTTGCTCTAACTCGAGCAGTATTTATACAAGCCAGTTACATAACATTGACATATTTGCATAAAATACACTGGTAAGGAAAAATAACAAACCATGGGGAAAATAAATGAAAAACCCCATTTCTCAGATGTATGACGTCAAAGATGCTGTGACGCCATTACTTGTTAGATATTAAGTGCTACGTCAGTCTAAAACAATAGCATGAATGTCGCAAAGTAATACAAGTAAATAATCTAATAAACTGAGGTTTAGATAGCCCTTTTAAGGTTCATTTTCCTAACACACATAACCACTGCTTTAGACGATGCATAACCTTTCATAAACCCTTTTTCACCTTGTGTTTCTCACAAATGCCTAGTCTTGCGCGTAACAAATAACGATGTTCACTAGTAGGGCAAGGAAATGCTGAATATGTTGATTCATTATTCAAAGCACCGACTGCCAATTATGAAAATACCAGACCCGTTGACAAGATGATGCTACGATCATCTAATCGCACTTAGCAGTAATACCTACTTTTGCTAATGTTACCGACATAACTTAAGTCGGGTGACTTTTCTGCTGTTGGTTATCGTACTGATTGAGGACAGAGAAGAAGACTTCCGAAACGAAGAAATAGAATTTTTATTGGTCACTCAAAACGAGCATATGCGGCTTTCAAACATCCGGCATTCAACATCGTGATCTTCATGAATTGTAGCTACTCTTGTTGAAAACTACATTCATAGTGAAATGTCCTAAATGCTTGATAATCAAGTATTTTAATGTACCTTGAAGGGTCTGGGAAAATATAGAATTTTTCTTGATCACTTGTTTGCTACGAAATCGTCTACTTTCCAGTCGCTGTTTTTACTGACCGTAGCCTAAGACGCGCGAAATTATGACATCTATTTTTAAGTAAAAACAAATAACAATTTAAATGTAAAATTTTTAGTAACCCTGACACACAATTATTTTGACACATTTCCCATGATCAAATGGGGAAAATAAATTGGTTGGAACTATTAATCCAACAGATATATAAAAAAATCAATATGTTTGAATATTAATTTTTATTGAAAATTTCAAACTGTCCAGATATGTTTTACATATGTAATGATCATTATATAAAAGGCTCATTTAATTAAAAAAATTATTTGATTTAATTAATGTAAAAAAGATACATTTTATTAATAAAAAAATTTGCTGATTAAAAAGAAAAAAGTTATCTATCTCTAGCATCTTAAATTAAAATTTTAATTATTTTTTGCTTATTTACACAACCGATTTCTATGCAGGCTAAGTAATCAAGATATGCATTAACCTAAAATTCATTTTTTTTTTATTCTGTGCAGAATAATGCATTATTATTATGGAATCCCTAAGAGCATAAATAAATAGCAACAAAAATACTTTTAGTAATATTCCTTATTATGATTAGGAGATTTTAAGCATGAAAGAAAGAGCCTCGAGTGAACCTAAATCTTTTGATCTTCATACAAAAGTCTTATTAAGGAAAACAGTTTTTGAATAACTTTTAAAATCAAATTTTTAAATTTTGTATTTGAGTCACTTGCAATTAAACTTTTTTTGGGGTGCTCTTAAAATTTAGATGATTTTAAGAGAGATAGAGAAATGGGTATTGGTAATTAAAGAGATAAATTTAAAATTTTCACCAGGAAATCTAATTTATATCATATAAAGAAACGAAAGATACTTTATTTATCTTTTTTGTGAGGGTTTAAATTTTTTCTGAGTCCATATACTATACAAATGTAATGTATTTCCCAAAAATATAGTAAATTAAAGAATCCCTATTTAAAAAGAACCCAGTTTTTTCATGAAAATCGTTCAATGGTTATATATTTTTTAAATTACTGAAATAATGTAAAGAATTCCAATATGCTTTTAAAGAGCTTAATATAGTATATATTTTTCTAAAGAGTCTTAACAAAGAGCATTTTTATTATGGATAATAGGATACTGTTAGTACAATAACGCAAAGTGAAATTTCCAATTACGTGAAGTAAAAATACATAAATAAAAACTGTAAAATATTTTTTTTAAGTATTTTATTACATTAGAACTACGCTGAAAATTCTTCCTTATTGATGCATAGTATTCCTTAATAATTGATGGCCGTTAAGATAACAAGATTTATAAGTAATTTAATAAAGGTTATTAGATTAAAAAATTCTTTAAAACTGAAAAATTAGTTAAAAATTCTTCAAATGGGTAAAATTTCGCGCTGGAGAATCCCAACTATTAACTTCCACTCTTTTATTTTGTCTCGAAGTATGAAGTCAGGAAGTCAAAGATTTTCAATAACTAAGTAAAATGGAACTCTAACATCAGGGCGTGTAACATTTCAGGTAATATTTCTAAACTGTGCTTTATCCTGGACTTATTCACATACATTCGTTTAGTACATTGATTTTTCCACTGAATCTCCGTCACTACCGAGATCATTTAGGTAAACTGCCAGTCAGCTTGAACGTAAAAATGATTGATTTGAGTGACGTAAAAATGTCTGTTTTTTCAATATATTTTGACGTACAATACTTTTTTCTCGTACTGAGTACGGACATCCGTTTTCGGCATCTGTTGTAAAACATTTCAAATGCTTACTGTAACAATGTTATAAGCCACAGACGAATGCAAATCTTATTAGTAGTTTGGGTATTAACCAATGTTAACTTCTATAACTACGCACATTGACGCCACTGCCCTTCGTTACAGGAATGCAGAAGCCGATTTTGCTAATAAAATAAATCACGCCGCGTCGCTTCTCTCAGTAATATTTCGACATCGAGAGTAGCTATATATCTGTTCGAGCCCTCGTTCGATTTATAATCGCTAGTTCTACAAAATTAAAGGGGTAAATTACACATGACATTCAGTTTGAGAGAACCATAGTGGAAAAAAAGTTTCAGCAGACATATTTCGGACTGTTGCTTTATATCAAGAGAAAATATAATAATTTGCTAAATATTCATCGAAAAGTGAAAATATCGAAGAACGTGATAGAAAACAAAGTATGATTGTCCAATGCCGACAGACACAAGGAATGGAGGAAACGGCAGAGAGACGCCGTGAGAGAAGTCAGTGTAGCCCCCAAGAACTATGTGTCCATCATTGTCACCTCCTATGAATGTACACTACTGGCCATAAGAAAAAATGTACACTACTGGCAGGAAAAAATGTTAGATTTCTCAAACTTGCAAAACTGGCGTATTGCAAGCTTGAGAAATCTAGCATTTTTTCAAGAATAAGACCCAAAAATTAATATTTTTTCAATGCAAGTGATATTTTTTAATGTCAATATGCTAAATTAGTTTAAAGACAAGATATGGTTAAGTTATTGAACAAAAATAATTATTTAATTTTATAAAAAATAGCATACAAAAAATGTACAGGTTATCAGAAATTGCCACCCATTTTAGTTCCCCGGAATAAAATGAAATAAATAAACAATTTCAAGTTCTTCTGAGCAGAAAAGATAATAAATGAGTGCAATTGAATCGAAAAGTATTTAATATGACTTAAAGCTAATTTAACATATTGACATTAAAATATATCAGTTGCATTGATAAAATATTATTTTTGGGGTCTTATTCTTGAAAATATGCTAGATTTCTCAAACTTGCAATACTTTTGGCCATCCTCCACCAAAGTTCTAGTAATTATACAACAATGCGTGAACGCAGTTTTCATGGTCACGAAAGGATAATGGCAGAGTATCGAGAGTGGCTGAAGCGAATGTATGCGCGAAATGGAGCAGGAGCCAGAGAATATGAGGGGTTACTCAAGCTTATAAAAATTTGCGATTTGGCCGATGCACAATTTAAGAAACAAATCCAAAGTAAATAAGTTCGGATATCACTGCGGTGTTTGGGATAGCCCATGATACTAAAACGATCTTAAGCAGGCGATTGCGAAACAGCTGGATCAGCTCTGTTGGCACTTTCCCAATGAAGATGTAGCCGAATAATTTCTACGTGCCTAAAGGATATCAACTTGGGTAAACTGCCGTCATTCTCACGAGATAATGTGTTCCCATATTCAGACTGTCCGTCCCGAAATCCGCTAGGACCGCACTGTTCACCGACCATTTGTCTCTTTCCATGTCTTCGTTATCAAAAATAGCAAAACTCGTACAAACCAAGAGGGTAACGGCGAAATATGTGCAGATGAGATAACAGTGGATGGTAGTTGGGATGTACCCCTTGCTGGTGAGTACATTCATTCAGGAGTTTCATAACTAAATATCAAATTCTTTATAGTAATCAGTATCTGTGCCTACTGTCATCGATTGCCGTTTTCTGCTCAGAAATAACGGTAAAATGATATTCACAAACACCTGTCATCATTACTGGTCATTTTAATCTGGATACGTTTAAGCATGTCTTCGTAATGTAAAATAGTCTACATTTGCATCAGCAAAACTCATACAAACTAAGAGTGTAACGGCGAAATCTGTGCAGCTGAGATTATAGTGGACGGTGGTTGGGATATACCCCTTGCTGTGAGTACATTCATTCAGGAGTTTCATTACTAAACATCAAATTCTTTATGATAAGCAGTCTCTGTGCCTACTCTCATCGATTGCCGTTATCTGCCCAGAAATAGCGGGAAAATGAAATTCACAAACACCTGTCCTCATTACTGGTCATTTCAATCTAGATACGTTGAAGCACGGATATATAAAATTCCTCGACTTCATGGAACAGTGAGTCGGTGTCGAATCCGTACTAACCACTCAGGTAATTATTATTGGTGGAACTTGTCTAGATTTAATTTTAGCCAGAAAGTTAGTTACTACTTGCATGCCCTTCATTGGTTACTTCTCTCATCATAGAAACATACTCTCCATTTGCAACCCTAAGCAAAAATAAAACGAAATTAAAATAAATATTCAAACCAACACAACTGTAGATTCATTTCCAAATGTGAGTGGCGTGTTCTACGTGCCCGTGTATCCGGGATACAGGGGCTGATGGGGGATACGATGGGGGGGATTTATAAATCTAATTCAATTTTTTTTTTAAATAGAAAATTATATGAAGAAAAAAATGTAAGAAAATTTGAAATGTAATAACATTTTTATGGACCTTGTTATTTAATTAATATTGTATAAACACTTTTAAAACTTTAAAAGTTTTCTTCGTTGAAATCGAGTAATTATGTTCAAATAGTATAACTTAAATGAAATTAATAATTTCATTTAATACCACTGAGTTAGAAAGTTCACAAATTATGATCAGTGCGTTTTTGCAAATTATGCCATGCTACTTCTTATGTATAAGGCTCGATTCGGTGGTTAACAACCATTGTACTATGCGCAAACAAATTAGAAATGGATATAGTCTTCATAATTAACAGAAATCATTCAATCCGTATTATACATTTTCACACACTTATTAAGATTTTAGTCCTTCTTAACATTGTTTCCATCTTAATTATACCATAAGTTATTTTTTAACGCAGCATATTCATTTCCAGGCATGAAAGAACCAGGGATGAAAAAATTTGATACTGAAATGTTATCCAACAGAAATACTCGTTTATAGATATTTGGTATCAGTTCAAAGTTGATTTTTCCTAAAAGAAATGTTTCATGATACGAAGATTTCAGTTTCGACTTTTGTTTAACATTCTTGTGCACATAATAAATTTAATATATCACTAACGTAACGAGAAATTATCTGTAAAATAACTCAAACATTACCATAGATTTAAAATTTAAAACATGCTATATCAAATGGCATTCTTGTTTCAGCCTTAATGTAAACATGCATCGTAAACAATACATTCTCCTTATTTCAACACTCCGAATTTTAAACTGCAATTAAAATAATCTATTACAAGTTTCTTTTCATACAAAGCTTACTCTTAAAATTCCCAATAGAAAAGATCTTATTTTACGATCCTCTAATGACTTATGTAATCTCTAAGTATTTGTTGAAAATTGATATTTCTTCACAGGACAACAAAACGAAAATTTTTAATTGCTTTTGAAGAAAATCATTGTTCTATAAAACTTCTTTTTAAAATACATTCTTATATTACACTAATAAAATATACTGTTTGAAAGAGATTATCATTAATGATAATTGCTTTTTCGATGTCCTGAACGGAAAAAGCTAAGAAAATCCTAAACTATCTTCACTCCTCTAATTCCTTTCAGAAGTACCAGAGATAATGAGACGCAATATCATATTACCTTTTTATATTTGAAGTCATTATGAGTATAAAAGTTTGACGATAGACTTTATGTTGGCAAATTAAAGATTTTTTGCACGGGTCGGTTGCTTTTGGACAGAATAAATGCATTATAGTAGGGGGAAATCAATAGCATACTTGCTTACAGTAAATTAGATTACTAATATCAAAAGATTACTAATTTCGTTCATAAATGTAGATAATGACACGCATGAATCGAAATGAACTAGACCGGTCTGTGTATACCTTTAGATGCAGAATTTATCCTTTATGGGAATCCATATTTTATATCAGCATGGTATGCAGAAACAAAAAAGTTTTAATCGCATGAATACAAATTTTAAATTAAGTTTGAACTAACGTTTAACGTCATAGAAAATTTAAGTATGCAGTCTGTTTTGAAGTATACTTGGCTTTAATACTCGTGAAATTTAAAAAAGGGGAATAAAATTTAATTTATCTTTCAATAGATTGAATCCCCTGAATTCCGTTGATTTTTAGATATATTAATTAAGAAATCGATCAGCGTTCCTTTTTGTATAAACATAAAAATTTTTAAAGCAATCAGAAAATATGTTGTTTTCAGGAAAACCCTTTTCCAATAGAAAATTAATTTTAAGGGAACGTTTGGAATATATTATTTTTATGTACAAATCAAAACAATTAAAAGGTCTTTGGAATTTCCTCCAAACGAACAATTCCAGTTCTAATTATTATAATTAGAGATGCAATCAGCTATCAATATAATAATTAGACATACTCTTTAAAGTTGTTCATACCCTTACATTACGTATTGATTCCTTTTATATTGAGAGAGTTTCTACATATAAAATGATTCCTTATAAGCCATATATTCGTTATAATACTATTTTCAAAAGAAAAAAAATAAAATTACAAAGCATCTGTTTATGGAAAAAAATACTACAAAATATTATGAGATATAACTTATAAGAGTTGGTTTTTTTCGTAAGTTAAACATGTGAGGCCCATTACTGACCATGATTTGTTTATACATTAATATATATATGTATATATATATATATATATATATATATATATATATATATATATATATATATATATATATATATATATATATATATGTAATGATAATCGGTGTAAGCTCGGGGTGTAGTCGTACATATAATTTGGCCGTTGAAATCATCAGTTTTGTACAGTGGCGTAGCGAGAGGGGGGCAAGGGGGTCTATCATGCCCCGGGCGCCACTCGCAGAGGGGCGCCAAATGTTGGACCATTTGGTCCCCAAGAGCATGAGGGGCGCCAAAAAGGTATCGTGCCCCGGGCGCCAGTTATGCTAGCTACGCTACTGGTTTTGTAGTCATGGTGGAGTAGTCGTCGGACCAGGGCAGGCGAATAGAGAAAATAGAAAGCTGTAGCGGCCGGTTGCTGGGGAGAACTCATAAAGATAAACTGCAGTCGAGGAACAGAGGCAGGGAGTCCAGAATGAAAAATGTATTTCCATATTCTTTAACTTATTATATTCTTGGATCACTCACTGACAGCTTACAACATTGGTCGTGCCTTACACCTAGGTACACAAAACACATCGCGCGGCGGACGGGGACGGGGACGCGACCCCACCCCGTACAAATTTGACAGGATCGAAAACTACATGTTTTCTGGCTGTGAGCAAACAGACAAAGAGCACTTAATCTCACAATTTCTCTCCCGATTACGGGTCTATGAAACTTCTAATTTTTCCGAAACGAACACGTGATTAAGTCGCGTCATATGGGGTGATGGTTTTCGAATGTTCGACCCGGTTCGATCTTATATAACTGTTATGTAATGCTCCGAGCGTGGCTTTAGAGTAAAAACTAATACATTAATATTGGTTAAATATAGGTCGCAATCCAAGGTTAAGGGACGGTATTCTGTTGCGTTATGATGAAGAATTTGGAACGGGCTTGTTATATAGAAAAAAGGGGTTTGAAATTTATTTCATATATATATATATATATATATATATATATATATATATATATATGCAACTTCTGATTTTAAAATAGATTCCGAAAGGCTGCCAACATCTATGTCAATTACGGGAATACAATGCCTAGTCCAAATGTGGAAACAGTGTACAAGGATAATGAATAGAATAGTTTGAAGCATAATAAACTGAACCTTTTCCAGTCGCATGTTTGCCGTATTAAATAAGTTACAACAAACCATCACTTAATTAAAGGAAGCTGTTTCTTCCTCGTCAACCAATTGATTCATATATACGTTGAAAGTGATATGTAGCATAAAAAAGAAAATAAATGAAGGCAACTATTGATAAATACTGCTTTATGATAAATTTCCTCATCCATGACTGCTGACACTTTCATTAGACAAAGAATTATATTTAAAACATGTGATCTGTAAGATGCCTTAGACATCAAAATGCTTGTACCTTAATTTTCAAACTTTACGAAAAATTAAAACCTTGAGCACTTGAAAAAGAATTATCAGTAAGCTATATCCAATAGTTTTCCTAATTTAGTTTTACTTCATGTTTCATTTCTTATCTGATTTATATATATATATATATATATATATATATATATATATATATATATATATTCATCTTTTATTGAAATGTATTAACTCCTCCCTATTAAACTTCTTACATTTCATTTTTTTTTGCTTTGAAGATTAATGAAATTTTTATACAAATGTTTTTAATTATATATAGTATGCATTTATATAAAAGTTTCAGTCTTCTGAGCTAGATCTCTTATCAATTTCCTGATGAATATAGCAAAGTTTTAGTTAAATTAGGCTATTTTTTTCCCAAAAATTATTTTGTTTAAAATAAGTCTTCTCTTTTATATACAGTCGTTTTTAGTGGTAATCACCTCAGCGTTGATAAAAGACGAAAATAGATAGTAAAATCCGTTTCGTTAGAAAATTTTAAAATTAAATACAGCTTCCGGATACCAAATAGTATAATTATATTAACGACTTTTATGCAAAAAACAATATCGTCAATTTTAGCTTTCTATTAATAATTAAATTCAACATTTTATACTATTAAATGTAATTAGTGGTAAAAATATCTTTTCATTTAGTACATTAAAATAGTTAGCAATTTTATATTTTGTCGACAGCAGTACCGTTATCTAGGACTGGAAATTTTTTTTATGAATTCCACTGGGTATTTCGAAAAAAAAATTAAATTAATTTGATTGGTTAATATTTTTATCTTAGAACCACCACCTTCACTTTCTGGTTAATTTTTATAAACTATTTTATTAACGTTTTTATAAACTATTTTATTAACGTAAGCCATATTCGTATACAGTTATATATATTCGATTTTAATAAGTTGTTTAAAAATGCAGCAATGATAAATGAGGACAAGGGTTTATTAAATTTTTATTCAAAATTTTATTCTTTATGAAAAAAAAACATATTTTACATGAAAAATACAATTTCAATTTCAGAGACACATTACCATTAGGGTTTTAAGGAGGATGAAAAGAATTTTTCCATTACGATTTAAGTTAAATTAAATAAACTTAAAAACTTAATTATTCATTTTGCAGAAGCACAAAATGCACACAAATTATACTTCTTTAACATGGTTACATACAAAGAATTATGAGGATTTTACTTGTTGCTAACATGAAGAAATAAGTAATAGTAACGAACAAATAAAAAAATTCATTTGAATTTAATTTACTCATTCTCCTTCTAAAGAACAGTCTAGATAACTTTATTTTATTTAATTGCATTTTAATTTAAATATATATATGTACCTCGCTTTTTTTTTAAAAAAATGCCATTATATACAAGTCTAGTAAGTTTTCTGATCTACATAGTCTATACTTGCTGGCACGAACTAAAAACTCAAAATGAGCTTGAAATTACACATTTCATTAATATTAAACAAGGACATCCGCTTTATTTTTTTTTTCCTGTAGTACATTTCTCGTTCATAATTTATGCTCACTTTACATTTCATAATGAAGAAGCAAAGAATTACAGGGTAGTTTTTAATTGTAATTAAGTTAAGATTTCGTGTGCAGACAGATAATTTTAACATTCCATCATGTATATTGGATTTTTTACTGAAAAATCAAAGTTATTTTTTTGTATGGCTCAAAATGTAATGTTTTTTGTGGATCCTGTACATATTATGCTTGAAAAATAAAAACGTAGTGCTACATAACTAAAGAGTTGAACAAGTTCATTTAAGCTATCATTGCATAAGAGATTGGGATTCGTTTGAGTTTTTAAACGCTTTAATAACATTTATTTATGACCTTAATATTCAGATGTTTTTCAGCGTGGGTGATAAACTTTATAAAGTTTTTATAATTATCTCGTGTACCGTAAAGCAATCCAAAGCTATTATAACTGGCTCCAAAGGATTGGAGATATAACTAATTATTTTATGCCCACGCATAGTTGGATTTAATTAAGAAAAGGTTTAATATCTCAGAGATTCCTTCTGCCCACATTTTCTAAGTGCTTTGCGTTAAAATGGAATGGAATTATATGCTCGAGAAACATGACACAGGTCTCGTGCCCTACCTGAACTCAACATCGATTATTGCTTTCAAGGAATTGAAAATTCGTGACTAAGTGTCACACACTCATGACAAAGATAAAGCAAATTTTTAAGGGTATGGTTTCACGTATGTTAAAACTGGAGATGCTTTGTAACTAAAATCATCCAATTCAAGTACTAAACATTTGTAGTGATTAGTTCTCCAATTTTTGTACGTTATTCTCCTATTTCAATTTTCGGTAAATAGGAGGGATACTCTCTCTCACTTTGTATATATATATATATATATATATATATATATATATATATATATATATGCAGGGAGGTTATTTTAAAACTGACACTACTCAGAGCCATCTGTAGCGCGCTATCTATCAGGCGGAATTCTTGGCGGCGCACCCGATAATATGCATAAAAGATAAGTAAAACATCAAACTACAAATTCACGACTATGTAGTCGACAGAAGCGCAGGTATTTCGGGCTCAAAAGATAAGGGATGAATACAGAAACAGTTGTAAGCAGACAAATGAATAACAAAGAAATTTCACTGCAACAGCACTTTATGCAGCAAATTCACTTCTCCGTCCTTCAATGCGACCACAGTCCTGGTGGACGACACACTGCATCCTGACCACTACGTTCTCAACGGCCGAGCGTAACATGTCACCAGGAATGTTCATCAAAGTACGGGATATGTTGTCCTTTAGGGCCGCCAAGTTCGAGACTCCACCAAGATACACCTTATACCGCATGTACACACAAGCGAATCAGTTGCCCCCATCCCCTCTTGACACATTTTGGGGTCGATTAGTCAGGCTCGTCCCTTTGATGATTCGTCTCCGACCGATGTCCGGTACGGTTGGAGACAAATCATCAAAGGGACGACGGTGAGGGGACCAATCAATCACTGCTTTCCCCTACACACTTCGCTCTCAGTTTCGCTTGTGTGTACATGCGGCATCAGACTTTAAATAGAAAAAATCACATGGGTTAGGTCCGGGGAACGAATAACTTTTTCCCCGTGGCCATGCATGTGGAAAAAAAGCGACTCATGACCCTTTCTTCTGTAAAGCGAAGACGCAACAGATTCCGCACCGATCTTTATAGCCCAAAATACTGACGCTGCTGTCTACTACGTAGTCATGAATTTGCATTTTGATGTTTTGCTTGCTTTTTATGCAAATTCTCGGGTGCGCCGATAACAACAGCACCATATCGTCCCCTGTCGGCGGATTTTTGAACTATTTTTTTTGTCACGGTAACTCTTTCCCATGCCGTCATATGTTCCTCTATCAATTTTGGTGGAATTCCGCCTGATAGATTCTCGCTACAGATGGTTCTAAGTAGTGTCAGTATCTATCTATCTATCTATATATATATATATATATATATATATATATATATATATATATATATAGTCGCTTTTTTTATTGCGCACATATATATATATATATATATATATATATATATATATATATATATATAGAGAGAGAGAGAGAGAGAGAGAGAGAGAGAGAGAGAGAGAGAGATAAATTAATCATTATTGTCTGGATTAACAATAACTGCGAAAACGTATATTTCTAGATGTCTAATGTTCAAAAACGAAACTCAATTTTTTTCAAAGAAATGAATGTTCAGGACATATATAACTTATTTTGAGATGTCATACGTATAACGGATAAGTATAAATTGAAACAACGTAAGATCTAATCTATTAGAAAATATTGACGTATTAAAGCTTATTTATGAACGTGAAATCAAACCATAAAATTCCTATTATTGCAAATATTCCGTGTTTATTGCGCATTTTAAACAACATGTCTAGAATAAACTGTGGCATTTTCATCGCAGCATCAGGGAAGATATGTGAGAGATTTCGGTCTGAAAATTATAAATTTAAATGATAAACGAATCCTTTTATGTATATTAGAACTTATGTAAAGGGACAATTTTACGTGAAAGTCTAATTTTGTATATTTCATGGGCGAATTAATTCTAATGTTACATTTCAAAGTAGAAGATTTAAACGGAACAATGATTACATGCATAATAAGGATCAAATGCACATATTTTGAAAGTTTTACCAGACTTAATGTATTTTAAGCTCAAATATGACTTTAATTGAAGCGCAGTAGAAGTTTACTGGACGTAAATTAAAATTTAAATCATGACTCGTGTAAGTAATTAAATAAATGTAACTAGGTTTTGCAAATTAGACATCGTTGAGAATTTTTTACAGCAATATGATGTATAGATTAAATAATATAAATTAATTTATAAATTAAGAATTAATAGAAATAATTACGTCAAATTGCAATGATAATTAGAAAATTGATAGGCAGAAATTCGTACAAAAAGGGATTTATTTCGTAGTAAAATATATGCATTCCACTTAACCAATGAGATAAATCATGTAAAGCACTAAATGTGTTACGTGTTATAAAGTAATGATTTTGGTTTCTGTTTTGCTTTCGACATTCTGTAAGTTCAGATCGTAATTTTCAGTTCTTTTCGGCAAAATATACTCCCAAAGCCTGGTTCAGACTTCAAATTAGTATACGATCAAATATGAACGCCAGGATATAATTTAGGAAGAGCACAAACAAAGATTGGTCGCCTTTAGCAGGAATCAGGATACTTTTTATTTATTTATTTATTTAATGCGGATGCACTTGTCCTGAGTCATTCGCACGATATACATTGTAAATTATTGACTACTTCTTAACTCGGACCACCATACAGGTGTCTCAATATTACCCCCTAAAACCACCTCAATTGCGACCGAGTGGCCCGAAGAGTGACTGCTAGAGGGTTTCGTACCTTACCCCCTCCCTCTGATCATATGAAAGGACTTTCCGGGATACGTCCGCATATCCGATATCAACTCGAAGTCTTTTATTGGCGCTAGTCGAGTTTCGATCTTAGCACACTCTGTCCGAAGCCAGACACGCAATCTCTAGACTCCACCTCCTACATTTTATTATTGTAGCATCTAGAAAAATCAAGGTTAAACAATCGAAGCAGTTGGTTTGAAGGCAAAGCAAAGCTGAATCCAGTTAAAATTACCTCAACTCAAAAATAAATGATGGTTTGAATAAATACGGGTTAAAGTGGCACTGCGATAAAGTTTCAAACAGATGGAATCAGAATACTCAGATTTCGACAGATGGTTAGTTCCTGTTAGGAAGAGTAATATTCTGTTAGGAACCCCGTGTGCTTAGAATTTAATAGTTTTGCATTTAAAGTTTGAAAACTGTTTAAGTATGTAGATTTGAAAAAAAGCATTTTTACGTTATAATTTATGCATTTAATCTATATATATATATAAAACAGTTCCGTAACTGACTGACTGGCAGCGCACAGACCAAGCCGCTGAACCAAAAAGGCTGAAATTTTGCATGGCGATTTTTCTTATAGTGTGGGTCTGCACTAAGAGAGATTTTTGAAAAATTCTTCTTAGATTTTTAAAATTAAATTTTTAAGCTGCTTCAGTAACTTTTTTAAGTTTGTATTTAAAATAATAATCTGAAGGTTATAAAATTTATATCACGAGAAAGATCATACAAATTCCTTTAAAATAAAATCTTTTTCGAATCTTTACCTCCATTTTCTGATTTTTGGGGAATTTTTAAAATTAATTTTTAGAATTTAATCTTTTAAATGCTGATCACGTGATTTCTTTTTCTGGTACTTTAAATAAATTTATCTTCACGTACATAACAATGAAACAGACCAAAAAATATTTTTTCCCTTGCTAATGCGGCAGACGATTGGACATTATCCAAAAAACTATTAAATTACAATAAAAGATATGTTCTTCAAACTGTACTATATTCATTATACTATATTCTTTAGTAAGTCCTATTAGATTTAATTTGAATATTTTCTTCTACATTATTTTGTCTATAAAAATATCCCTTACGATTTTCATATAAATATATTTTTTTTTTGGCTTTAATTGCATACATTGACCGTTGTATTTAATTTGGATGTACTCCGTAGCG
The DNA here is from genome assembly GCA_907164885.2 of Dolomedes plantarius. Taxonomy (NCBI): domain Eukaryota; kingdom Metazoa; phylum Arthropoda; class Arachnida; order Araneae; family Dolomedidae; genus Dolomedes; species Dolomedes plantarius. The sequence continues at coordinate 174,654,975 of OU015492.1, forward strand.
AAGTGGATTTTCAGCTAGTATTTACCATCAGACTCTTAGAAGCTGGTTGGAAGAAAATATTCTTTCCTGTGTTGATAACAAAAAATAAATCACATACGCACACATATCTTAAAAAAATAACAACACGAATTCTCGAAAAGACATAATATAATAGCATTAGTTCTTCAGTAAAAATATAAACATCCAGTAACTGCGAATAAAGAGCTTGAAATCTTTAGATTTCAGGATATATTCATGATATTGCAGCGTTTTATTTACAATAATTATGAATTAAAGGTAAACAGAACAAAAATAAAATAAATTTGGTTAATAATATTTGTCCTGTTGCCAATTTTTACGTTTTAGTCACTGTATAATTTTCACACTGTCTCCTTGTGTGATGTAATATAATGTATTGGCATAGTGATTATCTCTCATAGTTTGATAACAGGAATCTAGCGAATATTTTACCCCAAACTCAGAATATTAATACATATAAACTACGTGATACTAGAAGCATAATAGCAGTATAATCATATTTCTACAAAACTTCGCCTTTAAAATTATATTTTAAAATTCTATCTAGAAACCTATAATGGTATAACCTTCAGAGAGCTTCTAAGGAATAGTAGATGATATTTCATCTAGTAACCGACACGGTCTAGACATTAACCCTCAGGCACCAAGGCCGTAAAAGTTTTGTATATATAAATATAAATAATTCTATAAGTAAACAAATATATATAGACAGAGATATAGATATAGAGACGTATGTATGTGTGTATTTGTGGGTGGGCTTGTTTCACGTGTGTTAAAACCCGGCAGGAAAAAAATGCGTTTCATTTAGCATTCTAAAAGCAATACATGGTTATACTCTAGGGTATAAAGAAAGTAACTATTTTAAAGCACCGAAATTTCAAGGCTTAGAAGTAATATACAAAAATTCTTTCATTTCGAGTCCAAAAGTAAATAGAATTTGGAATTTTACTTCAAAAACCATTGCAGAAAAGTTTTATTTTGCATCCTTCTCGCTGTTATCGATTCAAAATTGCTACTTTCGAGTTTTCTCATGAACAAATATTTCCGCAAGTGTACTTTTGATTTTGTAATCAAATAGAATGTCAGTATAATTAAATAGAACGATTCTAGATTTCTGAGTTTCTGTTAACTTGATTAAATTTTACTTACGAATATTTTTCTGAGATCCTGTTTCTTTTGTGAATCCAGGCGGATATTTCTGAAAGTGAAAGAGAATTTTTTTATAAGTATATTCTAACTAAAATTTGTACATTTGGTAGAAAACCGTATGTTAAAAATCCATAAATATTCCTATAACTATGTAAAGTGGCATATGTAATCCGCTGTCAAAGGTTATACCGATATAGCACTGACTTTCCATTGAAATAAAAGTTGCTAACAACTAGACCTATTAATACAGAGACAACAGATTTAATATTGGTAAAGGGCATGAAAGCAGTTTGATGTAATGTGAGTAATTTTATTGTATTAGTAAGTTACTGATAATACTCTAATTTTAAGAAATTTTGATTTTTACGTATAGGAACATCTCTGTTATCGGATTCATTTTACACTTATAAATCTTGTTCTTTTAATAAAATTAACAAATATACAAAATATGCTGTCAAATCTCTTCAACGAATGTAATAAGTACTTTTTATTAAAACTGACAAATAAGTTGTTTTTTTTTAAAGCGGTGGCACATGTCGTGTAGACATTCGACTACAATTCACCACAGTTTGCTGGCCATTTTATTATGGGGGCACCATATAGGTTGACCAGCATTACCCCCTATGAAGTTACGACACGAACGGGGGTGCTTTAGTGGCGCGAAGCCGGGATTCGATCCGAGCACAGTCAGCACCGAAAGCAAACGCGCTGTACCACAGAGCCACCACAAGTAAAATATAAGAGAAAGTAAATTATTAAGCAAAATGTAAGAGACACATTTCTCATTTGCGTGTAACAATCTCTGAATACAGCTGATTTTTCTTAAATAATATGGGCTAAGCATTGTTTTTTAGTGGCAAAATGAATGTTATAAACCACACAGCATTTTGCAAATGGGGTAGAAATTTGAACCACAGTTGTGTACGTTTCGTGCGTCTGATACCAAATAAGCATCACTGTGGACGTCCCTATATCTTAAACCGCACTGCATCAGAATATTTTTTTCATTAAATGTGAATTTTTTTTTCTAGAAGAAAAGAAAGAAATCAAAACCCTTTATTCGATTTTCCGGCTTAATATTCTAATCAGTGTATAATCCTGGCCTTTTTTCTGATCAAACTAAGATTTATTCCACAGAAAAAAAAAGGATCAAAGGCCCTATACCTGGCTTCAAAATTCAATAATTTTTGTAGGGTTTTGCATATCCTGATTCATGATTTTTTTTCGCTATAAACAAACTTTCGGTAAAACAGGAGATAAACTTATCATTTCTGGCATCTCTTGCCAATATATGGGGTTACTCTAATCGCTTCGGAAAGTTTTACAAATTTCTGCCCTTCCAAACAATCTTTTCACATTTCAATACAAGAATTAGTCCAAAGTGTCCACATTTAGAGAATACGGAGATAACGGAGTGTGGGGAGCAAATTCGTAGCGTAATTTTAATTGTTTTACCACCTCAGTCACAGAAGAATGAGCCGTCGCTTTGTCCTGATGAAAAATAAATTTTTTAAGGATAAATACGACCTTTTAGTCTTATTTTCATTATTTAAATGATCCAGTAAAGTAGCATCATACTTTCCGGTCATTCTTTTGCTCTTTTCCAAAGTCGTCAATAAAGATTTTTCCATGGACGTCATAAACTTTCTCACCATTGCAGTCATAAACTTTCCCACTGATGGAGATGTTTCTATGTTCATGGTTGAAGGTTCAACTGCTTTAACCTACTGTTCTGACTGTTTTTAGCTCGTGACTGTTGTGACGTATCCATGTTTCCTCAACTGTCAGGAAATGACGCAAAAATGAATCTGGATGCCTTTCAAACCCCTCCAAATTGTGCTTTCAAGAGTTCCCTCGTTTACGTTTTTAATCGATTCTTTGCAAACGCAGCACCAAACTCTTGGACAGTTTTCTCATATCCAAATATACATACAAAATATGAACGCTCTCTGATAAGAAGTCAAGAGCCTCAAAAATCTCAAAAAAGTTTTATCTTATCAACTCATGGGTCTGTTCAATAGTTTCTGGCGTAGTGACCTCAACAGGGAAGCCAAAACGTTTAGCATCAATTTTGCTCTAAAGCAGGGGTTGGCCACCTTTTTCAGAGTGCGTGCCAAAATTGGCCAAATCTCTGACAAAAAAATTTCCACGTGCCAACTAAAATTTCTAGAGGTTAAATTCGTATTATTTGATATCTTAATATTTGATTTGTAAATCAAGCAAAACTGAAAGGATGAAAAAAATCAACCGGAAGGGGATTCAAGGTGTGGAAAGGACGAGAATGTTCCAGGAAGTTACGGGGAGGAAAAAGGATAAATAAGAGACTGTGGGAGATAAAGGAGATAAACTGAACTTGGACTATGTGACAACCAGGTGATCGAGAGGGCAGAATGAACTATTTTATGAACTCCACTCTCCCTAGTCGATATATGATGATTCTACGGAACGAAACGAAGGTATATATTGATCGATGTAAATAGTGCAAATTAAACAAGATGAATATATAAGACATTTCTTCCTCCATAATCAATTCTATGAGACACTTATACTTCGGATCACGACTAATCGGCTTACAAACACTAACAACAACAACACAATGACGGTCGTTAAAACTACAATAAAAATAAAACATTTGTTGTTTTAGTTTATTTCGGGCTAATTATACTCCTTTAATCATTTTACACATGAATAACAAGTTTCTTAATAATTACTAGTTGATAACCGTCAAAACATGGCGGCTAAATAGTAAATAAATGTACTAATACACAAATTATACTCAACACATCATTGCCAAATGTTGAGAATCATAATAATGTGCTGAAACAAATTAATGTGTTTAAGCTGCCTCTTGCTTAGTGAGTATCTAAAACCAGATTTAAAAATGTCACTGAGCATGCGCAGAAAGCAATTTTTGTTTATTGTAAATTATCGCTAATTAAACAGCGCAAAATAAACAATTTCCATGAGGTTTAATCTTATATTTCACAAACATAATTATAAAAATAGAAATAGCAGAGAGTAATCTAGAGAGACTCCTGGGAATAAACGTGTTTATCATTAAAACATGCCACTGATCATGCGCAGAAACAGTGAGTTTCTACAGCCAGATTAAAAAATGCCATTGAGCATGCGCAGAAATCAATTTTTAATTGTAAATTATCGCTAACTAATCGAAATTGAGTTTACAAAAGCCAAATTTGACAAATCTACAGATTACAGTCTTTCGTTTAAGATCAAAATGAAGTAAATTGATGCAGTAGTTTTCTCTCACCGACTGCCCAAAAAGTCGGCTTAGCAACTTAAATATATAGATATTATTTATTTGTTGAATAACAGTCTACTGAATTCGTGTCTCAGCATGCGGACCATGAGCATAGTTCCCTCACTCACTTCTTTTGTTATCAGCTTATAATTTATACAAAACTTCAACCGCTTTGTTTTTTCCCTAAAGGTATATTTATTAAACCAATTCTTTGTATAGTGTAACTAAGTTTAATGATACAGCTACCTACGTATGGATATGTATTATTTTTAAAAACTGAATTTTTTTTATAATTAAAATAACAGCTGTAGTTCAGCACAAAAACTGCTATGAATTATTCAAAGGTACATATGAATTAATTGAATAAATACATTAGTAAACCCTCATTAGCAGCAAAAAAAATTGTCTACTGCTATATTATTTTTATCAACTTATAACACTTTTAATGACATGATGGAGTACAAAACGTGATTTCGGATAACAATATGGCATATTAACTTTCATATCTAGGGATTAATTACAGTAAATGACATCTTACAGAATTAAACCGGTGTCATTAATATATGGATTAATTAGTAGGATAAATAGTTGTCTTTCTTTTTTGCCCATTGAAAGATTAGAAAAAATAACAAATTTTAAAAAAGTATTAGTTTTTATTAAAGTGCCTGTTTCTTTAGTTGTGTACCCGTTATTAAAAAAAAACAAATTTTATTTCTTGGATCAAAATTACTTATTTCTGCTCAACTCCCGAATGAATTTTCGAAAAACAGTGCAGGAATTAAATGCGCTAAATCTGTTTTAAAAACACGATATTGATACATAAAAACTACACTCATTTCTCATGTAACTCACAAAATAATTTAGAAACTGCTACTGAAGCTGTTTATTCGAGAATAATGTTTCATTTAATTTCATACGACGTTAGCAGTCATTAAGTCTTAAACAAGCAATAAAGCTCCAGAGTATTTTACATTAAATAAACAGCTTACTACTTTACCTTTCGAGTCAGAGGGAGTCTCTAATTAAATAAGAGACTGTAGAGCGTAGCTGAAAAATTAATTACCTACCTTTGAACATTTTTTTGCATGCTTTGAAAAAAATATAACTGTATGCATAAAAAGATGAATAAGCTATTTTCTAACTGCATAGTTAAGTTCATAATTTCTTTGAGACATTCATACGAAACATATTCAGCATTAATCTCGATGATCTTAATTTGAAAGCATTTCAAGCCCCTTTTCTTGTTAAAAAAGCATATTTTTTTCTCTGTGAAATAAACATTTATATGTGTTATTTTTTTCATTTATTATGCAAAAGGTTACTATGAGATAAAGCATGTGCTGAGTATCTTTAATCAGAAATGTAAAGATTAGAAGCGTTTTCTGCGTTTTGGGTTATGGAGCATGTAGTTAATGCAAATGCTCGTCAAGATATTACACAGTTAATGCTATCGCTGGGTTTGTGACAAATGGGATTCTTAGGCACCATCATTCCTTATTCTAAATTTGATGTTAATAAAAACGAGCAAAATGAATGTTAACTATTCCCTACCATCCCCCTAAAAAGAAAATATCATTTCAAAGTTATGCGGAAATAACGAAATAAACTGCCTTTTAAAGTTATTTTAAGAGCTTAAAAATAAACGTCGTATTTAATTATAAAAATAAACATATTTAAAATCCAGTCAATCCAGTAAACTGTAAAGGGAGATGTTTACAGAAGCTTAGACTGATGATTACCGAGTACCATGAATCATCATAGATACATTAATTAAATATATTTTCCTTAATAATGCTGGACAATGGTCAATTACTTTCAGATGTAGTATTCGAATCCGGTGGTAGGTAAGGGTGTAAAAATCAGGTCGGGTTCGACTTTCAGTCGGGTGTCGCAATTTTTTTAGTCCTCATCTTGTAGCGCTTTCAACGTTTCACGACGCATTCCTTTTCTATAATTTTTATTTTAAAAATTCTTTTTTGAAAAACTTTTCCAATCATAAAAATTCAAGAATTAAAATCTTGATCATAAAAGAATTTTTATGCAGCAGCTATATAAGCTATATCAGGAGTCATTTAAAATTTGTATTTATTTTTTTCTAATTTTTATGAACACTTAATCTTTCAAAAACAAAATTTGAACATTAAAAGACTTCAGTTTTCCTTTCTTATTAAATTTAATTTACCCAAATAACATATTTACGCACTTCATTATACTGAAGTCTGTGTTATCGTTTGAAAAAGCATAAATCATTATGTTAAAATACACCTTCAAAATTATTTCACTCTCCTGGAAAATAAATAATCTAATGAATTCTCCGAGATAAAAGGAACACAACACTCGATTTTTACATGGTCAGATTGCCTCTCAAGAATTCAAAGTCCCTGTAAATATTTTTTTAAATGCTTAAAGTTATAAATTACATTTTCAGTGTCTTTTTTAAGTCTACTTTGAATACAATTTTGGTATTTTTTAAAATTTTTATTCTCCCTCAAAAAATTAGCAATAAAGCCAACATGTAATTATTTTCAAATCTACTTGAGGAAGAAACTGCTTCGAAAACTAAATATAAATTATGCATGATCATTTCTAGAAGAATGGGAGCAATGCGAATATTTTATTTACATTGAGTCTATTCTTTTATAATTTCACTTTTAAATTAAGAGGAAATCCTCACTGCTTGAAACCATACATGCATTTTCTTTATATATTTATTCAATTACCTAAATCAAAAATCTTTCTGAAACTCAAGTTTAATTTTCGGCGATGGGTAAAATATCAAACAAAAATATTATTTTGTGTTTTTTTTTAAGAATTAAAGGAAAAATTAAGAAAGACTTTAATAGAATAGTTGTACAAAAAGAGCGAAAAAGAATTGTTTCGCGAGGGATATATTTCATTTGTTAGTTTTCTTAAAGTAGTTTTCCTGACTGAAAGTATTTCGTTCTTTTATAATAGACACCGGTCCTTTGATGACTGGCTCCGGTGTCATTCTTTCCGGATTGGACTGGCTGATTGGCCCGGTTACTTCTTGTGCCATTCAAATCAACCAGTGACTGCTTTACATCTTAACTTGTTACCTGCACTTTTAAATTTTGATCATCATGTTATAAAATACTGGACAGATTTTTCCAAATAATAATAAATAATAGACACTAAAAAACCAATGGTGCAACAGTCCATTGTGGACCAAGGCTGGGGTTGCCCATCTCTGCTTTCTTGACCGTAGGCTTGGGGTGCTACAGAGGCTGTTCGCTCATTTTTTAGACGATTTTGGTAAGCGGTAATAAAAAATCGTTTGCTGCAAAAGAAATAATTGCAATTGTACTATGCTTTTAAAAGTCAAAATTATCGTCTGTGGCTTGAAAGTTTTGTTTTTATTCAAAATGGCGTTTTAACAAAGCAGTGGCTCGAAGGCTACATTTATGCTCTTTCCGAAGAGAAATATGCATACTCCGTTATCCAAAAACGATGTGAGAGTCATGGTTTTGTGATATCTAAAGCGTCGATACGTAATATCATCAACAAGAAAGAAAAAAACGTCAAATTGGAGCCTCAAGTGGGACAAAAATTCCAAACAAGTATCGAAGGAAAAAACGGACATCTTCGACTATTGCAAAGGTATGTTAAAAGAAAATCACCCTAGTCAAAGGACAGTTGCAAATTCATTAAAATGATCGGTGTCCACTGTAAACAAAATGATAAACGTTGATTTAAATCTTAAGAAAGTGAAAAAACGCAATGGGCATCGCCTTCTTCCAAATCATATCGCTGAACGCAGGACACGCTGCAGAATTCTATATGAGAAACACTTATCCAAAGAAAAATGGAAAATAATTGTCACAATGGATGAATCATGGGTGTATTTAAATGATTGCAACAAAAAAAGAGCCATTTATTATCATAAAAGGGGAGAAAAAATTTAAGTGCATAGTTCAAAGAATCGAAAGAAAGTTTTTCTAAGGGATTCGTGATTGTTGCTGGTTTTTCTTATAATGGCAAGTTGAAAATAAAGAGAGTGGGGAAAAATGTCAAGATTAACTCCAAATACTATCAGGAACATTTTTTATCGCCAATTTTTCTGAATGAAATACCATCGCTTTACCCACATGCCATAAATCTGTGAGACTCCATCAGGACAAAGCTAGCAGTCACACATCAAAATCCACTGTAAATTTTCTAAAAGAAATGGAACAAAAAACTGGTATCAAGGCCATACCCTTCACTGATATCCCTACTAAATCTCCCGATGTATCACCTATAGATTTTTGTGCTTTCGGACTTTTAAAATCTGCATTATCCAAACTTCGTCCCAAACCCCTTACAAGACTCTGGAAAGCTGTTCAGGAGGAATGGGATAGAATACCTCTTCTGACACTTCAAAAGGCATTATTATCCTGGAAATTGCGGTGTCAAAAGATAGTTCAGAATAAGGGATGTCAAATAGAACATTTAAAACACAATAATTTTATGTAATTTAGTTTTGTGAATACAATATACATCGTCTAAAAAATGTATGAACAGCCTCTGTATATAGCATATGTCTCGGGCAGGTGCTCTGTCGCGAGACTCCCATAGTTCCCAAGCATGATTGGTCATCATTTTATCTACCCGACGAGGGGATGAAAGGCTCAGTCGACCATGTCCTGTCGCAGGGCCGAACCCTGGACCTGTAATAATAGACACTACTAAGTACCCATCTCTTCTTTCTTGACCGTGGGCTTGGGTTGCCATACAGCATGTGTCTCGGGCAGGTGGTCAGTCTGTCGCGGAATCCCCAGAGTTTGTTCCCAAGCATCCTTGGTCCTCATTTTATCGACCCACTCAAGGAATGAAAGGCTGAGTCGACCTTGCCCAATCGCAGGGTCGAACACTGGACCTGTAATTATAGACACTACTAATGTACCCATCTCTGCTTACTTGACCGTGGGCTTGGGGCATCATACAGCATATGTCTAGGGCAGGTGGTTCACCTGTCGCGGGACCCCAAGCATGCTTGAGTTCTTGAGTTATTTCTCAAGCATTCTTGGTCCTCATTTTATCGACCCACTCAAGGGATGAAAGGCTGGGTTGACCGTGCCCAGTCGCAGGGTCGAACACTGGACATCTAATAACAGATATTACTAATGCAACATTCTAATTTTTTAAATACATATGTATCCAACCTTCATTGTATGCTGTTTAGTGGGCACGAGGATTTGAATTCCAACTAAGACAAAGATATTCCTGTGTTGTATCTTCATAGGGAGTTATTAGCTCCCCAAGAGAATGCTTTGATAATAAATTATCCCACAAAAATCGCGGTGATGACCGGAAAATGTCCTCCCGCCGGAAGATGTTTGCCCGCCAAGTTCTTTAAATAAAGGAATATTTTAAGTTAAAGAATAAAAATTTAAATGCTTATATTTTCATTAAATAAAAATTTATTTAAAGTTGTTAAAATTTTTTAAAAAATGGTTAGAATATTATATATATATATATATATATATATATATATATATATATATATATATATATATATATATATATATATATATATATATATATATAAACCTTGTGTTAACCAATAAAAAATCATTCTACCAGATTGTAACCACATAATTCTCAAGAAATCCTTCACTTCTTTCTTAAGAATTTCCTTCAACATATTTTCAATTCCTCAATACAGAGAAATAATCTTCGATTTGTCGCAGCATCCAGATAAAATCCTCGTACAAGTTAAGAAAAAAAGGTTGTTTACAGTAAAATAATTCCCGGGAAATTATAATCACTTAATTGCTCTAAACATCTCTTACGATGGGTTAATTGAAGATAATGCCAGTTAGGTGAGATCAGTATAATTAAACAACATTTTCTTGAATGGAATCGTATTAGTTGTGATGTTCTGGTTTATAGGGGAAATGAGACTACAACTTTAAGAGTAATTTGAAATTTCCCCGAGAGCATTACCTAGCAGGACTATTTGTTCCAAAGTCAATGAGGTAAGTTGCGTTTACAAGCCTGAAACAAAAATAAACAATATTATTGAAAAATATGGTTTTGGAAAATGATAATCTCAGAAATTCAGTTATATTTTTAAGCTAACCTGGAAAATGTAGATTGTTAGACACATTAATAATTTGTAATAATAATGTAGAGCATTAATAATTTGTACTTATATTATAACCTTATAGTTTCTTGTTTCTACCAAAGGATCTACATCGCACCACAATGCCTGTCCTGGAGTTATAGTTTTCGGGAAATTAAATGCCAGACAAAACATATAATTTATATTACAAATAGTCCCTATTGGAACATAACATTTTTTAAGGAATATGATGAACAAGGTTAATCAACAAACTTCAATACCGGTAGATATCGGCCTGAGATGTAAATTTTCCAACACAACCAACTTGATTGTTCATCTATCATGACTGCCCAACAGAAATAACACATAATCTATACAGGGTGGTCCTAAATATATGTCAAAAATGTAAAGGTATGTAGAGGGGACCTAATTAAGCATATTTCATATAGGAATGTGTGTGCGGTAATGACACATTAAAGCACTAGCTTGTAAAGCAGTATGAATCAAAGGAAACTGAAAAGACAAGTAAAGACAAAATAAAAGAAAAATTTATTAACAGTTTACAAAAGGTGCTCGAAAGTGCGGCCACCAACAGCGATACAAGATTCACAGCGACGGTGCATGGATCGGCGTACATCAGAAAAGACGTCAGGCATGTCGAGCACATGTTCAGCAGCAACAGACAAGCGGGCAACAAGATCTTCTGCAGATGTGACGGGACTCTCGTACACCGGGCTTTTAATATGTCCCCAAAAGAAAAAATCCAAGCAGGTTAAATCAGGAGAACGCGGTAGCCAGGGAACTGGACCGACCCGTCCTATCCAATGTTGGCCGAAGACAGCGTCCAGGTGATTCCTGACGTTTCGACTGAAGTGAGCTGGGGCTCCATCGTGCTGGAACCACATTCGTCTGCGAACAGCTAGAGGAATATCTACCAGAAATTCAGGTAATACCTCCTGTAGGAAGATGTTGTATGTATGGCCAGTTAAACAACTAGGTAGAATGTACGGTCCTACTAAGTTATTGTGCACAATGCCTGCCCAAACATTAATGGAAAACCTTTCTTGGTACGTGTGTGCTATTGTGCCATGTAGGTTGCCATGAGCCCACAGGTGAGAATTATGGCTGTTAAACATACCCGGCCGCGTAAAGACTCATCAGTAAATAAAACATCTGCTGGGAACGTTGGATTGGCTGCAGTCTGATGTAGGTACCAACGAGCAAAGTTGAGACGTGGAAGATAATCGGCAGGGGTCATTGCTTGCACTCTCTGTAAATGATACGGATGCATTCCGTCTTCATGTAAAGTTCTCAAAACACTTTGATGGCTCACACCCAACGCACGTCCTACAGATCTCGAGCTTGTCGAAGGATTATCCTCTACTGTGGTTAGTATTCTGCTTGCCACTGCAGGAGTTCTGCGATATCTTCCAATGCCAGCTCCACGCCTAGAAGCATAAAACGATCCACTTGTGCGTAACTCCCGATGAAGACGCTCGAATGTTCGACGATCCGGCTGATTCCTATCCGGGAATCGCTCCCTGCACATCCTCTGAGCAGCTAATCCGTTTCCTTGTGCAGCGCCATACATGAAATGCATGTCGGCCAGCTCCACATTGGTGAAACGATGCATGCTGTTTGAGATCCGTGCGGGAAATGATGAATCAGGACCATCAGGACAAATGATTTAACTACGTTCCGTAGGCCAGGCCTTCCAACGTAGGCTTGCATAGTGAATGACCATAGAAAGGTGAAAAGAGATAGGTGGATTTTGGATCCGGGGAGTGGCTTGAGAATAGGAAGTTTAAGTTGATAGAGAAAGCAATGCTCAAGGAGAGCAGTGCGTAAAAAAGATTGAAAATACTTAAAAAATTAAGAAATTTAATAAATAAGAGCTCACTGCTTACCGAAGTAAGCAGTAAGATTACAAAAAAGTTAGGAAATAAAAAAAAAGTTTAAAAAAATTAAGAACAGAGAACGGCTCTAGGCCGTTTTCTGTTAGCAGGTCATAGTCCTGTCGGCAAAGTCATAGTTCGCAAGATTTAAAAGGAGATCATTGTTTATGGAATTATGGAAATTAGTAGTTAAGTTTTTGAGGAAATTTGGAATAGTAAGGAGGCCAAGCTTCTCGTGGATTTCAGCATTCCTGAAATACCACGGTGCGTTAACAATTTGCCAAATAGTAATATTTTGAGCTACTGTGAGCTTATTAATATGAGAATCTGCTGCGTATGCCCATGCCGGCGTTGCGTAAGTGATAAGAGGTCTAAGAAACGATTTGTAAATGAGCATTTTATTATTTGTAGATAATTTACTGTTCCGAGCGATTAAGGGGAAGAGTGAACGTTTAGCAACTCGAAACTTGTCCCTAATATGTGTAGTATGATGTCTCCAAGTGAGAGTTTTGTCAAGGGTGACTCCTAAATATTTAACGGTATCAGACCAGGGGATAATCGTGTTACCAATAATAAGTTTGTATTTGTCAACGGAACTTTTAGTTTTATGGGTAAACATAATAGCAATGCATTTATCCGTGTTAATTTTGATTTTCCATTTGTCGAGCCACTGTTGGATAGTTTTCATATGATCATTTAGGTATGAAATGATGAATCCAGCTAGGGAAGCGCTTTTATACGCCGCAGTCATCAGCGCTCCCTACCGGCTCAAGGCGTCATTACCGCACACACAATCCTATACGAAATATGCTTATTTAGGTCCCCTCTACCTACCTTTACATTTTTGACATATATTTTAGGACCACCCTGTATATATAAAATAGTTTCGTAACTGACAGATAACGCACAGACCAAACCGCTGGACTTAAAGGGCTTAAATTTTGCATAGCAATTCTTCTTACAGTGTAGGGGTGCATTAAGAAATATTTTTGAAAAATTCTTCTTAGATTTTTTTAAATAACATTTTTAAGCTGTTTTTGTAACATCCTTTAAAGTTTGAATTTGGAATAATAATCTGAGGGTTATAAAATTTATATCACAAGAAAGATCATAAAACTTCCTTTAAAATGAAATCTTTTTCGAATCTTTACCTCCATTTTTTTGATTTTTGGTGAATTTTTAAAGATTAATTTTTAGAATTTAGTTTATTAAATGCTGATCACGTGGTTTATTTTTTTATGTGATACTTCAAATTATTTTTGCGTCACGTGTCTAACAACGAAATAGATTATCAAAAGAAAATATTAAAATACGGTATAAGATAAATTTAAACCACTAGACTAATTGAGAAGGATGTTTTCTAAGAATTGAATTCAAATTAGTATGTTTTATGGATATTAAACATACAAATTAATTGCATACATTGACCGTTATATTGAATTTGAATGTACTCCGTAGCGAAGCACGGGTAAGCTAGTCTTGCTATAAGACTTCTTAGGGTCTAACTTGGCTTTATATTTGATATATCAACAAGTTGTTGATATCGTCAAAGTCGGGGTCCCCACTTTTGTATATATTTATTTACTCATTTGTTATATTCAGCTGTGCACAGCTTCTATACATAATAACAAAAACTCCTTATTATGTACCCTAGCTAAACATTAGCATACCACAAATGGTACTTTATAAACCATATAAAATATCTTACTTGCGATTTCAAAATTAAGTAGAGTAACTTGGTTATTTCTACAAGGTTCCAGGTGCAGTGTCATTATTGGAGAGACCTCCATTCAGTATTTGAATACAATCTGCCTCTTGTTTACTGTGCACTTTCTTAAGCAGCCTGCTGAGAACCAACTGGATGTAACTTTGGGAAGTAACCGATCTGGAAGCAATTTTGAACAAAAGTAACTACAATATTTTTTCTGTTCCTGTGAACTGACGTGCATGAGATTTTGCAATAGATTTGGAGGGGTAGTGACACCAAAGAAAACTTAACTTATTGTTTTTTTTTAAAGTAAAAGTAAAATACTTTCACTATTCTTCGATTTAACTTTTATTTTAGTAACGTAATAAAAGAGATAATAATTCTATTAATGTGATATTTATATACCTTTCAGTGTTTTCAAAGGATTTTGCAAATATTCTTTTGATATAGAATTTTTATCATCTCGATCGAAGAAAACGACATCTGCATTCCTCGGAAGGAGTTAAACATTTTTGATTTCTTACATTTTTTTCCTTCTTTTCTCAGCAAGTGTATTCTGAAACATTGAAATAGCAATTACTAATTTTATGGATTTTGTTTTAAAAAGACATTTATCAACAATCTTAGCCTCATAGTAAACAGCACCAAATATCCTGTTTAGCACAATTTCTTGTTATCTCTATTTATGTATATTCTAACTTCTGTTAATTCATTTTACAAAGCCATTTTTATTTTCATAAATGTTTTATCAGTTTTGCATTTCATAAATTTTGGGGATATTCTCATCTCGTTTTTCCGATGTTCACTCAATAGTATTCCCTCTTTCAGTGAGTTCCTGTAATCCCTTTTTAATTAATTTTTTTCTCTTTACATGAGTTTTGAAAATATTTGAGTTAGCTTACTATTTTTTAGTACTTATGAATATTCTAATAGAGAAATTCAAATTAGTGCCAAAGATTAAAGTCTCGTCTCGTAACTCTCTTGAAAACAACGTTGGTTCACCTTATAATTTCAACCATAATGAAGTAGCCTATAAAACTCACTGAGTGAGAGAGAATGTCTTCAGAATAAAGATCTAACAAATTGGGAGAAAGCCATGTCTTTCCTATTAATTAGGCTAAACATTTGTCTAATATAGAATGCGTTAAACAAGACATTACCATTAAAGAATATGAAAGATACTTCTTTTTAAATTACCGAGTATGAATTGTTCCTTCCAGTAATTTTGAAAGCCCACATATTTATTAAATTTGCATCAACTGCTGTAAATGCATTTAAAGAAATATTTTCTTAATATTCAATATCAGTTATGCAGTTTTATAAATGTATACGTGTAGACCAGTTTATTTCAACCACCTACTCACAACATCGTTGGGACTTTTGCTGTTAATATTATTCCGATTCTCTTTACCATGAACTTTATGACATGTTGGAAGGTGACTTGAGAAATCTGAGATCATATCCAACGAACTGCCCTTTCCAGTTCTCTAAGATCAGATAGTCTTTATCCAGCTGACAGATATCCCTATTGATCTCATCCCACAAATGTTCAATTAGATTGAGATTAGTTGATCAGATTCCAACTAAGCGAGGTAAAGTCTCCGTCATGCTCTTCAAACCATCTGTTGCCAATGTGAGCTTTATGGTATGAATCATTGTCTTGCTGCGAATATCCATCTCCAGTATCTCTATTTTTCAATTCATTTACTTGTGATACCGTACGAACTGAGACGTTTGATCTTTTTATCGGAAGATAGCAAAGGCTTTCAATCAGACCTTCGGATTCTATACCCAATACGCTGTAACGTGCGTTGAAAAGTACGTCGAAAAAACGTCGCAGTTTGTCCGTTTATTAGGATTAGTTGAAATTTCACATGCTGTTGTCCTTCTGTTGGACTGGACAAGTCTAGAAGCTCTTTTATCTCGAGCATTTCAGTCTCGAGCATTCCATTTCTTATCAGACAATACACATCAACTATCAATACACATCAACTACCAATCATACCCGTTAGCAGCAAAAGCATGGCCTCACAGCCATTGCAAAAAAACTGTCAAGTGGTCATAGGTAATTACCCACTGAGTAAGTATATAGTTTTGAATGAACATTTAGTTGGATAAGCCAAAATAAGCAATATTAATAAAACAAACAAGAGATTAGATCATCTTAAACCACTATGTAGCATAGACAAAAATAATAATAGGAAATTGTATTTGTGAAAATAGAGAAAAGTAGTAATTGATAAATAATAATAATTAATATTATTTGTCTAGTTATTAAGTGAGATTATTAATAAGGTATATGTGTTACATTTTAGTAAAATTTGTTGTCAGTGTGTGAGAAAAAGTTTCTCTTGCTTAATTGATAAATAGTTAATAGTTTTACACTATTTTCTTTAATAGAATTATCTTACTACCCATATAATTAAGCATAAAATATTTGTAGCATACTTTCAGTTAGCATGCCTTAGTTTTTTTATTTACGAAAATATCCTGTACAAACATTTTAACTCCTATTAAGCTGAGATTGGTTCTAACAAAGACATTTAAAGATCATTATTGCAAAAGGTGTAATGATTTTTGTACTTCTTTCTGCAGCTAAAGCGAGGAAATTTTTTTTCTTTAACTCTAAAAAACTCTCTTTAGCAAGATAAGACAGCTCCAATCAAAATGTTACCTTCAAGAAATTTTGTATCAGTAACTGACTTTTTTTATCGGGCCATTTCGTAGAATAAAGCAAGGGATTTTGCGACAAAAAAAAAGAGTACTCAGAAACTTATTTCAGGAGAATCTAAAATAATATTCAGAACTAAGTTACGTCCAAGAACGAAAATTTTTTATGAGAAGAATCTTAATTAACGTATATCCTTTTATTCTTAAAATATAAAGTGTCATAAAATAGAATAATGCAAATAATTACGCATGATGTGAAAACAAATATATATTATTAAATATAGAAAAGTGGCCTTGGCGATGCCGAAATAAAGACGGAATAATAATTATAACGAATTATCAAAATGCACAAGTTACAAAGATTCAATTCTGTATATCGACACATACACGCACACACACACACACACACACACACATATATATATATATATATATATATATATATATATATATATATATACACACTTAGTAGTCATTTAATCATGACCACCTGATAATGTTAAGCAAATCATATACGGCATAATTTTGCTGCCAGACAGTGGGATCAGTATAAAAAGAGACTGTTGAGGAGTTGCATTGACAGTTGGATTGAATTTCTTGCGAAGAAATGGGGAAAAAACGGGATTTGATATACCTTTATAAGTGGAATTATTGTGGGCTTCTAGAAGCAGTGGATCGAGTATCACTGACCCAGCTTCCATTATGAAGTGTTCGAGATCAGATGTTCTTCATGCTTACAAAATGTAGGTTACCGGGCTTCAATGTAAGGCATGTAGTCGCCACTGACCGAACTGAAAGGAAACTGAAGGAATGGCCGAACTGAAAGGAAAGTTTCCAGTCTTGTCCTCTCCAACAGAAAGGAGGCAAAAGCGGGTTCCTTTACACATAATATTTATCAGGTACCAACACCGATGCCCTTTAAGCCTACTGTTCGCTGCTCATTACACTTTATCGGACATGAAATCGAAGGCCTTTTCAAAAAACCTTAGCTGTCTCTGCAGATAAAACGTCAAACGTTTCCATTTTGCATAGGGATCGAAGGAATGATCAGTAAATGAATGAAAAGGGGTAATGTGGTCTGACAATCCCATTGTCACTGATCTTGTACGAGTATAATGAGCTCTGTTATAGGTTTAGCCCATAGAGAGGGATACTTCCAACAGTACAATATCGCATGCCTAAAATCTTACATTGTCGACAAATAGTATGAAGACCATGACAGTCACTTCACTTGCTTAGTTGTCTCTAATCCCCAAATGTCAATCTGATTGAACATTTTCTGGATGTCATCGATAGTGACATCAAGCAGCTGGATCCAGAAACATCAAATCTCAGAGAACTGGAAACTGCAGTTCATCGGGTATGGTCTCAAATTCCTCTATGGATAACATCCCCGAGAATATTCTCAGAGACCACCGACCCACATAGTATTGAGTTCAAAAGTGGCCCACAGATGTAGGTAGTCAAAATAAATTTGCCAACTAGTATATGTCCAATTTATTAATTAAGAAATATATATATATATATATATATATATATATATATATATATATATATATATATATATACCGGGTGGCCATAATTAAACTGACAGTGCTCACAGTGTTCTGTAGCGCGATCTATTTGCGAGAATGACGCCACATTTTGTAGGAAGATTAAACAAGACGGGGGACGAAGGATTCCGCGAAAAAATAAATTAGTTCCAAAAGTCACAGCTAGGGGAATATTTGGCGCTGTGTAATAGAACATAGAGTGTTAACAAATGCAAATTAATACGGAATAAAATTACCTTTTATTATGCACATTTTCTTATTTAGTTCAAGGGCAATATGGCAACACTTTTAAAAAAGCGTAAAATCTACATAAACACCGATAAAGTCTCGTGATCTGCAATATCACGTACGCTGAGCAGAAGAAGAAGTTCTTTATTCAAATTTCACGTTACATCCATTGGCACAGTGCCAGCTGCTTGGGTTTTAAAAGGCAATGTGTTACGTTTCGAATCAATCAGATTGGAAGTTTATGTGCAATGTCTCCTTCTTTAGTCGAGCGTGCGTTACTGGTCAAATTATTTTACCTCAACTAGTGCAACGCGCAAGACTCTCTTCGTGCTTTTAGAACGCACAAAAAAATGCGTAAAGGTAACGGTCCTGTGTCAGTTAATGGGCTAAAAGCAATGGTTACGACGTTTGAGAAAACAGGTTCTCTGAAGGTTCAGTCAGGCAGAGGACGAAAACCTGTACCACAGGATACAATCGAAGCAGTTGCCACGGCGATTGTCGACAGAGGACTAGACAATATTGCTGCCACCTCTAGCGCTCGTGGATTAGCTCGGAATATGGATATGCCTTACAGTACGGTATGGAAAATCTTACGAAAGATTATCAACTTCTATCCGTACAAGAACAGCCGTGTACAGGAGTTACTGTACCCCGACCATGATAAGCGATTGACTTTTGCCCTCACCTTTCTTGCCAGAATGGAGGTGGATGATGCTTGGCCGTGGAAAACCTTATGGGGAGACGAGGCCCACTTTTACCTGCATGGAACTGTGAATACCCAGAACTGCAGAATTTGGGATGACAAATCACCACATGCAGTCACAGAAATTCCCTTACATTCACCAAAGGTAACTGTTTGGTGTGGGTTCACAGCGAAATTTATCGTAGGTCCATTCTTCTATGAGAACATTACCCCGACAGGACCGGAAACCTGTTCTGTTACCGAAGAGAAATATTGCCACATGTTGAACAGCTTTGTCATTCCAGCACTTCAGCAAAGACAATGCCTGGGGGAAATAATTTTCATGCAAGATGGAGCCCCTCCACACGTTGCTGTACGGGTGCAACAGCTGCTACGACAGAAATTCACAACAGAAAGAGTCATTAGCCGCTACTTTCCAACTGCATGGCCACCTCGGTCGCCTGATCTTTCCCCATGCGACTTCTGGCTATGGGGTTACCTTAAGTCCAAGGTCTATCAAGGAGTGGTCCAGGACCTGGCTACGTTGAAGGATAACATATCACGGACTGTACGGGAGATTCCTGCAGACATGTTACTTTCTGCTGTTGTGCATACTGTGCACAGAATGCAATATGTGGTCCACAACAACGGCAGCCACATTGAACCTCATTTGAATACAAAATAAAAGGTAATTTCCGTATTTATTTGCATTTGTTAACACTCTATTTTCTATTACACAGCGCCAAATATTCCCCTAGCGGTAACTTTTGGAACTAATTTATTTTTTCGCGGAATCCTTCGTCCCCCGTCTTGTTTAATCTTCCTACAAAATGTGGCGTCATTCTCGCAAATAGATCGCGCTACAGAACACTGTGAGCACTGTCAGTTTAATTATGGCCACCCGGTATACATACATACATACATACATACATACATACATACATACATATATATATATATATATATATATATATATATATATAATTCTTTTTCTGGATATTTATAAGTAGAATAAAATTTCCAATAATATAAGTCCTTTCGAGGCCCATCTGATGGAAGAAATTGTTGGTCGCATAGAATGTCTCAATTCTAAGAAAACATTCTGCTGAATGAATTTTCTGAATAATTTTTACTTTGGCTTGTACATTTCTGTACACTATTCAACATATGAAATAATCTAGAATGAAATGTTTCCTAGACGTCGAGATATTCATCGTGGTTCATAGACTAATACAGATAAAAAAAATGGTCGCAAATATTATCTATCGCATTCTATACCATTTATCTATAGTATTTGAAAATGTTCATAACCAATACGGCTTCTGTAATAAACGTGTGCAGAGAAAAATTACACATACTGCTATTATATACTTATGCACGTGGAATTCGAAAAATGTTACTCTTAGTAATCTGCGATGTCTGGAATATTGTAAACTGGCTTATTTTTGCAATTATCGTTTTTCTTTGTGTAATTTATTTATTTATAAACTATTTCGTTTGATTTTCAATTCGTTTTAAGATCTGTTTATAATGACTATTACTAGAAAATACAACAATGTAAACAATTCTACATGAATTAAAACTAATAAAGAGGTCATAGACTGCCGAACTAATTAACTGAAAACTTACCCTAGAGTTGAAAATCTCCAACTTTTCAATAAAAGATTACGCAGTTGCAACAAATCCTCATATTGAAAACGGACAAATATAACTAAAATAAGAAAATCAACAGAGCAAGACAATTATTATAAGTAAGAATACAGACAAATATAAACAGAAATCGCGCACTTAGGGCTCAATGCAACATAAGGCAAGATTCTGCAGCAGCACCGGAACTAAACCAAATATCGAGGTAACTGACTAGTCTAATCAAATATGGTCTAATCAAGAGGCCTAATCAAATCAGTTACCACAAGGGGAACTTTCTGAATAGGATGCAGGTCTAACCAAAAAACATCCCAAGGCCCCGAGGTACCCATTGAAACAGATAGTCAAAACAAATGAAAAGACACAGACAAGTTGCACTTAGGGCTCCACGCACCATAAATGGAAGTACACATACAATCCTAAAGAATACAAATGAAAAGACAGAAATAAAAAAAGACTGAAATGCAAACAAGCGCACTTACCCTAATTTAGTGAGTGACGGTTATAGTCAAACAGCAGCAAATTTATACCCTAACGCCACTGTAGCAAAACCACAGTGCCACATCCCATTGGAGTTTTCAAGCCACAAAAATTTAAAGAAAGTGTGAAACCAGAAAACTCTATCTTAAAAGTCCTTAAAATATATCCGAGTCCAAATGTCATATCTTTAAAACTTTTAAATTGTCGAAATTATTAGGGAAATTGGTCTTACGTAGGTTTTCCTCGAAATTGCTACACGCTTCCAAAAATTCGTCAGTGTTATTACAAATGTTTTTTATTCTGTTTAGTTGTGAGTGAAAGATGATATAATAAATTTTATAGTTCAGGTTGCTATGGAAATTGGTAAACGAAATATCCTCAACGTAAACTCTAATCTTTTATCATATATCCCGAATTTTAATTCGCTATTTTAATTTTAATTTTAATATCCAGATAAGCCGCATAATGATTATCTTCATTAGTCCTTTTTAAAGTTAATTCCTGTGGGTAGATTTGATTTAGAAATTCCAAATCGTTACAGTTAAGAATTATAAGGTCATCAATATACCTAAAACCAGAAACATTATTTGAGTTAAGAAATTTAGTTTCATCAGAATATAAAAATTTTTTGCAAAGGCACGAAAAAAGCTGTTACCCATAGGTATACCCTTTATCTGTTTAAAATAACCATGCCATTAAAGAGGTAGTTTTGAAAAATATTAAATTTTTACATAGATCAATCCAATCACATTTTAATATTAAAGTACTATCCAAAGTTTTTACTAGACACACTTTATGCGCGATAAACGTTATTTTTGGGGTTGAATTATCCATTTTACTTACTTTTTATTACATGAATAGTATTTACTTGAAATACATTTCCTGTATCATTGCACAAAAATTTTCCTTTAGTTAATTTCTGTAGTTTTTAATATTTTATGTTTTACTAGATAGTATTTTAACAACTTAATTTTATATTTTATTTTATATATATATATATATATATATATATTGTATTGCTATTAAATTAGATTTAGCTGAACATATGCTCAGCTGTATTTTGTTTTATACTCTCATTTTATTCAGGTACTTGAGTAGTTCAACATGCAATAAAAAGTTGTATATAGTATACTCTTAAATGCAATTTCTTGCGAGTGCGTTGTTCATTTTCAAGTATTCTTATAGCAAAAAAGGATTTTATTGAAAAGCAATATAAGAAAATTATGCGAGGGTATTTTAATACAAAAACTAATTCTGTGAAGAATATCTATTACGGTGTAGGTACATGAATAAATAACCCTAAAAAACATTATTTGCCAATGATAATTAAAGCTTTAATTATATATCACTTTTTAATAATATTCGCTCGCTAAATTTTCCTTTACATGCTCAGATTTGTCTAACATAGTTTTCTGGAAGAAATAAAAAAATATTCTTTCCATTTACAAGCATAATTACTATTGAATACTTAATATTTTTACTCTGAGTTTGGCGGCGGAAAAGAAGAGCATAATCACAATCTTTGTTCCCCTCCTTCATTTAGTTAATCAAACTCTGTTTTTAACACGTACATGTCAATTTCCTTAATGTTTTTCATCGGATAATAATGGTCTTCTTATGAAAACTGAAGGCAAACAATTTTCTGGCAAAGAAGACGCAAAGTTTTTCCTCCCGCGCCATTAATAGCCTTAGTATTGTTCTAGTTTATTTAAAATGTACGTGTGAAATACAAGCCTTGTGTAGTTTTAAGGATCGATTTTTATCAAAGTAAAAGAACACGCCTCAACGTGTTGTGTAAATAACATGTTTTGTGATATCTCTGTTATACAAGACATATGGTTAATTATTTTGCTGCGTTTTGAGTTGCCGCGGTGAAGGAATTTTTCTAAGCTTATTTATAAGCTTTATTTTATTAAAACTTCAGACGCATCTGTCAGGCAGGAAAGAGATACGGCTAACGGTAAGAAAAAAGTTGCTCTTACTTGAATATTCCTGTTTTGCTTTTCAAACTTAGCCTCTTTTTTTCGTTCACTCACTAAACTACTCGCCATTTATTAAAAGTCTTCATTTTAAAGTTCTTTATATTTTCTTTTTCAGTAAAAGTAAAAACTTCTTTTTGCAAGTACACATATTTAATTCTGTTCCAAAAAGCATTGCGTTAATCCGTATTAAGGAAACGACCAAACGTTTATTTTTGTTTTATATATCCGTAGTCATGTTTAGCATTAGTATAATGTTTTTCGAATGATGTTTTAAAACATTATATTAAAATATTTATTTATACTTTTCTGGAAGTTATGCTTGTGAATAATATATTTTTGCATTAGCTCAAATATTCACAAAGTTAATACTTTTCTCCTTCCGGCACAGTTTTAAGTATAATTTATAAAATACTTGTATTTTTCTTTTTATTTCCATTCTCCTGACTTCAATATTTTTTTAAAAACACATATTTTATTAGATTCTTATTTGAAATACACTGAGAACCAAAGATGTTTGCATTAAGATAATGATATAATGCTAACATTTCCTTTTTACGCGTATGGTTATTTTCTTCTTAATAAGATATAACATTTCTGGTGTGGTATATACAAACGATAAATTTGTAAAAAAAAATATTTATGCCTTTCAGGGAGATATGCTAGCAAATCAAATAACTTTCCACTTTTTACTTAAATATTCATCATGTGTATTTTGCCCGGAATTTTACCCTGAATTTTACTTTACAAATTTTTTTTAACATTTTGGTTACAATCTATGTCTTAAAGTAATGCAACTTCTTATGTCAATCCCCGCATTTTATTATTTACAGAGGATTTCTAAATGCAATATGTTCAACTGCTTATTTTTGCATTAAGAAACAGGAAGAATGCTGGCATTTGTGTCAGGAGTTATTATATGTTAAACATAACGTAACAATATGTTAAATAAACGCTCCTGAATGACTAATAAAAATAATGTATTAAACGCTTTTTAAGTCTTCTTAGACGCTATACTTAGGAATAAAAAATTATTTATTTATAGATTACTCACAAGCTGTTTTTTTTTTCATTCACATCATATAAAATTGTTATAAAACGAATTTATTTTAAGTGCTGTTTGCTTTTATATTCCCGTATAGCATTTTAACATTGAAATAAATAAATATGTACTTCATTACTACGATATGTACTCTATTATAGAAAATAGGAGTTTGCATTTTCTTTTTAGTTAATATATATTTAACATAAATAGGGATTTTCTAGGATACCATATGCCTATACTAATATCGAAACAATTACTTTAGTTACGCTAACGATCGTGCTTTTGAAAGAAATATTTAAATTAATAAAAGATCCTCTCAGATAACATCATGAATTTTACGGTATTCTGTTTAGAAATTTTTGAAACATAACCGTTAGCGAAAAAAGGAACAATTAAATAAAAACTTTTGATTTTACCATCGGAGAACAATTTATTAATTTAAACAACGCTAAAAGATTGTTATTGAAAACTATTCAAAAGCAACAGCTCCTTTTTCAGTTATATGAATTTTAAATATATGCAAACTCGTACAGAATTAAACATCTAATGTTCATAGTTAGCAAAATTATTTTCTAAACTCATATATATATTTTTTGTTTTTAGTACTTTTAAAATATATGAATGGATAAGTCGTACCTTTCAGAGATATTAAAATGAATTTACATGCTGATCTGCTAAAGCCACCATAGCACATTTGTATTAATATTTAAGAATAAATATTGCAAAATCTCCTGTTTATGTACGTGAAAAAAGCAGAATATTGAGTTGTAAAGCATAATATGTTCTTTAGAAGACGTCAGTAAACATCCATGCATACATGCAATTTCAGCAAACGATTAATTTGAAAGGATATATGCAACAAAAGGTAATATAGAAATTCGTTTCAAACGAACATTTCAATTGAAATCAGCTTGTAAAATATTTTTATTTTCTTTAGTATTTTTAGTGCTTGCATGGATAATTTAAGTATTACTTTAAAGAAATAATTCCAAATTTTAATTTTTTATCTATGAGAAATGTTACCTAAGACAAGCAAGCATTTACATGATATTTGTGTTAATATAAATAATCGAGATTTTCAAGTACAAAATTTTCAATCGCTGTTGAAAATATGAGCATTCATTCTTGTTACCAAAAGTTAAATCCTTACGTGAGAGATTCTAGAGACACGTGGGCCTTTTTACTGTAAGCTATCTGAAGCTTTTGATAACCTTGGTTCTTTTATAATTTTACATTTGTTAGTTCAATAGTCTCAGAGTACGAGACTATTGAACTAACAAATGTAGAATGATAAAAGAACCAAGTAAATGATAAAAGAACCAAGTCATCGTATTAAGGATTCATAGAGCTGTATTGCACTGATGCACTCGGTTTGGTTGACAACTAACAGTAACTTGTGGGTCATTCAAGTTTTGAATAGGTCTAAACATTGCAGTTGAGTTCTAGATGGAGATCAAGCTATATATGGCTAGACTGGATTGTGCTTAAGCATTTTTATCACAGTACACACATTTGTGTGTACCAGTACAAACTACAGGTATTGTTCGATAACGAGACCCTCTGAACGAACGAAATTTACGAAATTTATGCTAAAAAATGTTATAAGACCCGATTAAGTGCATGTATAGTTAAACAAGAAGAAATTAAATTTAAAAAAAACTTATTACCTAGATTCCTGTAAAACCTAGATTCCTGTATAAACCTATATTCCTATTATTTTGGCATTTAAGGCTCAGCTGCACAGATAGCGGTCTGTCGCGAAGGGAAGCGATTTCTGAACGCGGAGGTCAGTGGTCCAGTTGTAGTACGCTATGCTGCATCATCTCTGCCAAACAGAACGCGGTCTACCGCCTCCCGCCAGCATCGGTCGCTACGACAAGCGATCCAATATTACAATTTTACAGATTTGTCGCGCAGCCGCCCGTACCGCCTTCAGTTAAAATGATTGACGAAACGGAAAATTTTATAGAAACTTTTCGTAAATGCACGTGTTGGTTTGACAGTTCATACGAACATTATAAAACATTTTTTTAACCCCTTAATGATCGCATAATGTTCAAGAAGACGGTACTAAAAGTGCCTATTTTTTCCGGAGGATTTTATTTATTTATCGATCTTCTGCATCTAGTTTGAAAAAACCCATCCCCAATTACATTATAAATAGTCTGGTGCTGCCATCTGGTATGTGAAATAAAAAATAAAAAATTTTCAGGGTAAATGAAATGGATTGGTTTAATCTTTTTGGTACGTTACATTTAAACACTCTATCCCGGAAATATCACGGGCAAGAGAAATAGAAGGCGAAACCTCACCCCGTAATTTTTACGGGAACGAGAAGGAAGGGGTAAACCCCTACAACTGCTTGGGGTGGGGGTGGGAAGGTTGGTTTGGTTTGGTTTGGTTTGGTTTGGAGCACTACGGTCAACTTTTGCTACACGAGGGCTAATTAGACCGGGACCTACAGTTTAAAGCCGATTCCGAACGGCTACAAACATCCATGCCAACAGTGGGACTCGAACCCACAGGATCTGAACCGAAAGCCAGCGCCCTAGCCATTCGATGGGAAAATAATGGAAAAGTCTGATATTAGTGTCAAATCTATAGTTTTCGGGGTTTCTAAGATGCATAGTGATACTCCCGATACCATTTAAATCCAAGTTCAGACTCCATTGGCATGTGAGGTGAGAATGGGTGAAAAAATAAATGTCCAAAATGACCGAGATAAACCAAGATGTCCAAAATACCCGGGCAACACCTGGAAGGCAACAAATTATTAATAAAAATTAAATTACATTTAATTTTGTGTTGCGTTGTTTTTTCTGTCAAAGTAATCAGCAAAGCGTTCGAGAATTTGAATTGCAGCATTGGCCGATCTTCGAATTGTTAATCCATTATCCACAAATGCGCGTATAGGCCCGCACTCTTCTTGAGATCCTGCGGCTGTCTATTATTTGTTATTATTATTTGATATAACGTAATTCTGCAAATAGCAAGCTGCTTTAACAATATAATCCACATTTTCAGCATCTGCTTGTTAGATCTTAAAAATCGCTAGAAGAAAGCTACCAGACTGGACTGCTCACACGAAAGTATCACGTCATATGTGGCGCCCCCATCTCGCAAATAGCCGCGACAGACCACTCTCTGTGAGGCCGAGCCTTTATTGATTTCAAGCACCTGACATCGTCTTTCCTTTTTCTTCTTTGTGTTTCACAACACTAATAGCAGAAGGAGTTGTTCGTCGTTCAAGCTCATACTCTATTACGAAAATGAAACTATGTAAATGTATTAACTCTTCTCAAGAAGAAAACGACCAGACTGGACCGCTCAGACAAAGGTATCGCTAAATGTGTGACGTCCCATTATCGCAGACCACCGCGACGACCGCTGGATCGCTTACCGCCGCGACATACCACGCTCTGTGAGGCCGACCCTTAGTTGATTTCATGCACCCAACATCGTCTTTTCTTTTTCTTCTTTGTGTTTGGCAACGCTAATAGCAAAAGGAATTGTTCGTCGTTCAAGCTCATACTCTATAACGAAAATGAAACTATGTAAACGTATTAACTGTTCTCAAGAAGAAAACGACTAGACTCGACCGCTCAGACAAAGGTATCGCTTCCTGTGTGACGTCCCCATATCGCAGACCGCCGTGACGACCGCTGGATCGCTTACTGCCGCGACAGACCACTCTCTGTGAGGCCGAGCCTTTATTGATTTCATGCACCCAACATCGTCTTTTTTTCTTCTTCTTTGTGTTTCGCAACGCTAATAGCAGAAGGAGTTGTTCGTCGTACTCTATAAAGCTCATACTCTAAAATGAAAATGAAACTATGTAAACGTATTAACTGTTCTCAAGAAGTAAACGACCAGACTGGACCGATCAGACAAAGGTATCGCTTCCTGTGTGACGTCCCCATATCGCAGACCGCCGCGACGACCGCTGGATCGCTTACCGCCACGACAGACCACTCTCTGTGAGGCCGAGCCTTTATTGATTTCATGCACCCAACATCGTCTTTTTTTCTTCTTCTTTGTGTTTCGCAACGCTAATAGCAGAAGGAGTTGTTCGTCGTACTCTATAAAGCTCATACTCTAAAATGAAAATGAAACTATGTAAACGTATTAACTGTTCTCAAGAAGTAAACGACCAGACTGGACCGATCAGACAAAGGTATCGCTTCCTGTGTGACGTCCCCATATCGCAGACCGCCGTGACGACCGCTGGATCGCTTACCGCCGCGACAGACCACTCTCTGTGAGGCCGAGCCTTTATTGATTTCATGCACCCAACATCGTCTTTTCTTTTTCTTCTTTGTGTTTCGCAACGCTAATAGCAGAAGGCGTTGTTTTTCGTCCGATCTCATACTCTATAACGAAAATGAAACTATGTAAACACACTACCTGTTCTCGAGAAGAAATTGACCAGTCTGGAATCGCTCACAGAAAGGTATCACTTCCTGAATGACGTCTCCATACCGCTGACCGCCGTGACAGACCGCTTTCTGTGTGGGTGAGTCTTTAGACGCCGAAGATGACGCATTCCCATTGGACTAAACAGCAAAGAACCTATTGAAACTGTTTGGGTTTCAAAACTATTCAGAAGGCTAGAATGACTTCATGGCATATATTTGAATATGGAGATATACAGCAACGGCACAAATACAAAGGACTGCATATAAAGAAACGTATAGAAACCGCATTAAGCTTGAAGTAGGAAAAGTGTATAACAACCTTCCGCTAAGTCCCAAAAGAGAACCTACCAACGAATTTGCAATGCAATTTTCAGACAATTGAGTAATTCCCCTGGTAATTAAAATATTACAAAGATTTTTTAGACCAAAATTCACGTTAAAAATTAGGATTCATTTAAAATGTAATCACATGGGAGATCTCAAGAAAAATTTCAGTTTTAATTAAATGCAAAAAAAGCATTTTGATTTTGACATATTTCTTTAGTTTTGAAAAGCAAATGCACTTGATATTTTACCTATAAAGGAAAATGAATTTTCATTTCATTAATCTTGAAGTATTTACTAGTTATAACAAAGACAAAGATGTTCAAATCGAATAAAATCTAAATTAACCTAAAATTACAGAGACAAATTCTTAAGATTAATTTTGTTGTCTTTCAATTAATCTGATAAATCTGCAGTGCAAATAATTATGTTTAAGAAGAAAAGGCCATATCAGCTTACTTAACGTAACAATTTTCTTTATTCCTAAAATCAAAAATATTCTTTTGTCAACATTTAATAACCTGTTTGAAAAAGTATTCCAAAGTTTTCATGATATGAACTGAGCGATGAAAAGATATATCACTTTTTTTTAGTTTCGTAAACTAAATGTTTTAAACTCAGTTTAGCTTATTTTTTTTGTAAATTTCTAAC
The DNA here is from genome assembly GCA_907164885.2 of Dolomedes plantarius. Taxonomy (NCBI): domain Eukaryota; kingdom Metazoa; phylum Arthropoda; class Arachnida; order Araneae; family Dolomedidae; genus Dolomedes; species Dolomedes plantarius. The sequence goes on from OU015492.1 coordinate 174,684,745, forward strand.
TATCATAATTTAAACTCAACCTTCATTAATAATTAATTGTAAATGCTTGTTTTCATATTCTTGTTTTTATACGTATACTGCAGTATATTTAAAGCAACCTAAATATATTTCAGGCTTTTTTTTCCTGTGTATGTGTTGAAAGTTATTTAGCGCTTGAGATCTCTTAAATTCAGCAAAGCATTTATGTCTTTTATCCATCATAACAAAATTTTAAAAAGTAGCCGTGAAGTAGAAAACTCGTGATATATTTTTCTGAAGCTGTGAAAATGCATTAAAATGAATGATTTTTCTCCACTAAGGTTATGAGAAATTGCAGTGAATTAACTTTAAGGCACCAAACAAAAATACTTCGCTAGTTTTGGTATATTAATATGGACTTTTTTTTCCTGCCCTTTATAGCACTTTACACTTTTGTATTTTCTTCTTAGAAATGAGTTAATGGTTGGACCTGAAGTAGAGGTATTTTTAAAAACAGCTTTCGTTTCGCTCTCCATTAAACAATTTCGTATCTTGAGGTAGGTTGACTCTATATTAATGTCCCTAGTGAAGAATTGCGAAACGAAAAAGGACTGAATAGAGTCAGCGTGAAAACATACGACTGAAAAAGAATGTTAATATAACGAATAATGCATCAACTTTTATCCAATGTTTTTATCGTTATTAGCTATTTTGTTCACGAATTAAAACATTTTTAACGTGAAATACTCCTAGTATTTGAACTTCACAATTTTTGAATACAAAAGTCCTTTTTACTTTTAAAATTTTAAGTTTTTTTTTTTCTGTCATAAGTTCAAAGTGATTTTAGCAAAATTTTGGAAATTAAAATTAGTACTGCACGATAAAAGTTAAAAATACTGTTTTATTAAACTTTGAATGCAGCTTGTGGTATTTTTTAATTCATAGTTAAATCTTTCTGCCAGAAAATGACTATATTAGTAAATTGAATTTGTAATAATATTTGCATATTATACCATTGGTGGTAATAACATATACACTGCTGGCCACTGTAAATGCAACACCCTGAAGGAAACATGCAAATAACATGAAATTTACAACATGCATTAGCGGAGGTGAGATATGCAAATGATTAGTATTTCAGCGCAGACGCACATCACGCGCGCCTGTGGCGCCACTTCAAAGCGCTATTTGAGGCTTGGAGATTTCGACGATTTCAAGTTCGGCAATTGTGTTTTTCTTGTGGTTTTTTCAAAAAAAAAATCAATTATTCCTCGTCGAAAACAGCGATCATCTTTTTATCAAGTATCCGAGTTCGACAGAGGAAGGATAGTGGCCTACCGAGATTGTGGATTATCTTTCAGGGAAATCGGTAGTCGTGTTGGACGAAACCAAACAACTGTAATGCGGATATGTGATCGTTGGATGCAGGAGGGTACGACGGACCGGCATGTTCGATCGCATCCACCTCAGCGCACCACTTCACGTAATGACAGGCAAATTGTGCGCATGGCAGTAACGGATCGCTCAGTCACATCACGAACCATAGCACAGCACATGCAGTCTGTAACGCATCATCCAGTGTCTGCGCGTACCATTCGACGCCGTTTACAGCAGAGTGGTCTGTCCGCAAGACGTCCATTGCTTTGTCTACCCTTGACGCAGAACCACAGACGTCTCCGCCGCCAATGGTGCGATGACAGAAGGATGTGGACGGCAGAATGGAGTGAAATTGTGTTTACTGACGAGTCACGCTTCTGTCTGCAACACCACGATGGCCGCATTCGAGTCTGGAGACACCGTGAAGAGAGGATGCCGAACAGCTGCGTTATGCACCGCCACACTGGTCCTGCACCGGGTATTATGGTATGGGGCGGTATTGGATATCACTCTCCCACACCTCTAGTACGCATTGCCGGTACTTTAAACAGCCAGCGCTACATCTCCGAGGTGTTGGAGCCAGTTGTCCTTCCTTACATTCAGGGCTTGCCCACAGCTATATTTCAACAGGATAATGCGCGACCACACGTGGCACGCATTGTCCAACGGTTCTTCGTCAATCGCCAGATTGAATTGCTTCCCTGACCGCCTCGCTCTCCGGATCTTTCGCCGATAGAAAACATGTGGTCCATGGTTGCTCTACGATTGACCCAGATTCCATCCCCAGCTGCCACAGCAGATCAACTTTGGCAACGTGTGGAAGCTGCTTGGTCTGCTGTATCCCAAGAACTCATCCAAAGTCTCTTTGAATCAATGCCGAGGCGTGTGGCAGCGGTGATCCCCAACAATGGCGGCTACTCTGGCTACTGATTTTGGCAGGAACCATACTTCACAGAAGTCTATAAATTTAATCATTTGATACTTGGTCAACATGTTATCTACAAAATAAATTTTGTTGTGATATCTCTTGTCTTTCTTGGTGTTGAAATTTGGGTGTCCAGCAATGTATAAGGACATGTCACTGAATCTGATTCCTTATAACTCGGTACAGTAAAAAACATTGCACAGTTAATTATAGGCGTAGGGTGCTTCTAACATTTTTTTTGGGGGGGGAGGACGAATTGAATTCCGTTAAGGCTCTCCTCAGCGCATTGACTGCCAAACGGTCCTTAAAATGTGAAATATAATGATTTTTTGAAATTGAATAACACTAGAATTGATGTTTGAGTAATATTAAAAAGTTATACAATGAGAAAAATAAATATAATATAAATAAAATGAGAAAAAATATATATCATCGAGTTTTGTTATGGATCATATTGTTAAAAACTATGTTAAAACTTATGACATAATTTGAACCTTCAGTGTCACAGTTTCAAAACGGGAAAAAAAACAATTTTCCTCAAAGTTTTCTACAATTTTCCGATTTTAACTGAACTACTAATAATGTTTCAATTTATTTCAAGTTAAGTTGGGGGGGTGACGTGCCCCCCGTGCCCCCCCCGACCCTACGCCTATGCGGTTAATCCCTATTTGTGATAAGATACTCCTGAAATGAATAAGAAGGAATAAAGCGAGTTTCATTAGACTCGGAGCAAAGGATATTCAATGACACGTTTTTCTAATATGTAGGATTTTTTTTCTAATGCGAAGGTACTTGTTGTGAGACATTAATCTTTTGTTATTAACCGCGAAATCTTGCTGGCGACTTTATTGTGGAAGCACTACTTAGGTGAGCCATGAGGATACAACAGTACAAGGACCAAGCCAAATTCGGGATTTTAACCAAGCTCACGACGATAACCATTATATCATGTGGCTGATATGTAGTTTTGTTTAGATATAATATTTGATAATGTTTAGAATGGAACACATGATTTTCTTTTTACATCAGCAATGAAAATATCCTTTCTAGAATACATCGAAAAAGCAAAAATAAAGTTTCAGTTGCCAGATATGGTGATCATAAAGTTGCCATACATGGGATGAAATTACCCGAAAATGTGATTTCAAAAAATGAGCAGTGAGACTACATCTATTTTTAATAATGTTTTTAAGTTATCCATCACAGAATGATTAAAAGATAGGCTAACTAAATTGTATTCCTACCATCTGTTTACTGAAAGTAGAACTTTTTATTTTCAGAAAAATGGCGCTAGATTTGATAACCCTGGGTGTAAAAAAAAAGGAAATTGTTCAAATGTTTTTTTAATATAAATTCTATAATTGCCGTAATCGACATGAAACATTCCATTTAATCAGCTGAAAAATAACTACTTTTTTCTTAATAATGGGGTGTCATAACTTTAAATAAACGCCACGGGGGCATAGTGGTTAAAAGCACCAAGCTGCCATCCCACAGGTCCAGGGTTCGACCCTGCGACTGCACAAGGTCGACTCAACCTTTCATCCCTTGAGTGGGTCGATAAAATGGGGACCAAGCATGCTTGAGAACTAACGGCTTACGAGCTGACGTCTTGCAGGGGGTCCGACGTCAGGTTGACCACCTGACTTAGACATATGCTGAATGGAACCCCAAGCCTATGATCAAGAAAGCGGAGATGGGTACCGCCGGCCTTCATCCACAGCGGACTGCTGCGCCATCAGTTTAGTTTTTTTAGTTTTTATAACTTCAAATCCTTGAATTACCGTCAACATGCAGAAATTGAGATATTTCATCAAATTATCAAAAAATATAATTTCTTGTATTTTATTTAAATTTTTTATTTCTCTAAATTGTCTTGTACATAGAAGAGCTTTGCTGCATAAATTTGCGCTCTCAAATTTCCAACATAATTATTAACTACGAGTTCAACATTTTGAAGGATTAGTCCTATTTTAACATATTTTTTTTAATATGCGGAGTGATTATCGAAATGCTCCATTACTGACCTTACCTATTACACCATTTGAGAAGTTTTACTGAATGAGAAATTATCTCAACTCTGAAGCAAAGATGTCTGCATCACCTTCGAAGTTTCTTGCTCAAAAAAAGGTTGCATGAATTATTTTAGTAACCACGCTAGACACATTTTCAAAGACTATTATCTAAATTCCCCTGGAGTGCGCCCTCACTCGGTCAGTTTTTCAGAGGCTGCACTGTATTTAAAATTTGTGTCACTTTCTCTGGAGAAATTTTCACTTTAGTTTATAAGCTTCTGACGTAAAATGGTATTAAAATGATTTCCCCAACTTTCTGAGGTACATTTTCAGATGCCACACTTTTACCTATATTCTTTGTAAAACGTACCTGCTCTTGTTTAAACCCTCATAGGTGGCACTAACTGAACTATGTCTTTTTCTTTCAGAAAATATATTTATGATTCTCCAAACATGGTCTATGTAATGGTATAAGATTTTGTTCAATAGATTGAATGTTAAAAAAAAGTGCTATTTATTTCTGTCAATGGTGTGGGAAAAAAATTGGGGATATTGTAAATTTCATACTACCTTTTTTAATGTGTAATGCAAACACATTATAGTAATAAGTTTATACAACAGCATCAAACTAATGTCAAACTGTACAAAATCTATATATAAATATCTTTGTTCGATGAATGCATTCAAAATTTAGTCCAAAGAATGCATGCAAAGTATGTTTTGAGAAAACAGAAAATCCCACTCCGTTTGTATTATTGCCGGAAAAAAACAGGCTCAAGAATGTGCAGGAAATTGGGTTACGTAGAAAAGATGCAAAATAAGAGACAAACATTACTAAAGTTTTTTTTTTACTTCTAGTAAACGAATAAACAGTTTATTAACAGTAACCTTAAACAGCTTTTTAGAAAATAAATTACATTATAATTTTATAAAAATCATAGTTTTAAATGGGTCAAACTAATTACCTTAAATATAGAAAAAAAGCCAAAGTGGGTTGACGTTTTCACGTTTAATGAATAATTTTGGTTCCTAGCTAGAATATTTTTAGTTCATTATAAGATCTTAGAAAGGAAAATCGAAGTAGGTCGAATACAAATATTTATGATCTTATAAATAAGAATTGTTCGAGGATGTGTCTAGCAGGGATTAAAGTAACAAATCAAAACTATTGCAATTTTCACTGCATGGCATTAATTCATTCTTTATGTAATATAAGGTTGGCCCAAGTGAAAGTGAGTGTTTTATTTTAGCGGCAGTAATTAAATACCAAGCACTTTGGCATTATATGTGCCGAAATTGCCGTTATGTGTTACGAAAGAAAGCTGTCATCGTCGGATAGTGTCAGTGTGCTGTTTGAACGTGTTTAAGCAAGGTGACTAAGTACGGCCGTGACATGGATTAGTTAAAACAGGCACAGCGAGTCAATGTCTGGTGGCAGAGGATGTTCGTGCAACAGCAATACGATTTGTCGTCGTATGAGGGATGTGTATATGCATGAGTGTCTGTCACAGTGCACAGTATTCAGGAGGTTTAGGGAGTTTAGTAAAGAACATATGATAAAGGGACATGTCGAGACCTGCTCAAGCCCACTTGGCCATCACCATGGAATTCACTGTCCTGGTCAAGATTTTCTGGGGTGCTTCCGGTGGATGGTCCCCGACCATCCACCCCGCCATACCCCAACTTGTCTTTTTGCGAATTCCACATTTTCAGCCCACTGAAAAAGACTTTCATGAACCACCAATTTGCTAACTTAAGGGTCTGGGAGGTCGTTATAGACTGGTTCTGCAGACAACCACAGGCGTTCTTCGATCAGGGGGTCCAAAGTCTAGTAACACCTAGAACAATTGCTTGAACTGACGCTGTGACAGAATGAAGCAGATATGTAACTCATACACTCATGGACAAAAAAATTAGCGCACCAAGAAGGAGTCGTCAAAATGAAATGAAATTTTACACACGTAATGACGACTTTGATATAAGTAAATGATAAGAAAATCAAAGAAAAAGGATAATTTATTTCAGAGAAAAAGGCAAAAGAACGGAGGAGTTAATACTCCGTTGGACCCCCTGTAGCGCGAATGCACGATGCGATACGATCGGGCATTGAGTCATACAAGTTCTGTATGATGTCTTGAGACATTTCGTTCCATATTTGCTGTAACCTTGCCTCTAGTTCGTTCAAACTCGTGGGATGCCCAACTCGTCGTCCCAAATGATCCCAGATATGCTCGATTGGAGACAAATCTGGGGATCGGGCAGGCCAAGGAAGGGTAGTAACAGTGCGGAGACAATCTTGGGACACCCTTGCCGTATGAGGCCGAGCATTGTCTTGTTGAAAAATGGCTCCTGGGAGCCGTTGCATGAGTGGCAACACATGTTGTTGCAGGATTTCATGAACATACCGCTGGGCTGTCATGGTGCCACGGAACAATACTAGGGGTGACCGTGTATTGTAGGCAATGGCACCCCATACCATCACACCAGCTGTGGGAGCGATGTGTCGCTGTACAGCAAAGGCAGGATTGAAGCGTTCACCACGGGCTCTCCACACACGAACACGATTGTCATCACTGCCGAGATTGAATCTGGATTCGTCGCTAAAGACGACCTGGTTCCATTCCGCTGCAGTCCAGTTTCCTCGTGCGCGGCCAGGCGCCTTCAGCCAGGCGCCTTCGTATGGTTCGAGAAGACACACAGGCCCCTAGTGAAGGTGCTACCTGTGCCTGGATGGCGGCCGATGAAGCAGTTGGCTGTACGCGTGCATTTCTTACGATGTGGCGGTCTTCTCGACGACTGGTCTGTCGAGGGAGTCCTGAGCCTGGTCTTCGTGTACATGACATCTCTCGGGTCCACTGGTCCCAACACCTCCTCACAACACAATCAGAGCGGCCTAATTGACGAGCTACTCGCCTAGCTGACCACCCAGCTTCCATCATCCCGACGATTCTCCCCCTCTCAAACTGCGACAACTGCTTATATTGTCTTCGAACACGGCGTAATGGCATGTCTATGTCAGCTCTTCCTTTGTAAATGATTCAGTACACTCAAACAAGCTTTGGTTACCTGTTTTATACTCCACAGAGTACGATGTTCAACGCCCTCTACCGGCTGTACGTAATGCGCAATCACGCTGCATTTCTAATCATTTGCATATCTCCCCGTCATGTACCTTCATTCCAAGTTTCGCTACGATCCCGCAATTATTTATTGGTGCGCAAATTTTTTTGTCCATGAGTGTGAGCCTATGACTTCTTGTATGTTCACATTTTCCAACCAATAACCAATTACAGAAAAACTAACAGTTTGGCTATCGTTTTGTCCACCTTTTTATGTTTTTGTAATCCATGGAATTGTCAATTTTCCATCTGTTTTACTAAGCTACAGATTCCTACAGGATGGATGATTAAAATTTTTGTTCGATATATAGCGGTTTTTCATTAAGAGAGAGAGTGTTATGTATTTAAATTTATCGAATGTATATGTTAGACTAGAAAGTACATTTATATTCTTAAACGTTAAGTAAGAGGAACACTGAATTAAAATGCATTTCACTAACTCAGTTATTTTCAACTAAAATTTTCTCAAAGCCAAATGCTAGATTTAAACATGGATGAAAACTACATAGAATTAAAAATTCATACCGATGACAGATGAGGCAAATTAGAATATTTTTATTACATGAAGTAAACAAATCTCTTATATTAAACAATCCTTAAAATCTGTCGATTTAGGAATTAAAGGGGACATTGTTGGTCAATTTATAATATTATAAATTCAATTTTAACATTATAAATTCAATATATAAATTAAATTATATTGTTCAATTTTAACCAAAAAAAGATTTTAAGAAACTAATAATATCACATCATATAGAAAAATCTTTAATTTTTTAAATTTGGTAAATTTTATAAATTCTGTTGATTATTTTCTCCTTAATTTTGGCCAACAGCTCAGGCAAAAGACAGTTTTTGTGTAATATTAACATTTCATTAACTTTCTCAGAATATTTACTTCCTTTCTTGCAAATTTCAGACGCTTGGTGGATTTTAAATTTTACTTATTTCCTTTTTCTGTATTTTCATGACTTAAAATTATAAATGGATAAATTAGTGAGCGATATTTCGCAAAATCAGTGAGTATACATAATTTTCAAAGGCATAGTCTAGAGAAAATTCTCTAATATATATAATATATATAATGTAATGTAATTTAATATAATATAATATAATATAATATATATATATATATATATATATATATATATATATATATATATACAGTGGAATCTCGATCGATCGTTTTCGGATCCATCGTTTTTCCGTATGTGTCGTTCATTTTATCCGGTCCCAACGATCATATTGCTTTGTTATGTTTCCGCATCTATCATTTTCCCGCATTTATCGTTCATTTCCCTTGAAAAACGATAGATCGAGATTCCACTGTATATATATATATATATATATATATATATATATATATATATATATATATATATATATATATATATATATATATTTATATATATATATATATATATATATTATATATATATATATATATATATATATATATATATATATATATATATATATATATATATATATATATATATATATATATATATATATATATATATATATAAGAGCTCGTCTGTTTGTTTGTTTTTCCTCTATAGAATCATAGATTGTTTCACCCACCGGGACCAAGTTCTCCACAGTTAATGTTTAGGACCCGAGAAAGTTAACGCAGCAAAAACGAAATTTAGGGCCCAATTAGTCTTTTAAAATTATTTTTAATGATTTTTGTGCCCTTAAGAGGTGCGCGTACCACTTAAATGTGGATACAGCCCCTTCACCACAACACTGTATTCACCAAGAAGAGTATTTCTGCAATTTAAAAGCTGTGCGCTGCATTATCAGTCAAATACCAATGCGCTGAAGAGAAGAGGGTTGGTAGAATAACCTTTGGTCCTGCCTCCCCAGATACACACTTCTCACCTCCCCAGGTTTTGCCATGTCTATTAACAAATCACAGGGACAAACATTACAAGCCGTTGCTTTACAATTACAGGACTGTTTTGCTCATAGTCAAATGTATGGAGGATGTTCAAGAGTAGAAGCAGCTAAGAAACATTACGTTTACTGTCCTTCTGGAAAAACAAGAAATGTTGTGTATAAAGACGCACTGTAGACTCAATTTCCTTCCTTATATGGCATAATTTTTACGGACTCTCAATCCATTCAGAGCGACACAAGCCGAAATTTTTTACATCTTAGCTCCGAAAGGAAGGACATCGAATATATTGCTTTTTGATTGAATCTCTTTAAACAAGAATTTGAATCAAGGAACAATATTACAATTTAACCAAATTACAATTTGCTTTTTCTACGGTTTTAGGCCTTGGGAAAATTATAAACCGATTGACAATTCACTTTTTCATCGGTTTTTGGCTTTGGAAAAATTATAAACCGATTTACAATTTGCTTTTTATACGGTTTTTGGCCTGTCGACAATAAAAAACCGAATAACAAAAGTAAGGAAAATAGGTTTCATGGGGAATCCCGCCTTATCTTGATTAAATAAAGGGGATAACGCATCTTGCACTTTATCTCTTGGGTGATGTTGAAAGAAAGTGCGTTTTTAACGGAAAAATAAATAATAAAGGCATATGTAAATTATAAAACTTATTTCAAATCAAACAGTGGATCAAAGAAATCTAGTTAAATCTAATTAAACAGTATCTAACAAATAAAATTAAACAGTAAACTTATTCAATCCGAACGTGTGAATCACGCAAAACGGTGTCATTAATTCTCATTAAAATCAGGCGAACGTCCGCAGACTCAAATTATCTTTATTTCTTATTGTTTGTATATCATTTCAGTATAAACACGCTAAGCGCATTCTGTCTGGCCAGATGAACATGAATAGCTGGGGGAGGCAGCCCCAATTTTTTTTTTTTGAATGCATGAAAAATTTTATATCTGTATGTACCCGGGCAACGCTGGTCAATATTGCTAGTATAATATATATATATATATATATATATATATATATATATATATATATATATATATATATATATATATATATATATATATATATATAAATATATATATATATATATATATATATATATATATATATATATATATATATATATATATATATATATATATAGATATATATATATATATTATATATATAGATATATATATATATATATATATATATATATATATATATATATATATATATATATATATATATATATATATATATATATATATATATATATATATATATATATATACATGTGGGATAGTTCGCCGTTCGAAGAACAATTACTAAATAATAACACTTAAAGAATACTAACATTTAATTAAACTATGAACAGGAATATTTACAAAGGCTTAGTGCCTTGAAGTTACAACGGCCGAACATATACCACCTGGTTAAGTGCATGCAAGCAGTACGAATATTATATTGGAACTGCACCAGAAGCGATGCACAACAGTTCGGATTTCAAATGTTCCTTGCGCCTCTTTCTCACTGGCCAGGTGAGTCGGAGCGCCATCTCGCGGCATCCTCTGCTGATCTGTCCATGGCGTATATCCTCGATTAACTACAGGCGGCAGGACTGATACATCGACGACCCCGGCGATGGCATATAATTGTTACACAAAATGCTAAAACTGAAAGATATATGAGTACATGATAATAAACATTTGAAAAAAAAGTATATACAGATGACAATATTGCTAATTGATAGCAAATCACGGCTTCATGTGATCTGCGGCAGTCGTTGTAACATTCGGTCCACCGTGGTTGCCTAACTTCTGGACATCAAATCTGTCGTTGGACTTTATTTTCGTAATCTTGTAGGGTCCAAAAAATTTAGGGCGAAGTTTTAGTGCACCTCCAAATTGAGTTCATTCTATCGAAACGAGCTCTCCAATATTATATCGTCTTGCATCCTTCCTTTTCCGATTAAAATTTTTCTTATTTTCTTCTTGTATCTTCAATATAATTTCTTTTGTTATTTCTCTCATGCTTTCTCGATCTTCCATAGTTGCTTTGATATATTCTTCTTCTAGGATTTCCTTTATCTTTAAATCTTCTTTACTCTTTAATTTAACTCCAGTAAGAAGTTCAAACGGTGTAAATTTTGTTGATCTTGAAATGGTACTGTTAATAATGTGAACAGCAGGTACATACTTATACCACTTGGTTGCATCATCGATGGTTAGTTTAAACAAAATCGGGATGAGGGTTCTGTGCATCCTCTCCACCTGTCCGTTTCCTCTTGGGATACCGGCTGTTATTTTAATGTGGTCTATATCTTCTTTACAAAATTCCTGGAATTCGTTGGACATATATGCACCACCTTTATCTGAAATAATTCTCGACGGGTTTCCAAATGTTGTTTGTTGTAACCTCAGTTTGTCGATGGCATCTTTAGCTGACGTTGATTTTGTGAGGTAGAGCCAAACATAGTTCGTAAATGCATCTACCAAAGTAAAAATGTGCTGATACTTTTTGTTTGATGAAGGCATTGGTCCAATAAAATCTACGTGATACGTGTTTAAGGGTAAGTTCTCTTTGGGAATCGGATTCAAAAATCCATCGCTTTTCCCGCTTTTTTTATTACACAGTATACACTCAATACAATTCGCAATGACACTTTCGATTTTTGTTTTCACTTTTGGCATGTAGAAGTCTTGTTTCAAAATTTTTTCTGTTTTTGTGCTTGCAAAATGGCCTGGTAAATGACACATTTGTACAACTTCAGTTTGCATCTTTTCGGGGATAACAAGTAAGTCTCTGCCATCCTTTACTTTGAACAGGACGCCATTCTTCATAATAAACTCAATAGTTTTGGCGTTGTTGCATAACGTTATGAGAGTTTGAATGTATTCATCTGTAGCTTGAGCTTTTATGATTTTGGCTGTTAGAGAATCCTCTTGTAGCGTGATGTTCATCACGGGGTACCGGCTAAGAGCATCAACATGTTGCATTTGTGTACCAGCTCGATGGATTATCTCATAATCGAAATCTCCTAAAAACAATGCCCATCTAGTTATCTTAGGGATTAATTCTTTTTTAGACATAGTTTGTTTGAACGCATCACAGTCAGTAATAATTGTAAACCTAGAGCCTAACAGGTAAGTACGAAATTTAGTTAGCGTCTTAATGACGGCTAGTACTTCTAATTCATAAGAAGAATATTTTTCTTCTTGGATACTATTTTTTTACTCATAAAACATATAGGATGTAAAGCATTATCTTCACCAAGCTGAAGTAATATCGCACCATACCCACTTTTTGAGGCATCAGTATGTAGCTCAAGGGTAGAACCATGGCGAAATAGATGGAGGACAGGTTCATTCATTAGTGCTAGTTTTAGATGGCGAAATGCATGTTCTTGGGAAGGGCCGAAATGAAACTTAGTGTTTTTGCGAAGGAGATCACTGAGAAGTTTTGCGATTTGTGCGTAATTCTGAATAAATTTACGAAAGTAACCGGTTAAACCGATGAAACTTTGCAGTTGCTCGGGTGTTTTTGGCATAGGAAAATTTTGGAAAGCAATTGTCTTTTCGACAGAGGGCTTAATGGTGCCGTTTTCTATAATGTGACCGAGGAATTCAATTTTGGTTTGGAGGAACTTGCACTTCTTCAAATTGAGGTCTAATCCGTATTTGGATGAAGAACGCGTTCAAGTCTTTCAACTCCTTCACGGACCGTGGTGGAGGGAATAATTATATCATCAAGGTATACTATAACAATACCTTCGTGGATGAGATCGAGAAAAATAGAATGAATATATTGCTGATAAATGGAAGGACTGTTAGATAGTACAAAGGGCACACGTAGAAATTCATAAAGACCTTGAGGAGTGGCAAATGAAGTGAACTTAGAACTAGATGCATGCATGTCAATATGGAAATAAGCATTTTTGAGGTTTTATTTTCTACTTTAAAAGAGTAGTAAAAACTGTACCAGTTGCTAATTGATCGAAAATATCCTGGTTGATCGGTAAAGGATAACGATCCTTTATTGTTTTGGCATTTAACTGTCTATAATCGATGCATAAGCGAACCATCTTTTTTGCTTACTAGCACGATAGGTGAGCAGTAATCAGAAAAACTTTTCTGTATGATACCATCTTTTAACCATTGCGCAATTTGTTCTTCAACAATTTTTTTCTCTGGTAATCCTAAACGACGAGGAGGTTGTGTAACAGGAATATCATCTGTGAGGACAAGTGACATTTTCAATTTTGTGCTGAGGCATTTTTTTGGACGGTATTAAGATATTAATTTTGAGACATGATGACGCAATTTTTCATTGAGTAAATGGCTTAAATCTACATTATTATCAACAGATTCTGTTACATTAAACACTTGATACAGTAAATTAACTTTGGGTTCTTCAGTAATTCTACTATTTGAATGGGATGTTACATTATACATTTCACATAAATTCACATTTAAAAATTCAGGTTTAGTATCATTATATGTACATCGGGACACATTTGCATTTAAGGAAATATCACTTTCAGGCATTTTACGAATACTAGTATTTACACAATTAATATCATCTAACATGCAATCTGATAATAAATTTTCAGAAAATGAGTTTCGTTTTCCCTTTTCGAGTGGAAAGCGTTCGAATCGTGACCTTGATGAACTGTCCGGCTGTAGAGATTTATGACTTCCTGTGTGGACGGATTTTTGTACAATTGGGTCAACTTTTGAGGGAATAAAACTTTCACCCGCGATATCGTGAATTATTTTGGCTGGAACAATACACGGATATTTATATTTCTCAGAAACTGCTACTATAATTCGTTTTTTATTCTCATTTGGAAGTTTTAGATCACAAGCTGCTAATTTTGTACATATGGTGTTGCCAAAAGCACTTTCTAACTTAATAGAGCGGCCTATATAATTAAAATTCTTGACGTGGAGGGGATTGATTACAACAAGTTCGCTTCCTGAATCCAAGAGGCACTTAACGGTTTGATTTTTCAATGTCGACTTCAATGAATTGTAACTCAGATGTGGTGGGTTGATTCAGAATTTCAACACAACTGACGGAATTGAAAGGCTTTGCATTACGTTTGTCACAGAATTTTGCGAGATGATATTTCGAATTGCAGATGAAGCAACATTTATCATTGTTATGGTGAACATTGTTATGGTGAACTGTAGTACGATTGTTTGAGGTGCGATGTTCTTGCGGTGGATAATTTTTGTATTTAGGTTCGCGATCTTGAGAATATTTGGTTTCGTCCCAACTAAAACTTTTCCCTTTGGATACATAAAATAGATCAATTTCCTTTGTCATTTCTATGGGTTTATAAAAAATTTCTCCTTGCTTAATGGCAATGTGAGAGGAAGTTTCTTTATCTGATGTGGCAAACAGTCTATCAGATACAATCAATTCACACAATCCTTTAAAATCAGTTACTCCGCGTAATTTTAGATAATAATCGTAAATAGCAGAAAGTCGAGAAACAAATTGTACGTGTGATTCGTCTTAGTAGCGCGAAGCTTTTTTGAAGTTATTCAGACATTGTTGGGGTGTCGGTTGGAATTCGCGCAAAATTAGTACTTTAATCTTAGCATAATCCTTTAATTCCTCTTCGGTAGCATAGAGTAAAACATGGCGACTTTTTGTACCCAATAAATTTAGAAGAATTTCAGCTTGAAATTCGGGTGGTACCTTTTTAGTTTGAAACGCACGGTCCACAATTTGAAAATATAAGTGAAAATTCTCGGGATTGGTTGGCACCGAAACAGTCAATGTACGAATACTTGTAATCAAATGTTCAATTTGTGGGTGGGAATCACTGGGTGCTAACGGTTGATTATCGTTCAAATTTGAATTTTGTTGTGTTCCCGCGCTCTGCAACAAAAGTTGAGAGTTTGCTATTTTTAGCTTCTGTAACTCAAATGCTCTCTCATTTTGAATACGATCACTTTCAAACTTGATTTTCTCATTTTCTAATTTAAATTTCTCATTTCCTGACCTAAGCATAACTTCTCAAGTTCCTGATCGAAGCGTAATTTCTCAAATTCCTGTTCAGCTAAATGTGATTTTTCTTGCAAATGATCCTCGACCGCTGCGGTTAACAAATCCCTTACATATTCACTTTCTCCTTTAAAAATCTGGCTGTTTTCGATGACCTGTTTTAATTGTAAAACCGTAGCATTTTCAGGCGGTGTTTCGCCAATTTCTGAAATAACTCGCAGTAAATCATCTTTTCTGGTATTCTTGAACATTTTCGGAAGTAACAATTCGATCACATATTTTACTTGACAAAATATTTTACTTGAAATAAATTGGATAGATCCTACCTGGTATGGCGATGAGGTCAATGGTTGTGGATACAATCGAGGTATTCCGGCGATTCGCAACTCCCACTTGAAGGCAGCTTGAATGCAAACGTCCCCACTTGAAGGCGACGAAAGAGCTAATCAACTTAAAATACACGGCAGTGTTCACTGTTCTTGCTTCATTCCAAAAATGGCGGAAATCTGGGCGTTGGTTCTGGAGTTAGACATCTCATAATTTAATAGCGGCGACTTTTCTGGTACCGGGTAATCCGTTGTCGAGCCCCCACATGTGGGATAGTTCGCCTTTCGAAGAACAATTACTAAATAATACCACTTAAAGAATACTAACATTTAATTAAACTATGTACAGAAATATTTACAAAAGGCTTAGTGCCTTGCAGTTACAACGGCCGAACTTATCCCAGCTGGTTAAGTGCATGCAAGCACTACGAATATTATATCGGAACTGCACCAGAAGCGATGCACAACAGTTCGGATTTCAAATGCTCCTTGCGCCTCTTTCTCATTGGCCAGGTGAGTCGGAGCGCTATCTCGCGGCATCCTCTGCTAATCTGTCCATGGCGTATATCCTCGATTAACTACATATATATATATATATATATATATATATATTTATTTATTTATTTATTTATTTATTTATTTATTTATTTATTTATTTATTTATTTATTTTGTTTATGATTTCAATGATATTTCTAATTCAACATGATGTAGTACTTCAATTCATTTTTAGAAAATTTGAAGAAGTTGCTATAAAAAAGGTATAAACTACTTTAGATATTATTTTAAAGAATCAAACAACACTCAGTAATCTCAAGTATCATCAGAAAAATTATACTACCCTGTATCTTTCATTTAGTCATAATTAAACTATATTTTCTATTTTAATTTATCGAACTTGTCATTGCTAATTAAGCCTATGTAATGAAATATCACTGTAAAGTGAAAAATATTTTTTTCGAAAGCATCCTTTATAGCGTCTCTCTATCACCTCCTTTTGATACACAAAATTGTCTGTCATTAGTTTTTTTTCCTATAGTTTAGAAAACTTAACCAAATCGATATTTTTACGTCAACCTTTTATCTGAAAACCGTGTCTTATGCAAACTTGTTAATAATCAACTAATTTTTACCACGGATCAAAAAACAAATATTCGATTAACAGTTCCTTTGATATGAGCTGCTATTGATTGGCTGGAAGAATCACTCTTTTTTTTTATATCCCTACTTATCATCAATATTGGCAGATATCTCAGCCAGGGAAAATAAAAGTATTTAATTAATTTGCTGACTACATATTGCTTTATGTTGCTATCAGCATGCAGAATATTTTTCCGTGAAAGAAGATGAAAGGAATTCGCATGGAAATTCTTCGATTAGGCTTCTTCTTCTCGGAAACATCCTCTTATGCATTCTTCGGTGTTTTAATGAATGTTATTTATTACCTCCTAATAAATTTCTTAGCGGTTTTAATTTTATTTTATGTTATGTAACTTCCCATTACAATGGAAAAAATACGGTTGATTAGAGAGTTTTTTTATTCATCTTTTATATCGTAAATTAATTAGCCAAAAGTATCTATTTATGAAAAACAAAGAACCTTCTTATATTTTAACTAGCTGAAAACCCGCGCTTCGCTACGGAGTACATTCAAATTAAATACAACGGTAAATGTATGCAATTTATGCCAAAAAATAAATATATATATTTATAATAAATGCGACGATCAATGTATACAATTGATGTAAAATATATATATATCTATATATATATATTTATAAAAAAATCGTAAGGGATATGCATTCTCTTTGGATAATATCCAATCGTCTGCTGCATTAGAAAGAGAAAAATTTTTTTTTTTGTCTATTTAGTTGTTACGCACGTGACGATAAATTTATTGAAAGTACCAGAAAAAGAAATCACGTGATCAGCATTTAATAAATTGAATTCTAAAAATGAATCTTTAAAAATTCACCAAAAATCAGGAAATAGAGGTAAAATTTCATTTTGAAGGAATTTTTATGATCTTTCTCGTGATATAAATTTTATAACCCTCAATGTATTATTTTAAATGCAAACGTAAAAAAAGTTTAAAAAACAGCTTAAAAATTTAATTTTAAAAAATCTAAGAAGAATTTTTGAAAAATCTTTCTTAGTGCACCCCTACACTATTAGAAGAATCCCCATGCAAAATTTCAGCCTCTTAGGTCCAGCGGTTTGGTCTGTGCGTTGTATGTCAGTCAGTGAATGAATGAGTCAGTTACGGAACTGTTTTATATATATAGATAGTCTTTCTTTCACTTTACAATCATTATGGGAATGATGATCTGCGTATAGTACATTTTGTGTGCATATACGCTCTCACAAACATCTATATATTTAAGTTGCTAAGCCGATTTTTCGGGTAGTTCGTGAGAGAAAACTACAGCATCAGTTTATTTAATTTTTTCTTAAACGAAAGATTTTAATCTATAGCTGTGTCAAATTTGGTTTTTGTAGCCACAATCTCTATAAATCAGCGATAATATATAATAAAAAAATTGCTTTCTGCGCATGCTCAGTGACATTTTTAAACTAAGCACGAGGCTGCATAAATGCGTTAATTTGATTATTCCGAGGAATCCCTCTAGCTCTCTCTCTGTGATTTTATTTTTAATTATGTTTGTGAGACATAGAACTAAACTTGTCGGAAATTATTTTGCACTTTTGAGTAACTCTATTTCTTGTTATTGGATTCAATAGTAATTTTTTAAGTGTATTTCTCTGTTCTTAATATTAGGATTTTGAACATTTGGTAATGATGTGTTGAATACAATTCATGCATTAGTACATTTAATAACTATCCAGCCGTCTTCTTTTGACGGGTACCAACTAGTGTATTGTAAAGATGTACGCCACACATCCACAAAGAATGAACCGATTGTCTGTAAAAATATGAAGGAAGAAGTTTCTGGAAGATTTTTATTGTCGAATATTAAAACGTATATTTCACTACTTTTCTACCATAGCCCTATTTATTGAGGCATTTCTTGTACAGTGAGACTCGATTTTCTATTTCTACGCGAAGAAACTCAACGCCAACCTATTAACACGGCAGTAGTCGCGCGTTGCTCGATTCCCCGCCATTTTTCAATCGTTCCCCTGTAACCTCCTTCCTCTTAAACTTGTATTGATAAGATTCCTGGTAACTGACCTTATGCATTATTCCTACCCGCGTGTGAGATATCAAGATCGTCTCCCAATTTTCTTGGAAGTTATTGCTTTTGAAAGATAAAATCGCTCGTTTCGACCGCGGCGTGACTACTGAGTCAGCAAGGTTTTGCGCCTGGCCGCATATTGTTATCAAGCGCATTGGGAGGCCCCTTTTCTGACACAGGACGAAACATTACAATAGACGGCTGGTTTACATCTGTTCCTTTAGCTAAAACACTTTTAAAGGAGCATAATTTGACAATGGTAGGAACATTAAGGGAAAATAAAAAGGAGATTCCACAAGCAATCTTACCTTCAAAGCAGAGATAAATATTTTCCTGTGAGTTTGGATTTTAGAGAGGTGTGACTTTTGTTTCTTGTGTTCCCCAAAACAATGCTGCTGTTTTATTGATTTCTACAACGTATAATGATAATTCTACTGATAACCAGAAAAAAAGAAACCATAAATAATTAATTTCTATAATGAGACAAAAAGATGTGTGGATATTGTAAATGAAATGAAAGCCTCATAGTCCGTTTTAAGGAAAAGTAATAGATGGCCACTTGCTATATTTTTCTCTCTTATGAACATTGTTGGCATAAATTGCCAAATTATATTTCAATGAAATACGGGAGATAATGTAGCACGTCGTAAACTTGCACTTGAATTTCTGAAGCAGCACATAAATCATTGAAAGAAAATATCAACTTTACACAATCCTACAAAAATAAAAATTGATTAATTTTGTGGAGAACCCTCCAAAATTGTTCTACGATCCCTCAAAGAAAAACAATGTATATATTGCACAACAAAACAAAATAGGAAAATGAAGCAAACATGTCGAAAATGTTTCTCATATATATGCAAAGAACATTCATTTAACATACGTGTGAAGTGTAAAAAAATTTAAAAAAACCTATTAACTCTTAACTTTTCAACAATATATTATTGATTTACATTTAATATGTAAATATATAAAACTCTATCGTTGGTATCATCTTTTAGATAACGAAAATTATGTTAATATCCATTGAAATTTCTTTTTGTATCTATACTTTCCCCGCATTGCTAACGGAGAGAAATGACCGACACGCGATTACTAACGTTCTGCAAAGAGACGCGACTACTCTAGGGTTAAGCCACTCCTTGACAACGTCTTGTTATTTTACTTTTGTTTTTTCACTCTGTAGACTCTGACCCGCCAAAAATCTCTTCAGGTAGAGAAACAAATGGTAATCGCTAGGAACTAGGTCGGGGCTATACGGTGGTTTTTCAGAGATTTCCTAACCAATCTATTCAAGCAAAGCACGTATGCGGCCTGCGGTGAGCAACTATGCTTTGTCGTGCAAGAGAAAAACTCGTGCAAGAGAAAAGCAGACAGTAACCTACAAATTCGAATCAGGGCCTCCGTCAGCTGAGCCAGGGCCCGGGCCAAAATAGTACAGAGGGCCTCCCTTCCCACTCAATATTTGACATTGTATACATTTTTTTAGTCAACTCTTATTTTAACCGGGCCCCGGGGATTTAGTCCCCACTGCCCCACCCTGACGGCGGGCCTGATTCGAATCTGAATTGCTTGGAGCAGCTTCTAAGAATTTCACAGTAGGATTTAACATTTATGGTCGTACAACATTAACAGTTTTGCGTCAAAAATATTATCGCTCTTACCCACACTTGACTGCTGACGGGATTTTTGATTTTAATGTCCACTTAAAACTAACACACCAAAGGGAAAGACTTTATAAGACAATATAATTAACCCGTTAACGCCCAAATTATTTTAAAATGAGATTTTTTGAAAAATATTTTTAAGTTGCATTTCATATATCATAAACAGAGTAATTATGAAGTATTACTCATTTATCGTAATTAGCAGTTGAGATAATAGGGGATGTATAAATAGATCGCTGGGCGCTTCTGGTAGAAAAAGACCAAGTAACTTTCCTCTGATCTTATATTTAGAAAATTACGAATTTATTTTTAAAAAATGAAATTTTAGCAAAATTTAAAAACAACTAAAGATATTTAAAAGAAAAATCATATTTTACTGATCTAAATTTACATAGTTACATTTTTATAGAGAAAATTTGTAATAGGGGGTTTACTCTATAATCTCTTGTGATATAAAGGAAAACATTTCATACAAAGCGTTAGATTGCACTTTGTACAAAACGTAAGAGGTCTTCCCTTACATTTTTGAAATTGGCATCTGCTTTGTGCATTTAGATAGCAAAGGCCATGTTATTGGTAAAAGACAAAACCAGAGTCTATCACTTCTGGTCTCGATGACATCATCAGAGGTCTTCCAAAGTTTTTTCTAGAATTTGTTCCTTGTTTGAGGTACGCAACGGTGAAATATCTTAGGATATCTTTTATACTTTTATACGTATTTACGAAAGCCATGTCAATAACTCTTGTAAAGATTGCCCAGTACCATTTTTTTCCACGGATTTGAAGGGATTGTTTTTCTGAGAGTCAGTCATACTGGTCAACACCACCCATATTTTTGTTATACTGGACTATAGTACAAGGTTGCAAAATTTGGGATTTTTCTTTCAAACCATTTTGAAGCCTTGAAACTTGGGTTAGAGGCTCTATATAATCAAAGTTTGTTGCTGTTGTTACACACTTGTTATCCATCCATTTAACTATAGTCATTTCATTCTTTTCGTCGAAACAGTAGTCATAAGTACCAAATTTTCTTTTCTAATACTCATATCTTATCAGGCATTAAAGGGCAAAAAGCAGTTCTGCTGTTTATAATTGTTCCCGTGGGTCTGAATCTTTGTGTTTTTAATTCGAGTAGCAGATCATAAGAATTTTTAAAAATGTCAAAAATATGATGTGGTTATTAAGATCAGTTACTGGTTGTAGTATTTTTTTCACCAGTGGTGTTCCAAACGATTATTTTGAAATTTCAGGAGTCTTGTCAAAACTCTCTTTACCACAATATAAGTCAAAATTATAACAGTAGCCCTACATTCCCCACATGGTCCAAAATGTATAACCAAATCGTATGGGTTTACTCTTAAGAAATTGCTTGAAAAAATGATAGCCGTAATATCTGATAAAAACTCTTCATCAGTTAATTTGTCTACGTCAGACGGTAAAACAATCATATATAACTCAATTTCCTTAGAAAACATATAGTCTAACGTTTCTTCGGCGGTGTGAAACACTTTACGCTGAGACATCCTGAAAGAAATGGAAATGGAAAAAAAAACATAGATACATATATATATGTGTGTGTGTGTGTGTGTGTGTGTTTGTTTGTGTGTTCAGGTATTTATCAAAATAATGGAAACACTAAGAAATATCATGAAAACATTTATTAATACAGCGCAGGAACACCTTTGTCATGTAATACCACCTGATTCACTTTGGAATTGGATTATACAAGTCATGAATAGTGGTTAAGAATATATTATGCAATTCTTCAGGGAAAAATCATGGAAGTTCCCTTAGAGATGCTGTGGTGGATATCGATACCTGGTTCTATCCGCTTATACAGATCACGGTGGTTGGATCATATATAGTCGGGGGGATTGCACAGGGCAAGATAAGATATTTGACTTTTCCATGCTCTTAAAACCAATACTTGATACATTTAGCTGTATATATAGGGGGGTATCATCCTGGAGACCGCCATCTCCTGCAAGAAACAATGTTTGCACCATAGGACGGACCTCGTAAGCTAAAATTTCGACATAGTCCTTCCCATTCAATCTCCCTTTTAGGGTTTTAATAGGGTCTGAAGAAAACGATGAGATGCAATCCTATACCCTGATAGATCTACCGCCATAACTGACAGTTGAGATGAGACAGCCAGAATCTTACGCTTGTGTAGGTGTTCTCCAGACATGCGCATGTCCTGTTCAGAGAACAATGGGAACAATGATTCGTCTGACCAAACGCCGTTTTTCGACATATTACTCGACCAGGATTTGCACTCGTTGTACCATTGTGGACGATATTTTGTATTGGCATCTATTACAAGTGGCTTGGGAATAGCTACTCTTCCGTAAATGCTTTGTTTGTGAGTTTCTTTCTTCCTCTAATGGTTGATACTGGAACATGCAGATTGAGCTCTTCGGTCATTTTGGTTGCAATTGTTTTCTTTCTTCATGTCACAATCAGCTTCAATACCTCGTCCGTCTCTTTCACTCATCTCTTCGTTTCTTCCACTATTCTGTTTGGCAAAGGATGTTTTTCCGCGTGCTATGTATGCTATCATGACTTGCGATACCATAGCTCGAAAAGCACCCATTAGCCTGGGAGATGCATAACAGATATTCCAATTTAAACGCGCTCCAACAATTTTCCCTGTTCTCAAGGTCTGCAAGATTTGACTTTTTACGATGTTCCCCCCAAACGCACGATGTTCTTAGCTTCTTTACTGCTACCTGATAGTAGAATAATATATACACTATATTATATAAAAAAATACCGGTGGCTATACTCGTTTTTTAAGGAATACGAAGCACATTCATAAATACCACTAATATTGATAGGTGTTTCCATTATTTTGATAACAACCTGTATATATATAAATATATATATATATATATATATATATATGTGTGTGTGTGTGTGTGTGTGTGTGCGTTTCTTTTATATAAGAAGTCTAATTTTTCCTATAACATTTGTTTTCTGTTGTTATAATTCTTTTAGAAGGACATTCTTTGGCTTATTTAGCTACATAAAATTTGCAAAATAAATATGTTTTAGCTTTTTTTAAAGAAGCATATATCGTGCTTTTTACTGTATAACTAAATAAGGTTTTAAAATATATACCATTCTGCTTAAAAATTAATTATACTCTTCGTTCCAACATTCTTTTCTTACGAAAGATTTTTTTCCTTTAAATATGTTTCAAGAAATCTTGAGAATTTCATATATTACACAAGTTCGTAATCACATAACTCTATATTTAATTAAATATGTTTGAGAGAAAAATTAAGTTAAACAATCACTCTAACAAACACGTGATGGTATTAGTTATTCAAAATAAACTTAACTATAACAAAAGTCTACCATATTGTACTTATATATATATATTTTTTAATGTGAAGTTAAATTCAATCTTTAAACTTAAAATAAATAAATATTTTCTGGAAGAATTTCTGTTTAAAGGATAATAAAGCCTTAATTCTATACGTAATCTTAGAATTATATTCATTTAAATCACAAGTAATGAACTAAATTAGTATATTTATTTAGTAACGGGATCATTAATATTAAGGAAAAGTGCATACCTAAGTTTAATTTCAGATTTAAAAATAAGTTTTTTTCAGAGATTATATTCTTTAATTTATCTTAAAATATGCATAGAGATTATAGAATTTTCTGTATATAAATAAATAATGTTACTGTCAAAAAAACCTTTAAGGATCAATTTTAAATATTGTAAATAATTGCGATTTTCGAAGCTTTTGCAAGGTGTCATGACTTATTTCTAAGCATCTAGGCAAAGAAGATCAATCTTATAGTTTTATGTAATTAATCAAGTGTAGTAGAATTGTAATGCAACATATGTATGGTTTGAATCACTACAATTTTTTATTAAAATTTGACTTCTGATAAATTTTCATATCACTGGTTTCTTGAACTTTTCCGATTTCAATGCAAGATTTATAAAATATGCCAATTGATAGCAGCTATTTCTATTAAAATATTTACTATTGTTGTAATTTATGAACTTTTATAATGACGTTAAAATAAAATATGGCAACATTGTCGATAAAAGCAAAATTGTTCACGTAAATTATTCATAATACCGGATGGTCAAAAAATCCGTAAAAACTTTAAAAATTCATAAAAACCGGAAAAATAACCAAAATAAAAATGGTTTGCAGGGTTAG
This sequence comes from Dolomedes plantarius, assembly GCA_907164885.2. Taxonomy (NCBI): domain Eukaryota; kingdom Metazoa; phylum Arthropoda; class Arachnida; order Araneae; family Dolomedidae; genus Dolomedes; species Dolomedes plantarius. The sequence continues at coordinate 174,709,438 of OU015492.1, forward strand.
CATCGCTAGGTCACGGGATTTTTTTTAAGTCAGGAAAAAAATTAACTTAAAATGCAGCCGACAGATGGCGCTGGTACGAAAGAATTCTGTGGAAATATGCAAATGAGACGGTTATAAGAACGTGCGCTCCTAATCCACAACCAGTTCACCGTTGTTCCGCGATCCGCCGAGAGGTGTCTTGTATACATCCGGAACTGCTGCACTCTGCCGTTGCTGGATTTGTGACTAGCCTGCAATGCCTTATCCCCTGTGGCGGGGGTCAAGTGGAACATCAACTGCTGTAATAAACGATTTAGAAACATTCTTTTCGTTATTTGCGTATCTTTTCTTTGACTTGTGAAAGTCATCGCCACCTGTCGGCTGTTTTTTGAGTTATTTTTTTTCCTGTCTCAAAAACAATCCCGCGACCTAACGTAGCTGACCCTGAAAATCTTATTTTATTTTGATTATTTTTCCGGTGTTTCTGAATTTTTAAAGTTTATACGGACTTTTTGAGCACCCGGTATTTAAAAATAATTAAATGAGACAGTTAATTCTTAATAATTCTCATGAATTAAAAATACTTGGACTTTTGAAAATACACGTGTCATTAAAGGGGACCGAGAAACAAAAATTATTAAAAAATAAATACAATTTTAACATTCTTGACATAAAACGCACTATAATAGTGTTGATAGATTAAACATGCAAAAACAGTATATTTCTACGGTGATTACTTTGCTGTACATAGCATTTTTAATCCTGGACTGTCCCCGTGTACCCTGCTGTACAAGCATATTATATGTCTATCTAGAAATGGAATGTTTCAGGATGAGTCACCTCTTGAATAATACATTTAAGATTCCTTAAAGATATCTCTACAAAGTTTTGCATATCGTACTTTCGTCTTCTGTCTTTTTGATTAAGGGTAAAATTCCTGAAAACAATATCCCCGAAGAAAAAACTACTCTTGAAAAAGTATATTTTTGCCCTCTAAAGAGATTAAAAATCTTTCATATAAAGTTTTCATGAATCCGAGCGAAAATAATGTTGGAACTTTTCCTACAAGCCGATATGAAAAAAAATGCTGAAAACAAAGTATTGATTTGACAGGTGTATCACAAAATAAACATGCATTATTTTTTTATTTAAATGATATTAAAACAAATTTTCAAATTTTTTAGGTATTTTTACATGCATTATTATCTATATAAAAAAGTATTAAATTAAAAAATACTAGGCAATTCCTGTAAAGAAAAATATATATAAATGAACTTCTGAATGGTCTGAAACTTCTCCTTTTTTTATGAAACTAGGTTTACCTAGAATTTCGTTTTCGATTAAGATACATGTTAAGGCTTACAAGGAGACTACAGACGTGATGAATTTTATGGCCTCTAAACTATAGGGGCAGTTTTAAAGAGACTTCCATAGAGACATTCACATCTGATGCTTCCCTATGTGTAGTTTATTTTTCCTATGCCAGACTTTGGTCAAGTTACACCATCAGTCACCCTCACTTGGTTAACTCAATAAAGTCTTGAAACAAGAAAAGCAATATGAATATCATCTGCAGAAAAGCCTGCTATGTCTTTGAGTTCTGGGCAACTGCGGAGAATGGACACTCTCCATTGTGCCAGATCATTGCGCCAGATCCATTGCGCCAATCAAGAGACTTCATTAAGGAGTCCCAAGTCTTTTGACCAGAGTATGGAGGCCTAGCCGACATGATTTGATGTTAGGTTTAGTAAGTCACTTCATAGCAAGCTAGTCAATTGGCGAATGTGGTTGAGATACCCCTACGCCAGTCTTAGCCAGTCTTTCCGATACTTCCTGAAAATAAATATGTGTTTTAGTACCGTATTAGCTCACCAGACTAATACGGTAAAGGTGGTCTTGTAATTTATCGTAGCCTGGTTTGAGTCGAAAAATTAACACGTCCACAGCTCTGGTCAGGGGGGTTCAGGAGACTTCATTAAGGAGTCCCAGGTCTTACCAAAATATGGAGGCCAATCCGACATGGTTTGATGTTGGGTTTAATAAGTCACTTCATAGTAAGCTAGTCAATTGGCGAACGTGGCTGAGATAACTCTACGTCAGCCTTAGCCATTCTTTCCGATACTTTCTGAAAATAAATACGTGTTTTGATGCTGATCGACAGGTGTTACAATATCAACATCTTCTAAAAGGAATTCCTAACTTTCGTACTAATTTACATAAAACGAAAGACGTTCAATAAGTCAGTGAAAAAATGATGAAAATGACGTTTCTTTGAAAAGGTTACTATTTTTCTACATAATCTCCTTTGAAGCCCGTACTCTTGGTTCAACGATTTTCAAGCTTTTTGCTCCCCTCCATAAAGCAAGATTTGTCCAACTTTGTAAATTATGAACTTTCACTAATTTCTTCGAAGTTTAGAGCAAATTTCTACCCTGCAGGAATGTTTCATTCCTTTTGGGGAACAAGTAGTATTCCGAGGAAGCCAAATCTGGAGATTACGCAGAGTGTTACACAATTTCGTAAATCTAATGGTTTTATCGTTGTAATTTCACATTAATGAGGTGGTGCATTGTCGTGAAGGAAAAGAACCATTTTGTTGCTAATTGTGAGTTTTTTGTTTTAATTTTACTATTTTAAAGGTCCAGTAAATATGTGTCGTACTATTCGGGGATAATTTTATTTTTTTCCGAGAAGTCATAAATATAACTAGTTGGTACCCGTCAAAACATGACGGCTAGATAGTAAATAAATGTACTAATACACAAATTATACTCAACGCATCATCCCTAAATGTTGACAATCATAACATAATTATCATGAAATTAAAAACGGCACAGAGAGAGCTAGAGACACTCCTAGGAATAAACGTGTTTATCATTAAAACATGTCACTAAGCATGCGCAGAAACTGAGTATCTAAAGCCAGATTTGAACATGCCACTGAGTATGTGCAGAAGTCAATTTTTAATTGTAAATTATCGCTAATGAATAGAAATTGCGCTTACAAAAACCAAATTTGACGAATCTACAGATTACAATCTTTCTTTTAAGACCAAAATGAAGTAAATCGATGCAGTAGTTTTCTCTCACGGACTGTCCAAAAAGTCGGCTTAGCAACTTAAATATATAGATAACCATGGGTGTACCAAAAAGTAGTGGCCATAACTTTTGCTGTTGGTGGAACTGTTTTCGCTGCCTTTCGTGTAGGTTCACCTGCTTCAATCCACTGTATTGTGTGTTCTTTCGTTGCACAGATGCCTTTTTTCAACTGTCCATAGAGACAATGATGCCTAATGTTCCTTGGCATGAGGAGTAACTATATTAATAAGTTTGAAACTAGTCATCACTCTTTTTTTCATCGGGTATTAAGAGACACCTTGCTTCTGTTTTTTTAACTCTCCTAATCAATCAGCCAACAGAGTAAATAGATGCACGTGGTTCTGACATCATCAACCCATAAAATTATCTGTCCATTGATAGATTTATCATTCTTAAAAGCAAAAATTATTGTCGATTTAGTATTTTTTCCATCATATATTTAAATTTTATCCATTGTTTACGTCATTCACATCACTAGATATTGAACATACTGAATAGTCCTCAAAATCTAAATAAAATGTTTAAACCGAGAACCTTTTCACCAATTTAAATCAGTACCAGGGAAAAGCCATAATTTTCAAAAGGATTAATCCACTGCAACAATTTTCAATATTCTTATACCATTAAATCTGAAATGTTTAGCTTATGGAATGGGTATATGTCTTTCTTTTTTTTTTAAGAACATTGTTTTCAGAATTGAGTATTTGCATACCGAAATGAATATGCGTAAAATTTTGCCAGAGAAGTATGCCAAAAATATTCAATACTGTTACAAAGTAAATCATAAATTGCTTCATGCCAATCAATTATTTATGCTTTTATATTTTGAAACTTTAAGGAACATTGGATTTCTCTACACATATGCGCTCTTCGTGGATATTTATTAAATACGGTTATGAATATTATTCGGTAATTCTGTACCTTAGAAGCAACAATATGCACTTTGAGTATGTAATCTTGTTATTACCTGAGTAATCTTTCAAAGGCCAATAAACTATATTTAGGGACAGTTCGCTGTGACAGTTCTCTGAATATATCATACAGCTAAGGATATAAATTTATAAGTGAGAAATATACAACAATTTTGATTAATGTTCAACTTCCTGTTGAGTAATGGAATCAGCAGAAATGTCGGCAGTAGTTCAGTTAATAAATACTCCCATAAATTCTTAAGAAAGGTTAAACCTTAAAAATATGTATCACCTTTAAAAACATTTAAACTTTTTTAAAAAATTGTTCAACTATGTTTGTCTTTTTGAGGTTATTAATTACGATCGGATGAAACGAGGAAAATAACTGAATGTAAAATAAATTATATATCTTAGATCCTTTTGATTTTTTGTATAATAATTCTAGCCTCCCTACTTCGTTTCTAACAGCCCTCAATATATTATTCCAGAACGATTTGTATCGTTTCTATTTACCTTTTATTTCCGAGACAACAATGGTATTGCAAAATGTTTAAGTTCCATTTATACTTCCATGAGCAGATAATCTTCAGGATAAATTCCTCTTTGAACCTCTCACAAATCCTCTCTGAAAGGCGTCGAGTTTGTTCTCGGGAAGTTCTACATGGTTTTGGGAACCTGTCGATTCTTCAGCAGGAGTTTGGCTAGATGAAGGGAAGAAATAATGATGCGGTGGCCAGATCCAGGGTCTTATAAAACATTGCATTTCCATCAGTGGCCACGGCCAAATTAGGATTTATTGCATTGGAATTTTAATGTCAGTAAGTCGGGGTATTTGACGGGTGGCAAATCAGCTCCCGTTCCTTTATGTTGAATTTATCTTCAATAATTCTTCCTGTATTATTGCTGAAGCTGCAGTTGCAACGGGTACTATGAGCGTTATAATTTCCATAGAGGATTGCTTCGTTTGCAATGATTTACGCCATTCAAATCAAGTTTTGAGTTTCCTTGAGACTGCAGCATGCGTAGATGCGAAAAGGGTGTCCACATTTTCAGAAGTTAATTTGGATGATCTCAGCACTTTTACTAAAAGTCGGGTCTCTAATTTTCTTAAATGTCGATGTCAGATCATTTCCTATGCCAACGAAAATTCCGCTTGCGATCTGTTTAGATTTTAGAAATAGCCTCACATTACAATCCGAGAAAACTTAAATTTTTAAGGATTCAAGATTCAGATGACATTTCATAATCGAGAAAACCTCTACATGGTGGTAATTTAAAATAGGCAATATCTGGCTCCATTTGTCATAACATAGATCTCCAGCGTTCCCCTGAAACACTTTCATTCTTCGCTGATTCTATAAAGGGTGGTTTGGACTAGGCATTATAACTAACAAATCAGCAGAGGGGTCTAAAACGTAACTAAAGCTGTAGAAAGTTTTGCGTTACCCAGGGTGCACTACAAGAAGGCCTGCTGCTTTATACCTTTTATTCTGACCTTTACTTTAAACAAACTCTGATCTAAAATAAAATTATTTGTTAAAGAAATATTTAAAAATTAAAATACTTTGAAATTAACTATCACTACAATTTTGAGCTAGTTTAAAATATATGAATCAAAATTTAAAAATCTTTTATGTAGTAAGTTAATATTGTTGACACAAAAAATGCATGATACATTTTTTTTAATAATGAATTAAGAAAGTTCTAAGCTTTTGCAAAGTTTCTTAATTAATCACCTGTCTAATAGAGAAGCCTTAATTACATTATAATGTAGTGAAATTAAACTAATAAAATAACAATCCAATAACATGTTTGGAATTTGTTAAGAGGACCTACATTACACTAAATGTCTATTTTTTGGCTTTAAATACGACATAACACAATTTAAAGATTAGCATAGTTGGAAAGTACAAAATCCTTAAATGTCAGTGCGGTGTTCCCTATAGATGTCAGGGAATTTTTTTTATTTTGTTGGTGTGTAGGGAAAAATTTTTAGAATAGAGTAACATGCCTGTTTGAAAATCAGAAAAATTTTGAAAAAAAAAAGTTTCTTTATTTTTTAATTCATTTTGTAAATTATTTTCCACTCTCAAAATTCAAAGAACTTATTAGCTAAACAAAATCGCGAAGACCTATGTAATAAAAAATTATTACCCAAAGAAGTTTTTAAAAGCACAACTTCATAAAGTCAAACACAATTTAATCGGTCAATTTGAAAAGGAGTTATCTCCATTTTTTACCATGTTTTTATTAACTCGCTTTCTTGTTTGTGTGTTTGTGTGTTTGTCCGGTACAAATCTTGCAATCGAGTTTTAACTAACTTCCCGACTAGCTAGATATTTGAAACTTTTAGAATAGCTCAGAACACGATGACAATGCATTATTCTAGTACTTTTAGCAATCTTTAACCCGTTAACGACCAAATTGTTTTAAAATGAGAATTTTTGAAAAATATTTTAAAATTATATTTCATATATCATAAATAGAGTAATTATGAAGTATTACTCATTTATCGTAATTAGCAGTTGAGATAACAGGTGATCTATAAATAGATCGCTGGGCTCTTCTGCTAGTAAAGGAGCATGTAACTTTCCTCTGATCTTATATTTAGAAAATTACGAATTTATTTATAAAAAAATGAAATTTTCGCAAAATTAAAAACAACTAAAGAGATTTAAAAGAAAAATCTTATTTTACTGATCTAAATTTACTTAGTTACATTTTTATAGAGCAAAATTGCAATAGTTATGTGTAATATAACGGAAAACATTTCATGCAAAGCGTTACATTGCACTTTGTACAAAATGTAAGAGGTCTTCCCTTACATTTTTGTAATTAGCATCTTCTTTGTGCGTTTAGATAGCAAAAACCATGTATTAGGTAAAAGACAAAACCAGAGTCTGTCACTTTTGGTCTCGATGACATCATGAGAGGTCTTTCAAAGCTTTTCCTAGAATTTATTCCTCGTTTGAGGTATGCAACGGCGATATATCTTCGGATGTCTTTTATACTTTTCCTTTCGCAATTTGTTAAAATAAACAGAATATACGTATTTACGACAGGCATGTCAATAACTCTTGTAAAGATTGGCCAGTACCATTTTTTTCCATGGATTGTTTAAATGGATTGTTTTTCTAAGAGTCAGTCATACTGGTCAACACCACCCATATTTTTGTTATACTGGGCTACAGTACGAGGTTGCAAAATTTGGGATTTTTCTTTAAAACCTTTTTGAAGCCTTGAAACTTGGGTTAGATGCTCTATATAATCAAAGTTTGTTGCTGTTGTTACACACTTGTTATCCATCCATTCTATTATAGTTATTTCATTCTTTTCGTCGATACAGTAGTCATAAGTACCACGATTTTTCTTTACTAATACTTCTATCTTATCAGGCATTAAAGGGCAAAAAGCAGTTCTGTTGTTTCTAATTGTTCCCGTGGCACGGAATCCTTGTTTCTTTAATTCCACTAGCAGAGCATAAGAATTTTTCAAAAATATGAAAAAAGTATGATGTGGTTATTAGGATCAGTTTATTGTGGCGGGTATATACCACCACTATTGTGGAGGGTAAGTCAGTCACTCAAAAACAAAACTTAACAAGTTTATTGACAAAGAATTGTATTGGCAGATTACGCCGACATACATATCTTAAATTATGGTGCGAACCTGCTTTGGCAAGACCCACTTGAAACATCACGAGAGGTCTAAACTAAGTTGAAATACGTCGTAAAAGAGGGAGCAACCGCCTCAGCCTCCAACTTAAACATGCCAGTCAAACTGACAAATGGCTAAAGCGAACAAGCCGCGACTCGGTAAAAACTAAAAACTTAAGAACCTCTGACTCCCATCGGTCTGGTTGTGGCTTATAACTGCTTACGCAGCCAATCGGAGTCTGCTGTGACGTTTGCTGATACGAAACGATTCAATGCATAAGTTATCGTGATTCATTGAATATTTAATTAATAATTAATCTTTCTAAAATGTAAGCGGAAAATGTAGACCATGGAGCACCACACACTGCCCCCGTAGAGAAGATTGAAATTTACTTTTAAAATTTAAATCTAACAACTGGCTTTGAAATTCGCCCAGATTTAGTTACTGTATTTTCCTGTCGGGGAATGTTATGTTTCTCAGTGTCTCCATGTGCTTTAGTTAATGCATAAACATGCTTTACACGATCAATTCTTACAGATTGAGGTTTACCCTTGATACAAATAGTCAGTGTGTTTGGTTTTCTTGACATGACAGCATCTGGTCCTCATATGGTGGTGCCAACAGAGGCTTCACATGGTCTACCTGCAGAAACACATGTGTACAGTCCTTGAGATCCTTGAAGACAAAGACTGGTGGCTTGGCATGTCTTCCTGTCGTATTTGGTGTCAAGTTGGTCATATGGGAACTCAGTCTCTGCAACTTCTCAGATGGCTCGTCCTTCACCAGGTTACTCTGAAAAAACTCACCTGGAAGTCTTAACAGACCACAGAACACTAATTGTGCTGGGGCAGCCTGCACATCCTCCCTAACAGTTGATCTGATAGCCAGAAGCACCAGTGGTAGAGCATCAACCCAATGTACCGGATCCACTGCCATCAGAGATGATTTAAGCACTCTATGGAATCGTTCCCCCAATCCATTGCTCTGGGGTGGTATGCCGTAGTCCTCCTGCGCCGGATCCCCAAGTACGTTGACAACCTATTAAAAAGTTGAGACTCAAAGTTTGGTCCGCGGTCTGTCATTATCACCTCGGGAATACCGTAACGAGCTATCCAAGTAGATAAGAAAGCATCCGCTATGGTTTCTGCCCGTTGGTCTGGAAGTGGAACAGCTTCAGGCCATCGCGTCTGGCGATCCACACAAGTCAGCAGATACCGGTTGCCTTTGGATGGAGGTAGGAGCCCAACTATATCAATGTGGACATGAGAAAACCTATTTTTTGCGACGAAAGTTCCCAGAGGCGCCTTGTTGTGTCTGGTCACCTTGACTCTCTGGCACCGGTTGCATTTTCTACACCATTCTGCACAATTTTTCCTCATTCCCGTCCACACGAACCGTTGTTGGATGAGTCGCCAAGTTCCTTTTACACCAGGATGTGAAAGTTTGTGGTTGGCTTCAAATATCCTCCTTCTCCATACTCTAGGTACAAATGGTCTAACTAGGTCGTGAGCCACATCACAATACAATTTTCTTTCACAGGCAGGCAAAGCAATTAACTTTAACTCAAGACCTCTTACCTCCTTTGAACGCAACATTTGTTGTAAATCGGGATCCGTTGCTTGATCCTCGGCAAATAAATTAAAATCAATTGAACTATTTAAATTCAAAGTGTATATTCTGGATAGCGCGTCGGCTACTATATTTTGTTTTCATGGCAAATATTGGATATCTGCAGTGTATTGGCTAACAAGTTCTAAGTGTCTAACCTGTCGAGGTCTAGCACTTGTCAATTTTTGGTGCGAAGGTTAAGGGTTTGTGATCAGTGAAGATCGTGACTGTTTTTCCTTCAAGCATGTACCTAAAATGTTTTACTGCAGAATACACCGCCAACAGTTCTCTATCAAATGCACTGTATTTAGTTTGAGTGGGGGTTAATTTTCGCAAAAAGAACCCTAATGGCTCCTCACCGTCCTTCATAAGTTGAGAAAGAACGGCACCGACTGCTCGGTCCGACGCATCGACAGTTAACAATAGGCGTGCGCTGGGAGCTGGGAATTTCAGTGCATTTACTTCCGAAATAGCTTTCCTACAAGTTTCGAATGCATCTATTAATGGTTCTGTCCACGGTATTGGAGTCATATCTTTTTTCTTTCTGTTAATTATGAGATCAAAAACCAATGACTGTTTCTCCGCAATATTAAGCAAAAAACGATGATAAAAATTTAAAATTTGTAGAAAAGTCCGAAGTTGACTGATATTGTTTGGGCGAGGGTATTGCTGTAATGTTTAGACCTTTTCAGGTAGCAGTTCAATTCCCTGATTTGAAATTTGAAAGCCCAAAAATGGTATTTTGTCAACTCCGAATATGCATTTCTGGAGCTTTAAAATCAGGCCAGGTTGACTTAGAGTTGAAAAAAGTATTTCTAAGTGTTTTTTGTGTTGTATCTCGTTATCAGAAAAGACAAAGATATCGTCAAGATATGACAAACAAAAGTCCAGGTCTCTAAATATACTGTCTAGATAACGCTGGAATGTGTTTCCACTGTTTCTCAAACCGAATGGCAATTTTCGGAATTCGAACAAACGTATAGGGGTCGTCACCGCGATCTTAGGAATGTCTGTAACCTCAACTGGAATCTGATAGTATGCTCGAACCAAGTCGACTTTCGAAAAAAACTGTTTTCCCCGTAATCCCATAACTACATCAAGGATGTGTGGGAGGGCGTAGCTGTCGGGAGTTGTGACCTTGTTGAGTGCCCTATAATCTCCACATATTCTCCAAGTTCCGTCCTTTTTCTTAACAAAATGAATAGGGCTGGCCCATGGGCTTTTAGAGGACTGGATAACACCCTGTTCCATTAGAGCTTTAAATTCTAACTTCAATGTTTGAAGCTTCTTGGGGTTCAACCTACGAGGTCTCGAAAAAATGGGTGGACCTGTAATTTCAATGCAGTGCGTTACGGAAAGTTTTGCAAGTTATTATTGCAATGCACATTTGGATTGAAAAGTTTTGGAAATCGCGTTAGAATTCTTTCATATTCAGTTTTCCCCTCTAGTGGAGTGAGTTTTAAACTAGGGCCAGTCCCTGGATATCCCGATACTGCTAATGCTGTGATGTTATCTGTAACTTTCTTATTTTGTACATCCACCAGGATACCATAATGATTCAGCATGTCAGCTCCTAGAATTGGCGTGGTAATGTCTGCCACAGCCAAATTCCAACTGAATGCTTGACGAAGTCCAAAATCTAACTTTAAATTGACTGTAACAAATGTTTTGATAAGAGAGTTGTTTGCAGCATACAATTTTAAATCCTGCACAATTCTATTTCTTGTTAGCTTTTGGGGAAAACAGCTTAATGCTGCCCCCGTGTCCACTGAAAACTTAGCGTCTGTATTTTTCTCGTAAATAAAAAACCGGTTTCCGAAACTACGCTCATCTGGCGCCAGTACTTCAGATGCGCCTAGGCGTTTTCCGAAAAATTACATGGCGATACACATTTTTTAGCTAAACTTCCGAACTTCCGGTAGTACCAACACCTTTCTGTTGAAGTAGAAAAATGGGGTTGAGATCTGGCTTTATTCCGCGTTTTACTGCAATCACGTTTCTTAAATTACCTAGAACAACCGTTGTATTGTGTACTTTTACTTTGCGCCTCCAATTTAGCTATTCGTGATTCAACTTTTGCAACTGTGTTGGAGGGGGTTTTTTGAATCAACGGAAGCTAAAAACTGTCCCGAGGTTTCATAAAATGTAAGCAGAAAATGTAGACCATGGAGCACCACAAGTTACTGGTTGTAGCATTTTTTTCACCACTGGTGTTCCAAACGATTATTTTGAAATTTCAGGAGTATTGTCAAAACTCTCCTTACCACAATATAAGTCAAAATTATAACAGTAGCCCTTCCCTCCCCGCATGGCCCAAAATTTATAGCCAAATCGTATGAGTTTACCCTTAAGAAATTGCTTGAAAAAATGATAGCCGTAATATCTGATCAACACTCTTCATCAGATAATTTATCTACGTCAGGCGGTAAAACAATTATATAGGACTCAAATTCCTTAGAAAACATATATTCTAACGCATCTTCGGCGTTGTGAAACACTTTACGCCGAGACATCCTGAAAGAAATGAAAAGGGGAAAAAACGATATTAGTTACCACTAACGCCCAGCGTTATAGATCAGCATGTTTAAACTTAAATTCTAATAACAAAAACAGTTATTTTTCTAATCTAAATAACGCAGAACAATTAAAGAGGTATTGAAAATGTAGAACACATAAGAAAAATATAACTTACTTTTAATTTTTTTTTCCGTTTCGATTCAAAATCGAAACGGAAAAATCGAAAATCGATTTTCCAAAATCGAAAGCTCTAAAATCGAAATCCAAATCCAAAATCGAAAGCTCCACTGTGGAGCTTCAAAATGGCTAACTTCAGACTTTATCTGCTGGACCGATCTGGGAAAAAATGTTTTAAAACTCGTCTGGGGATATACCCCAGTCAAAATAGACCCGATTTTGACGAAAGGCTAAAAAAAATATGAAAGTTTTGAAATTTGGTGGAGATGTTTGTTTAGGCATGCTAATGAACATACTAAAAGTCCCCACCGATCAGACTTGAGCTTTCGCCGCCATCTTGGAAAATGTGTACACTTTTTTGGTTTTTTGGAAATATCTTTAAAAATATTGATTTTATCAAAAATAATTAAATGCAAAAATTAAAGAGCATTAAATTATGAACAAAAATCATTCATAACATTTTTTTATATGTCTAACAGGAACAAAGATAACTGACTTTGAAAAGAGCGCACTATCACACCTGAGACGCGCAAGCGCGGTTCGCCATCACGGTGGGGGAAGATACCCGCGCATGTGCATACCATAATTAGCCAAATTAGTTTTACACTAAATGGGAAGGTTTTTTGTATTTTTTCAAATAACTAGGGAAATATTAACTTTAAGTAAAAAAAGTTTATTTCAAAAATTAAAAAACATTAAATTATGTACAAAAACGATTTTATACATTTTTGTCGTAAACCTAACAGGAACGAAGATATTGACTATAAAATGCGCGTTGATAATGGAGGTAGCTTCTACAAAAAACAATGCACAAAAAACATATATTATATTTTTTGAGTCTAACACGAACAAAGATAATTGAATTTAGAAAGAGCGCACTATTACACCAGGGACGCGTATGCATGGGTGCCCATCGCGATGGCTGGAAGACATGTGCATGTGCATACCGTAAGGCGCCAAATCGGTCTTACCCTAGTATTTTCCTAGCCAGTTAATAGTTAGTCACCGTTCTGTGTGCGTCTGTGAACAATGGCTGATACGGAACTATGTTTTATAAGTATAAAATTAATGTCAAATGATGATTTCGTGAATGTAGGAGAAAAGGGGATCGACGCTTTAAAGAGTGCTAGTGTCCAAAGAAAAGACAATAAGCATGAACAATTGGAACATTTAAAATCTGTTTCGGTTCATTCGTTGTGTCGGAGAAATTACACCAGACCAGGAAATATAAAAAGTTGATTTAAAAAGAAATGCAGAAATCGCGTCAACATCCCAAAGTGAAGAGCGCGCGGTAAGTTTACGATCTTTTTTACCTCAGTTCGATTTTCGAACAAAATTTTTCTTTTGTACGGCAGTGATAGACGAAGAATTCAAAGCAAGACAAAAGAAAAAACCAACTGACAGACGAAGAACTATATATGAAGTTAGGAGTCTCGAAATGAAACACAAAGTTCTTGAAGCTACAGAGAATAGACATGACTAGTGGGGAGATGAAGTTCAATGTCGTATAATAAACGTTGCTGATTTAGTTGCAGCTGATGCGATTTATCACCAAGATTACTTTTTTTCATGACTTTTTTTCTACACACTGCACCAATCAATAAGAGAGGGCGGCCTGAGTCGGATTACGCCTCAGCAGCTGTAGACGAAATATCCTTCTTCCTTGATAACCCTTTGCGGACGACCGCCGAGTTTCGCGGAAGTTACACTGGGGACGAAAAGCACCGCTGCGCGAATGACCCTGGAGGACGGGAGATTTTTGACGCTAAGCCTAATCTACATGAAAGACTTAGAATCGCATTGCGCTCCACACTAATTTTACTTCTGCATGATCAGGAACTTTCAAAAGCATTGCATATATATTTTGCTGATAACTATAGGTAATTTTAACATTAGAATTGAAAGATAATGAATAAAAATTAGCACTTACCTTGAAAAAAAAATTATACCTTTCGACAATTACTTTAGAAATTTAATTGAACTTTTATTTTTAAAACGTAATAAAAACTAATAATTTCAAAATAAGATTCAGAAAGACATATATATACAATTAAAAAATGGGATATTTACATATTATTTTAAAAGCATTTTTGTGTGTGATATACTTCAAAGCAAGGATCAATGCATAATCCAACATCGCATTCTCTACATTCATAATAACTCTCCACACGTTTCCTTTTCTCTTTCGTTGTTTGAGAACAAACAACGCACCTCCTTCGTTTGTCTTTTTTCCCAGTTTTAGAACATAATTTAGGAAAATGCCTCCCAGATAAGCGGAATGCAGATAATTTATCCAAAGGGCGAGAGGGGCGCTCTTGAGGTACGAAATATTTTCCCAATATTTGCTCTACAAGGTTCAGCCGAAATTGTAGGGCAGGGCACTTTTTCTGGGTGTGATGATTATATATTGCATTAGCATTTAGTAAGGTGATGTCCAGAAATCCGAAAAATAATTTTCGGTACCATTTTACCGTTTTTCTGTAGGCTGGATAATGCGTCAAAGACGCATCGCCCATGTCCACTCCGCCCATATTTTTATTGTAGTCTAATATGCATGTTGGCTTCATTATATTTGCCCCTGTTTTTCTATCTGTACGCCCTGATGGTTGCACTCCAGTATTATGCATGGAGGTTAACATCAGAACCACTTTCTTTTTATCCTTGAAAGCAATTATATTAGTATTGCCTTTTTGTATTGCAGCAATTTCTTTCTCAAATGAAAGGGGAGGAAAATTTTTCGGCATACCTTTTCTGTTTTTCTGGACAGTTCCACACATATTTGTATTTACAGAAGACAAGTAATCTGCCAATGACGGGGAAGTAAAAAACCTGTCCAAATATAAATTATATCCTTTTCCAGTCAAGTTACTAAACAGAGTTCTCACAACGCGTTCTCCGTAATTTCCCCCATCTTCGCATAACAACGTGTCTTTTCCTGTGTAAATTAGGAAGTTCCACACATATCCAGATTTCGATTCTGATAGTTTATAAATTTTGATTCCATACCTAGATCTCTTTGAAGGTATGTACTGACGAAATCCTAATCTCCCTTTCCAAGAGAATAGAGATTCGTCGATGCATATGTTTTCCTCGGGAGTATAGACATTTTTAAATTTTTCCAGAAGTATATCTAAAACAGGTTTTATCTTATCCAGCTTTTTTGCATTACCATCTTCTGTGAAGTGCATATATCGCAAGATACTTAAAAACCGGTCTCTACTCATCGTTGAGTTGAAAAACGGTGTTGCGATAATTTGGTTCGTCGAAAAATACATTTTTATATCAGGCTTTTTCACGATGCTAGATGTTATAATCAAAGCCAAAAAAACTCGAAATTCATCTGCAGTAACAGGTGTAAAATGCGCAAATGACGGAGAAGCCTGTGATGTGGATGCTGCATGAAGCTTCCTTTCTTCCTCTTTCTCTGCGAAGCTGTTTGTAGCTTTTACAATAAGCTCAATTAAATCATCACTGAAAAATATATTAAAAAAATCCATCTCATTACAATGAAGCGATGTCACATTTAGCCCCGGAGTGCCAACGAAAGGATGCGGAGAAATATCCTTCACATTATACGACCACTCCTTCGAAACTGGTGATTGAAGTACGGATGCACTTTGGTTAACAGTACCATTATCATCATCCTCATTCGATTCATCTCCAGATGAATGAGATACACATAAAGTCCAAGAATCTAAACTATCTACTGCACTTTCATCACTATCTGATTGCTCCAATAGAGCCAAAATTTCCTCCTGTGTTAAAGCTCTTTTTCTTTTCGCCATCCTTTCCCCTCGCTTAACTCTAACTTTTTAACACCAAACCCATGAAAATACTATTATAGAACAAATATTCCCCCATCCCTCTGAAAAATAAATAAAAAGTAAAAACACAAGCCGCCGATTACAAAAGAGAGTGGGAGTCTAACGCGACAGCAATCCACTGCACGTTCATTTGTTTACATTACCGAAAAACACTTGTTCACCCTTCTCCCCAAACCAAAACAAAAAAAAAGAAGTATTTCTGAAGGTCAGTGCTTGGAAAACCCGTTAAAGACCGTTATTGGAAAGTAGCGCCATCTTTTATTCAAAATACAAAACGTTCCATTTAAAAACACGGATACGTGGCAGCCGTCTTCTGCAGAAAATTGACTATCGCCACGTACACGCGTTCGCCGTCCTTTGCGGTAAATTTCAGCTGAACACGCGTACGTGGCGCTCGTCCGGAAAGGGATAATAATGACGACTGTCAATTCTCACTACCTGAACTCAAATCTCAAATTACAGGGCTAGTTCCAGACGACATCACTTTGAGAAATAAGTTGAAACAAAAATACGGGGATGGCCTTATTTTTGCTTCAAACTCCAAAAAAGTTACTGTCATATGTTTACGTAATACTGGAATGAAAGTCTTATCAGACTCTTGGTACGACAAAACGATACGAAATGATCGTGAGGAGCGTCTACGAATAGTACAAACTGCTGCAGCCATAATAAAAGAAGATATCCAGACACTAGTTTATGACACTCATTGCTACCCTCCAAGTGATAATTTTTTCAGAGATGTGAACAAGGGAATTCCAGAAAGCCTAAAATCTTTTTTGGAGCACTTGATTATTAAAAAAAAGACTGCTAAGGCGGAAAAAAAAGTAACTTCAATAGCTCACGTCATTATATCAGCACTAAGGCCACGATCATCTATGTCTCCTCTGCTCAATGGTCTTGATTTATTTTTGTACAAAAAGTTCTGTTCCCAGAATTTAATAACAATGCTCTCGAATTTGGGATTTTGTTCTTCTTACTATGAAGCCCAAACACTTGAGATGTCAGCCATAAATCATCCGCAACCCCAAATGCGCGAGGGATCATTCTGCCAATTCGTATTTGACAATGCAGATTTCAATGTGTCGACAATCGATGGCCTGAATACGTTTCATAGCATGGGGGGCATTGCTTATTTTACTCCAGCGTCAGCAGTGGAACCCGGGACGAAGATAAAAAAATTAACCGAACTTACATCCGCATCGACCGTAGGCAAAATGAGAATCATTCCTCTAGAAACGTTTGAAAATTTTCGAGGGCCTGGGTTACAAACAATTACTATCGAAGATTTGAATGTCTTAAATCCTTTAGCGGAAGATTTACCACTGCCTAAACCATCTGATATCTCCTGGATGTGTGCTAAGTGGTTAGGTCTTCCACAGATACCCGAATGGAAAGGATTTTTCCATTGTATAACCAGAAACTAGCCTTGTGAAAAGACTAAAGTAATACCCCTTCCTTTTGTTAATTTACCACCAAACAAGTATGACACCATTTTCACTGTGCTGAAATATGCTGCCCAGCAGTGTGTTAAAATGCACCAAAAGTCTTGCATACTCACGTTTGACCAACCACTGTATATTAAAGCTCGAGAGATAGTCGCAGCAACATCCAATCCATTATTATTAAGTTGCATTGTGAGGCTTGGTGGATTCCATCTTTTAATGTCATTCTTAGGCTTCATTGGGTACATAATGGCCGGAAGTGGGTTGAAAGAAATACTAACTTTGATTTATGCACCTACGTCAGTAGAAAAAATGTTGTCTGGCCATGCATACGCTAGGGCAGTCCGAGCTCATTTATTGACCCAAACAGCTTTAGCAAAAATAATTTTTGACGGCATGGACATATCGGATTTGGAATGTAAAAATCTCCGTGAGTTGTTTCGAGATTTTGCTACTGAACCACCATCGCAAGAAACCTTAAACGCACACACTCAAATACGAGCCATCGAAATTAAAATGAGGAAGACTTTGGAGCACCTGAAAAAGAAAGGCCCAACTGCCTGTGGGGCTGGAAGCGTCAAGAGAAAATTCTTGTGCCCATCACAACTATGGATGCAGTAGCTCCCGATTCAGTTTTAAACATGGTGTTTTGCAACTGTAAGACTGACAATGGAGTAAGATGCGGATGTCGGAAAGCAAGCATCAACTGCACAACGGCCTGCAATAATTGCAATGGGGTATGTCAGAATGGCATCAGCCCTGTTGATGATGACGATCGAATGAAAGAAGTTGATGAATGGGCCGATGCTAGCGAATCCATAGACGATCTATACATGCCTGACGAAGGGGAGAATCCCGTACCGAAAAAACACGTAAATCCTGAAGTAGGTAAGCTTGAACAATTATTCGCAATGGAAATCTGATAGTGAATACCCCCAAGTTTACTACATTCATGTATAAAATTAATAATGATTAATTATCTACATAGCCAAAAACATTAAAATCTATTTTCTTGTGTTTAAAGAATGCCGAAATGTGGGACAGGTTAGATATTCGAAAAAGAGCGCCTGCAACGAGACTTTAAAGCTACCTCCATTATCAACGCGCATTTTATAGTCAATATCTTCGTTCCTGTTAGGTTTACGACAAAAATGTATAAAATCGTTTTTGTACATAATTTAAGGTTTTTTAACTTTTGAAATAAACTTTTTTTACGTAAAGTTAATATATCCCTAGTTATTTGAAAAAATACAAAAAACCTTCCCATTTAGTGTAAAACTAATTTGGCTAATTATGGTATGCACATGCGCAGGTATTTCCCCCCACCGCGATGGCGAACCGCGCTTGCGCGTCCCAGGTGTGATAGTGCGCTCTTTTCAAAGTCAATTATGTTTGTTCCTGTTAGACATATAAAAAAATGTTATGAATTATTTTTGTTCATAATTTAATGCTCTTTAATTTTTGTATTTAATTATTTTTTATAAAATCAATATTTTTAAAGTTATTTCCAAAAAACCAAAAGAGTTTACACATTTTCCAAGATGGCGGCGAAAGCTCAAGTCTGATCGGTGGGGACTTTTAGTATGTTCATTAGCATGCTTAAACAAACATCTCCACCAATTTTCAAAACTTTCATATTTTTTTTAGCCATAAAACCTATTTTGACTGCGCTAATATGGCCACAAGTGTAAAGAAACCAGCCAATGACAATAATAAGTTGTTAAAAGATATCGTTTTCAGTACGCGTTCTGAAAAGTTGGTGATCTGTAAATAGATCACTCGGCGGTAACGGGTAAAGCAGAATTGAATTGGTTTTCAGTAAATTTTGTTTTGTAGAATGATGCAGCCATCTATCGACCGGGACGGGAACGAAAAGTTAAACGCAAGTTAACTTCCAATTCTCGAGCTAAAGGATTGATTACGCATTTGATTCCTCTTTGTTATGCATTTGATCATTTTCTTTCAAGCTGATTGGATAATTCATCAAAATTTTTTTTAAAAAGTATTTATTAATACATAGAATTGTCAAGTTTATATAATTCAACATAAAATGCAAAAAACATGCTATATAAAAAGTTCTTTTTATCTTGTAATTATTCTAATTTTTCATGAGAAGCAAAAACTATAACTCTCTTTCATGCATAATTAGTTAGACTAAATTTAGTATTTATTATGTTTATAAGGGAACAATTCTGATGCAAAAATACAATTTGTTAATATTTTTTTTAACTTGTGTAGGGGGGGGGGGGGGAGAAAAATTGGAGAAAAGTGGAGATGAGTTTTTGAAAAGTGGAGATGACTCCTTTTCAAAATAACCGATTCAATTACTTAGATATTAGTTTCCTTAATTTCGAATATTGTATTCTAATAGTTTGGAAATATGTACTTCTTATAATATGTCATTTTAAACTTTTGTAGCATTTTAAACTTTAGACATCTTAATTTAATTATTTTTAGGTAGGAAGTTTTCAGTTCCATACAAATATTTCTAAGTTGTTCGCCTCTTTGCAATGAAATTCAGCAGGAGTTAGTTTAATAATTCGAAATGCACAGATATACTGAAGCATATCGAGGAAAATGAAGTCAATTAAATGAATATGTAAAATCAATGATACAGTGCAAATAAATAGTTATTCATTCGGTAGTACAAAGTGTAGTTATATTTCGTGTATTGCAATGCTTTAAAATCTACCATAATATATCGGGAAGCTTATAAGTAAACAAAGGGAAATAATCCAAGCTGCGTAAAATGTGCTACTGATTAGGGAAAATTCTGAAATGCCATCCTTAATGACGGGTACAGAAATCAAGGAAATGGCCCGAGGACTAGGGAAATGATTTTATCCTAAAGATCGGGGAAAATGTCTGTAGAGTCTTACAAGAAAGTTTGTTTAGGGAAATAACACAAAAATTAAATATAATCATATTTATTTTTTTATTCCATCATAGGATTTGAGGAATTTCTGTAAATACATCTGTGAATATATTTGGCGTGCTCTAAAAGAGATTTGGTACATTCTGGAACTTGAGGGGTATGGGACACATTTTTAAAAAAAAATTAATTCATTGAGTTAAAATTTTGAATTTTCTTCTTATGGTTAACCATATAATTTTTAAACAAAATCACATCATAAAAATGATAATAATTTTTTTTTAAATATTTTAAAATTTAAAATTTTAAAGAAAATTGGGGTAAATTAAAATCGTTTATAACTCCAAATATTATTTGTCGAATTTCAAAAATTTTTCATTTAATTAAATAGAAAAATAGAAGTTTTAATTTTAATTCAGCGTTTTTAAAATATAATTTTTTTTAATTTTTTTAAGTATTTAGAGAAAAAATTTCAAAACAATTTATGTAACTTATTTTTAAACAGTCATTTTTTTAAATTTTCTGACTCAAAATTAAAGTAATATAAATGAAAAAGACATGTTCCAAGTTTGAACCATTTATCTTTAACGGTTCTTACTTATAAGAATTTAAAGACGAGAAATGGTGAAAAAACCCATCATGAAGAAAACGCATTTACAGGTTTAAACAAAGATTGGTTGCTATTAGAATGTTGCAAACCAAAAAATTAATATCTCCTGTTCTAACTAAGATAGAAACATCATTTAAACATCATTTTAAGTGGAAAAGAACAAAAAACTTTTTAATGCAATAAAACTTTTCGAAAGTTTGAAGAATTTTGTGTTCAGGACCCCCTTAAATAATTATTGTTCCATTCATATTTTTTTTTCTTTCAAAATATTTTATTCGGCAGATATTTCAGAATATTGCTTGATACAAATGTGTTTGGTTGATTTTGAGAAGCACGAGGTTGAAAGAAATAATTATCTGGAATGATCTTAGATTTATATTGAGGTAAAGTTAGTTTAGGTAGACTCTATATGGATATAAATTTGGGCCACAGGATTACATCCTCTAGGTGAAATCATCCCGGTTGAATGTAAGAAGTTAGAACAAGGTTAAATGAATTCTCTAAATGCAGAATCCTCCGAAAGTTTTGAAATAAATTCTACAGATCATAGACTAAGAATTTGTGAATTGACATATTTATTTTTCATGAGAAATGAAATAATACTATTTTAGACCATCCTGATACCACTCTTTACCTAAAAAATGTTCATAGATATTATTATTCAATATGGTCCAGGGGGACTTTTCTGTCACAATAATGTCTCTTGTCACACAGCTAATGCAAAAAGGATTTGTTGGGAATCTGTTAAGACTGAATATTTGACTCCTGATTTCAACCCATTGAATGGTTGACCTAAAAAAAAGTTATTTGGATAAACTTTTGTTACTTTACTATTACCTGAAGGACAGATAAAGAGGTACCCCTATGTAAATTTTCCCAGATTCAGTATGCATTATGTCGTCATGTCTTGCAACTGTATTTGAATCCAGGGGTTTCAGTAATTAAATATACAGATATCATTTCAGATATCATTTAGATAAAGAGTTACCCCTATCTAAATTTGCTGAGATTCAGTATTCATTATCTCCTCATGTCTTTCAACTGTATTTTAATCCAGGGGTTTCAGTAATTAAATATACAGATATTATTTCAGATATCATTTAGTAATACAGATATCACTTTAGATATCATTTAGTAATACAGATATCATTTTAGATATCATTTAGTAAACCCATTGAATGGTTGACTTAAAAAAAGTTATATGAATAAACTTTTGTTACTTTACTGTTTACCTGTAGGAGAGATAAAGAGATACCCCTATCTAAATTTGCTGAGATTCATTATGCATTTTGTTCTCATGTCTTTCAACTGTATTTGAATCCAAGGGTTGCAGTAATTAAATATACAGATATTATTTCAGATATCATTTAGTAATACATATACCATTTCAGATATCATTTAGTATTACAGATATCACTTCAATGAGAAAAATATTACAGATATTTCTATGCAATAATATATCATGGTTCTTTATTTATCATAACATACAATTAAATTTACACGTAGCAATAAAAATATATTCAATGATTTGTTTTAAACAAATTCATCCGGACGCATACGACGGTAAATTTTATCTCAAGTTTTACATTAATAACTCAAAATAAACACATGCGCTGCTCTCAGATATAATTTGTTATATTTTAGGGAAACACGGAAGCAATTAAATTATTCGGAAACTTTGGCAAACCTTCCTTGAACAACGAGCATCCGAAAACTGCCTGTTGTTGCATAGAAAAGAGTCTATGATCTGTAGACTTTAATTTCAAAACTTTCGGAGGATTCTACATTTAGAGAATTCATTTAACCTTGTCTAACTTCTTGTGTTCTTAATAGATATCCCCCCCATTTTCCATGATGAAATATCTTCGCGAAGCAAGTTCCGGGGGTTTGGATTCGGTTTTAATGTAAACTGTGGATTGGGCGTTGAATGATCAAAGCAGGGAATTTGCATAAGATCATTGAATCGGCGAAATATGCGTTGAATTATAATTTGTTATGTGTGATGTTGGCACGTATACATTATCTCCTGCGAAGGTAATTTGCTGTATATATATATATCCTGTCAATTGTGCATCTATTTTAAGGTTAAGAAATGGAGCGAGATAGAATGGATGTTTTGTATTTCGTGAAATGTTGAAGATATAACTTTTTTAGCAATCTATTCGCGAAATATTTCATAGAAAAGCTTTTAGACGTTTACATTAAAATACTACCAATGTAAAATTCTGGTGTAGTATTTCCTCTCAATAAACTACTTAACGGTGCCGTATATCTTTTAATGTGCTACATATGGCAGGTTCTAAATTTTAATACTAAATAAAATCGTATATACAGGGTCAGAATGGTCTCTTCCATTTCAAAGAGTAGTAAGAAAAGAAAAAAAACAATTAACAGAAAAAAAATTATATTTTCGAAAAGTACTAGAAATTTAGTTTTTTTTCCAAGGTTTTGAAAATAGCATCATTCGGGTGGTATCCGTAATTTGCAATGCATTGCCGAAGCAGTTCTGTAAAGTTTTCCACCACTCTGATGGTCATTTCTAGGGGAATAGTGGCAACATCCTCACGAATAGCAGACTTAAAGACTCGTTGCACATTTTGGGGTATTCTAATGTTCCACTTGGTTTCCTTGGCAATGTAGACCCACCTGCTCTTACGTTTGTAAACCATGGCAGGATTGTTTTTCAATGAGGAACAGCATTAGTGGCATGGAGACCGAAACTCACCGTACATGTCCTCTGTGTAGAGATTACAGAATCTTTGTTTTCTAAGAATGCCTTGATAAGGAAACCGCGATGTTCACCGGACCAACTCATGGGGTCCACTATCAACTAGAAAATCCTACCGAACTGTTGACACCTCCCCGCCACCCTAACATCGTCATTCCCTTTCCTGGGATCTTCAGAGATGTGGGAGTTGATTCTGAATCACCCTGTATTTGACAAATTTTTATCTATATTGATTTTATATACTCTACTCTTTTGATGTTATATACTCTACCTGTTATTTTCCTTATTGCTAAAAATAACTAAAGAATAAGTTCAAGATAAATGTAAAAAAAACACATTTACAGCAAACGCCTTGTTAAATACTTAGAGATCATTAGATTTTTTAAAAGAAATATAATTTTGATTTACAAATTACTATAACTTAGTACATTGTAAATAATTAAACAGAAAAATAAGATAGTATATTACAGGAAGAACGTACAGACAACCGAACGAAATTAACAGAAAAACTGCACTTAGTGCTAAATTATTTAAAATATTTTCAGTAAAAGATTGGACAATTGAACAAATCTTCACACTGAAAAAAGAGATAACTATAACTTAGTATATTGTAAAAAATTCAACAGAAAAATAAGATAATATATTACAGGAAGAAGGCACTGACAGCCGACCGAAATTAACAAAAAACCTTCACTTAGAGCTACATGCACCATAAATGCAAGATTCTTTAGCAGTTATAGAACATACAAAATCTAAAAACAATACAATGAGACATCCAACCGGTCTCTTCATTGGTTATCACAAGGGGGAACTGTCTAAATAGGATGCATATCTAGTCAAAAGACATCCCAAGGCCCCGAGATCCCCACATGGAAACAGATAGTCAAAGCAATAGAAAATACAATACTAAAATGAACACGAAGGAATAGATCAGAATTGCGATGGCACACTCACCCCACCCCGATATACACCGATATAAGAGCCAAAACATTATGACCACCCCTACATTTTGCAATGAATTCGCCTGGATGACGTGGAAGGCACGTGATCAGGTGGAAGTGGTATTTAACTGCTGCTGGAGAGTCTGAAGAATCATTCTTTCACTTACTTCTGTGTGTGATGGGAAAGGCTGCGGATCTAAGCGACTTTGATAGAGGGCATATTGTAATGGCTCGAAGGCTCGGAACAAGTATTTCCGAAACTGCACGACTCGTGGGTTGTTCGCGACCTACAGTTGTTAGTACTTATGCAAAGTGGATGAATGACGGTGAAATCAGCAGTAGACGACATGGTTTTGGACGTCCACACGCTATCAAAGAAAAAGGTCGTCGGAGACTGTCTCGCATGGTGAAGTAAAACCGGAGCCAGACAGTGGCTCAGCTGACAGCCCAATACAATGCAGGGCCAAGTAGAATAGTATCGCAGCACACTGTTCAGCGGACACTGTTGGATATGGGAATACGCAGCAAACGTCCCACTCGTGTGCCTTTGTTGACCAAGCGTCATCGCCAACTGCGACTGCGCTGGGCCCGGGAACATCGCGACTGGTCCATGGACCAGTGGGAGAGAGTTGCCTGGTCAGATGAATCACGGTTTGTCATTCATCACGCCGATGGCCGTGTCAGGATACGCCGTCTTCCAGGCGAACTGTTCCTCCCTCAATGTACAGTAGGTCATACACAGGCCGGTGGTGGCGGTATTATGCTTTGGATGACGTTCTCTTGGGCGTCTCTGGGACCCGTGGTTGTGGTAAAGCAGACCATGAATGCTACAGGGTATCTGAACATCATTGCGGACCAGTTGCACCCTTACATGGCCTCTGTTTTTCCAGCTGGAAATGGAATGTTCCAACAGGACAACGCCCAGTGTCACAAGGCTAAAATTGTGTTGGAGTGGTTCCAGGAACATGATGCTGAATTCCAGTTAATGTCCTGGCCGCCTAACTCACCGGATCTCAATCCGATAGAACACATTTGGGATGCCATGGGACGGCAGCTCACAGTTCAAAGACCACCAATTCGCAATATCTCGGATTTGCGTGACCGTTGCTTAAACATCTGGTACAATCTGTCTCCGGCCATCTACCAAGGACTTGTGGCATCCATGCCAAGGCGGGTTGAAGCTGTGTTGCGCGCCAAAGGTGGGCCAACTCGTTATTGACAGGTGGTCATAATGTTTTGGCTCTTGAGTGTATTGTGAAGTGACGGTTGTAACGAAGTCAACAATTTAACCTTAAGAATTGCAGCCCCGCAGTGGAACTACAGGGCCACACATAATTAAAATGCAAAGTCACGAGTATTGAAAGAAATTGTGAAAAAAGAAAACCCGACCTTAACTCTTCATAATATACAACTGAGTCTAAATAAAAATTTTAAAAAGTATAATTTTATATTACCAAAGTTTTTAGGGAAATTATTCTTGCGTAGGTTTTCCTCGAAATTGTTACACGCCTCAAAAAATCACCACTGTTGTTGTAAATGTTTTTTATTTTATATGGTTTTGAGTGAAAGATATTATAATAAATTTTATTATAATATCTTTCACTCGTGATTTTTAGTTATGCTTGTTTTCAGAATGCCCTGAAAGAGTAGAATATCTCTGCAAGATCTCTATATATCACTGCTCAATATTTAGCCGCTAGAGAGCAGAATTAAAATTTATTTTCAATACATTTCAATGTACTTTTAAACTTTCAAATCACTCTCCTGAAAAATCTTGTTTTTTTAAATATGACGTTTTTGAAAGGAGTGAGCGATTTGTGTTATTTAAAGTAAATGCCTTTGGGTAGATTTGATATAGAAATTCCAGATCGTTACTTTTGAAAATAGGCTTGTGGCGGGACAGTGGTACAGCACGCTGGTTTTCGGAGCTGAGGGTGCTCAGATCGAATACCAGCGTTGCACCACAAAAAATGCTTCCTTTCGTGTCCTCCCTTCATAGGGGGTAATGCTGTCCGCCTATATGGTGGCCCCATAATAAAATGGACAGTAAAACTGCGTCCTAGTAAGGGCGAATGTTTGATTACAAGTGCCTCCGCATTGGTTAAAAATAAATAAATAAATAAAAGAAACTTTTGAAAATTATCAGGCCATTGATATATCTAAACCCGGAAACGTTATACACTGGGTGGCCAAATTATTATGACCACCCCCTCAATACAATGTTCCACTACCTTTTGCCCTTAATACTGCATGAATTTTTCTTGGCAAGGATTCTATGAGATGTTGGTAGGTGGTATGAGGAATTTGAGACCATATTCGATGAACTGCACTTTCCAATTCCTTAAGATTTGATGGTACTGGATCCAGCTGCCTGATGCCCCGTTCGATCTCATCCCTGAAATTCTCAATTGGATTGAGATCTGGTGATTGTGCAGGCCAACGAGGCAAGGTAAATTCTCCGTCACGCTCTTCGAACTATCTGAGGATAAGGCCAACTTTATGACAAGGAGCATTGTCCTAATGGAAGTATCCATCCCTGCAGGGTACACCATTAACATAACAGGATGTACATGATCTGAGATAACACTTAAATATCCTTGGGCATTCAGACGTTGTTTCACAGGAATCAAAGGACCCATAAAATGCCAAGGAAACATCCCCCAAACCATAATATTACCTCCACCAGCGTGAAGTGTTGTCGCAATGCAGTTGGGGGTCCATGCTTTCGTGCTGTTTTCTCCATATTCACACACTGCCATCTGCATGGTGTAATTGAAAACGCAATTCATCGGACCACATGACCCTTCTCCAGTCAACTACTGTCCACTCCTTGTCTTCCTTTGCGAACTGGGGGCATCTGCTCTTGTTCAAGGCAGACAGTAGAGGCTTTCGAACAGGTCGTTGGCTTCCATAGCCTATACAGTGTAATGTGCGGCGAACAGTTCGTTCAGAGACATTCGCAGTTGCTCCTTGATTGAGATTCCCCGCTATTTGACGTACTGTTGCTCTTCTGTTGGACTGGACAGCTCTTGCAAGTTTCCATTCAGATCGAGCATTCAGTAGCCTGTGACGACCACAAGACTGACGTTGAGACCGGTTTTCTCCTTGGTAACCTACTCTCTGTAAGCATTAATGACTGCTGCTCTTGAACACTTCACAAGTGCAGCCGTTTTGCTGATGCTGGTTCCGACGCTTCGAGGGCCTACAATCATCCCGCGTTCAAATTAAGTTAAATCACGTTTTTTGCCCATATCTTCGCAAGCAACACAGTGCAATGGATGGTTCACTTGTCCTGCATTCCCTTTTTAAAGCTATCTCGCCCTCCAGCGGCAACACTGCGACGCAATAGCTCATTTGCATAAAACTGTCAGGTGTCATAATAAAGTGGCCGATTAGTGTATAAGTTAAGAAATTTTGTTTCGTAAGAATGTAAGAAAATGTTAGCAAAGGCGCTTGAAAATCTATTACACATTGGAGTACGCTTAATCTGTTTTAAAAAACCATGCAGTTATAGAGGTAATTTTCAGAAATATTAAGTTTACAGAGATCAATCCAATCGCATTTTGAGATTAAAGTACTATCCAAGAAGGAATCAAACATTTCTAAACAGATATTCATTAAATTAGCGTGGGGAATACTAGTAAATAGGTTTTAGAAATCATACGTGTGTATATTTTCTGTATTCTCACTCTTTAAAAATTGTAACACTTTCCGGTTATTGTTAATAATAAAGCTATTTTCAGTTTCTTTGATTTTGTTTAGAGTAATTCTTAACAAATTAATAAAACTTTTTACTAAACAAGGTGTTATAACAGTTTGTACTATACGTAACAAACCTGAAGTAGAGAAACCGGAAGTAGGGAAACCTGAAGTCCTCTCTTTAGGGTAATGAATAAAGTTAACTTAAAGCAAATTATAAGTTCCATCAATAAAGATTTAGATTATTTTAAAGTAAAGTTATCCAGAAAGTATAATTGGCTTATCGAAGGTTTCCAGATGTAGAAGGTTCATATTATACAGGGAATTTAAAGGAATTACCAAGAGCATAATATAAAAAGCAAGCAAGGTTTCTTTCTAAACAAAGATTTACATAATAAAACTAAAGAGCTAAAAATAAGTTAAGAATAACCGTTCTTGATAACGCTGCCATTAACTTCAGTTTTATATGCAAAGAATTGTTTATGCAAATTATAAATGAGGAATACAGCTCTAATAACACCTATCAGAAAATTAACTTAACCAAGAAAGAAATAGATAAAAGAATATCGGCTTTTAACAAAAGATTTAAGTTTAATAATACAAGTCTAAAATATCCATACCTATTTACCAGCATAAAATGCCCTAAAGTACCAGTGAATTTCTGGTTTGTCACGTGTACTACAACTGATATAACACCTTGTTTAGTAAGAAGTTTTTTAATTTCTTAAGAATTATTCTAAACAAAAGCAAAGATACTGAAAATACCTTTATTATTAACAATAACTGCGAAGTGTTACAATATTTGAACAGTTAGAATATACTAAATGTACATACGGTATGATTTTGAAAACCTATTTGCTAGTATTCCCCACGAAATTTTAATGAATATCTCTTCAAAAATGTATGATTCCTACTTGTATAGTACTTTAATCTCAAACTTTAATTGGATTGATTTCTGTAAGTTTAATATTTTTGAAAATTATCTCTATAGCGGCATGGTATTTTTTTTTCAAACATATAAAGGGTACACCAATGGGCAATAGTTTTTCCAGCGCCTTTGCTAACATTTTCTTACACTCTTACGAAACTAAATTTCTTAACTTATATAACGTTTCCGGGTTTAGATATATCGATGACCTGATAATTTTCAAAAGTAATGATCTGGAATTTCTAAATCAAATCTACCCAAAGGAATTTACTTTAAATTAAAAAACGAAGATAATTACTATGCAGCTTATTTGGATATTAAAATTAAAATTCAAGATAACGGAATAAAAATTGGGATATATGACAAAAGATTAGATTCCAACTTTGAGTTTATTGCGTTTACTAATTTCCATAGCAATTTAAGCTATAAAATTTATTATAATATATTTCACTCATAACTCTATAGAACAAAAAAACATTTGCAATAACAGTGAGGATTTTTTGGAAGCGTGTAGCAATTTCGAGGAAGACCTACGCTAGATTAATTTCCCAAAATATTTTTTAATCTAAAATTATTACAAAATAGTGTTTGGACTCGGGTAAATACAAACAACAGCTAAGGTAGAGTTTTCTTTTTTCGCAATTTCTTTCAATACTTCTTATTACTTTGCTTTTCAATTAGGTGTGGCACTATAATTCTACTGCGGTGCTTCAATTCTTAAGGTTAATTTGCTGACTCTTCGTTACAACCGTCACTTCATTATTTATCAGGGTAGGGTGAGTGGACCATTGTAATTCTATTCTATTCCTTTGTGTTCATTTTAATATTGTATTTTCTATCTATTTGACTTTCTGTTTCCATGTGGGGATCTCGGGGCCTTGGGATGTCTTTTGACTAGTCCTGTATCCTATTCTGAATGTTCCCGCTTGAGGTAACCGATTAGGTTAGACCTCCTGATGAAGAGACCGGTCAGTTGCCTAGTTGTATTGCTTTGAAATTTTGCATGTTTTATTACTGCTAGAGAATCTTGATTTTATGCTGCGTTTAGCTCTAAGTGCAGATTTTCTGCTAATTTCGTTCGGCTGTCAGTGCCTTCTTCCAGTAATATACTATCTTATTTTTCTGTTGAATTATTTACAATATACTAAGTAATAGTTCATTTACGAAATCCATTATAGGTCCAATTCATAAAAATCTGTTCCTTCTTAGAAAAATGAACAGTCAAACGTTCGCTAAAGTGGTCTTGTGTATGACAATCTGGGAACCTATGTTTGAATGTCCAACGTTAGGACTGTAGTTGTAATGGTAAAAAAAAGTTTAAACTATAATCCATTGTAAAACTGAAGAGGAAAAAGATCACATTCAATTACTTTGGTTTTCAATCCGTAGTGATGTCAAAATTCATAAGCAAAATATACTAAAATGCAAAGCCGAAATAGATAGATCAGGTGCAATACTAAACGGAATTACCCATATAAACCACAAAAATAAAGGAAAAAATCATATGCACGACATGTGTAAAATGGGTAAAATATATAATTGTACAAGGTAATCTATGCATGCACATTTACAACAATAAATTTATTTTATTTGTATGCATTTGTTTCATCATGCAAACATAAGCATATTGGGAGATAGAACCGGATATAATTTCAAGAACTCTCTTATAAAAAATATATGTTATAAATTCTATAATGTATATATATATATATATAATTTTTATACGGAAATCGAATCACATTGCGTTATCCATTATAATCAAAAGCTACGTGTTTCGCTACATTTATAGATGGATAAAAATATTTCCATCTTTAAAATAATTGCAAAAATTAATGTTCCGGATTTTCTTTTACATCCATCTAAGGTAAATTATCGAAAGTTTCTCAGCCGGTAATTTTAAAATATAATTGCAAACCGGGAGCTATGATACAAATTTAAATCAAGCAACTCGGCAGTTAGTTTATTCAAAATCTTCGACGAGCTTTGTTTAACAGTGCATTTAGAAAGGGTTTCTGATATATAGGCCTTTATCATGATGCTTTCGAAGTATTCTGCTTGTACAGAATTCATTTGACCTCGTCTAATTGGTTGCGCTTTGAATAGATATGCTGCGCCTGGTGTTGAAATGCCTACACAGAATAAGTTCTGTAGAGATGAATTCAGTTTTAATGAAATCTAGGCAGTATATTTTGAATAATTCAAAACAAACAACTTGAATATTATCGATGTATCGGGAAGGTATACATAGAGTTATAGTTTGTTCTTTAAATGTTATTGCTACATGAGACGCTTAATTATGGATTTTATGGATTTTTCTTTCATATTTTATTTTCAGACACCAAATGTATGATGTAATTTTTTTAACATATTAATAATGTACAAATACTTTTAAGTTAACCAGGCTATCAGAAATTGTATTCAATGCATTTTATTTAAATCTCTAAAAAAGTAAAATTTTTATTCCCTGCACTAGCAAGATAATAAAAAGCAATAAAAGTAAACAATATAATTTAAAGACCTGTATTAATCAACTAAAATTAAGCTGCTTAAAAATTTTGATAATTTATTTTTTTCGAATTTTTTCTTCTAATTTCCTAGTTTTTCTTTTAGAGTTTTCTCAGATATTGGTAAACTTTTTTAAATAATATTTTTCTGGCGTCGTAAAAAGCAAAATAATAAGCATAGTTAAAAATAGTTTAATTGTTATGACACGACCAATTGATTACTCAAATACGAGTCATAAAATGATTGCTGGTTGAGGAAAACCGAACCATATATAGACGGTATCGGGAATAAATGATATACAGTATTTCTTATGAGAAAATCTCTTGTGCCACTTAAAAACTTCCTACAAAATTTCTTAAAAATAAGTTAAGTCGTGAAACCTCAACTAGGAAAATGAAAATGGTTGATAAATAAAAACTGTTTTCAAAATAATATAATTTAACTGAATTTAATCAATTAATTTTTTAGAAATATATATGTAAAAATGATTTCCAAACTAGACGAGGCAAACTTGATGGTGTAACAGATATTCCTAAAAAAACAGAAAAAATAATGCAATAAACAGTACTGAAAACGTTTATTAAATATCTCTAAGTATAAAGGAAAGAAACAGGATATGTAAAGTTAACTTAATCTTATTTTGACAAGGATAATTTCAGAAAAATGAAATGCATTTGGTTGAAAGATTTGGTTAATGGTTGAATGAAAAGATTTGCATTGTTCTCACTTGCATGTGCATTCCTAAACTGAGAAATAAATATATGTAAATTCTTCTTAACACAAGCTTTTTTTCTAAATTCCATATATGAATAGATCGGAACACTAAATCTATAACACTTTCTAGAATATGTAGTCCGATAAAAATTGTATTGAATGCTTTCGATATCTCTTTGATTGAATGTGTGACAGATTTTTCATCATCGACTTTATCTCCCAAAACAATTTCTCCAACACTTCTGCTGGTGGTCTTTATAGTAAGTTTTTAACGTAGGATTATGTTCCTTCATAACGGTCCTCTGGAGAGTAAAATTTCAGACGCTAAAATTGTCCGTGAGTACCTCACGAGTTGTAATTTTGGCAACGCGCCAAACCCAGGCTGTATCTCTTGGACAAGCAGCAAACAGTTAAACAGAAAAGTACCAAAATGCGTCAAAATTTTGACATATATGTATATATGTCTACATACGTACATATCTATAGATACATATATGCATAACACATACATAGATATATACATACAAAGGAGGTAAGCAACGATAAATAATTCTACGTTAATCACCCGCGGTAGTTTCGTTAGAATAGACCACCTGATTTTTTTTTTAATTCTGCAACTCATCATGATGTCATCAAAAATTTTAAATTTTTGCATCTCATTCAGCGCCATTCTTATATTTTCATCTTCTTACATATTATTTTATATCTGAGCTCCCCGAACACACCTGCTTAAGAAAAAGACAAAACTTTTAAATCACAGAAATGGATATTAAAATTTTTAAATTCTTACCAGTCAAAAAAGATTTCCATATATATAAATTACTTTTCTTAAAAAGGTAATTAGATTGTATGTTATTGTTGCTCAATATATAAATTTTCGATAAACTTTCATTAATATATTAGAATTCGTTAATGGGAGTCTTTATATAGACATTCCATTGTAGTTTAAATTAAGATGAATCTCTTGTCATTAAACACACATCATGGCAAAACCCAGGAATTTGCCCAGGAATTTGCCCAGGAAAAAACCCAGGAATTTGCCGGTTTTCTATGAAAATAGCTCTACAGGTTTCTTTATAAACAGCATTTTGCTCGTAAAAATTCTCAAATTTTTGTAAAGAATGAAGAGTTTCATGGGCAACATTTTCCAGAAATATGTAATTCTCTTTGAATCACACCGACTTTTTTTTCTTGAAATAGTTAGTAATTGTTTCTTGTTTATAATTTAAGTCTCTCGTTGTGCTTTATTCACCACATTTCATTACACGCAGCAAGATGTTATACTCCGCAGTATAGTTAACTGACACAAAGTAACAATTATGAGTTCTTTACCTTCATTAATATTTCCCCTTACTTTTTCAGTCAATAATTTTTCGTAATATTCGTTCAAAAAAAATAAATTAATTAATTAAAAATAATGTGTTGGATAAATTACTACACAGAAAATTTTTCAAAAAGTTAAAATTATAATAAAGAATAAAACAAATGAGTACATTTGTCCTAAGAAACGTTTTATCAAAATTGCTGTTCATAACAAGAAAAAATTGTGTGGAAATGATGATCACTCCAAATGTCTCCAGGAACTTTCATTAAATATGAGACTTCATTAAAAGGAAGATATTTATGCGCACACTCTGCTGTAATAACAGATTAATTGAACAATGGTAATTCGATTTTCTCGAAATATAGTCAGAAAAGTGAAAAGAAGTTGAGATTTAAAAAAAAACAAATGAAATACAAGTCAAGTGATTTAAAAAAAAGTAAGTAAAGAAGGAGAAAAAAATTAGATTAAAAATTTGCTTACGACATAATATTTAATGATTTTTTGTAAGTGACTGTCACAGGCTGAAAAATATTCATGGATCCCTGATTTTTTTTCAACTTAAAATTAGATATTCACTTATCGTTTGTATTGTATCTTGAAACGAAACTTGTTAATTGTTTTAAAATGCATCAGTCTGAAATAGATACGCACTTTTATTCGATTGCACATTCTCAAACAATAATAATAAGAGTATTTCCATTTGACCAATTAGATCCACGACATCTGTTTGAATTTAATGTTACTTAAGTGTTAATCCCGTTCTTCAGAGGATTAAGTTAATAATGAGTTAATTGAATAAAAAGATAATCTTATCACTCAACGGCAGCGAATCAACAAACAGAGATCGAAATTTCTTAATAAAATATAGAAATAGTTTAACATAAACCAGTGAAATATTTTTCTACCATCTAGGAGCTGTATAGAAAATTTTACATTTAATCATAATTCAAAATAATTACCATTCAGAAGATTTAATGTCTATAAACATTAAACTTTCCCTGCATATTTGCATGGATTATAAATAGCTTTGACCGCAAAGCTTCTGTGAGTTAGAATTTAAAAGTTGAAGAACTGTCCTTTCAAATTTAAGCATTGATTAAAGTTCTGATTTGACCTCAGAAATACGTTTTATTGCTTAAGTTTCTATTGTATGCTCATTTCATAGTAATATGAATGTTTTCGTTCCTAAATGTTGTTACAAGAGACACCAGAAGTCCCTAGAAAGCACAGCAAAATCAAATACTTCCTCTTTACAGATAAAAAATAACTTAAAGTTATACGATTTTTATTTCACCTAGCAATTATTTGAGACGTTATTAACGTTATTTGTATATCACGCTACTGTCAGAATACAAACATAATAGCAAAATCATCGCAAACAACACTTTCTAGAATGGTCGATGTAATTGAAATTGTAAAACTAAAGTAGCTTAATGCGTGTTCAACTTATGGCAGTCTTTATAACTGTGATATGGCGAAAAAGAAAACATTTGGCTGAAAAGTATTTGAAACTCCTAACTTTATAATGAAATACAGAAATGGTATGCTGCCCGGGGTCTAATATTGATTTTTAATTGATTAAATAGAATTTGACTCCTCTGCTTAGTATTTTATATTAAATATATAGGAAAATCATTTGATAATATAACGTATATTTTATAGGTAATTTTGTTCCATGACATTTATGAATTATTCCGTTACTTAATGCTTACACATGATTCATCATTCTCAAAAGGAAAATACAAGCAAATATCATGTCTCGCGATTATTCAAATCAACTTTGAAGTGCATTATGGGAAGCTGAAATGCATATTCATCTAAAACCTATACTTGTGAATGTATTTGACGCACTTAATATTTCTGAGCATGCAGTCAGCTTAGACAAATTGTTTGAAATGTTCCGAAATATATTCAAACTCAGGGCATGCTTAATGATTCTAGATCTTTAAAATATGCTTAATGCAAGGATATTTATATTTAATTATTCTAATCAAATTGATCAAATTTCCGATGACATTAAGCTGATTATTAAAATAATGCATGTCATCGCATTTGTTATTTTTGCGAACGCCGTTGCGGTTTTAAATTAATAGCTTAGCGCATGATTTCCATTTATAAGTACCGTAAAATAATGTTTATAAATATCTACCAGCTTTACAGACCTAATTCAGAATTCTAGATGTTTATAATGGTTTAGTTAGCAGTATGAATTGCACCACCTGCATATACTTCTTTGTTTAGTTATAAAATGTAGCATTTTTAAGCTGCGAACAGCCAAAAAACTCATCCACTGATAACTGTAGTAAATTTTCTAGGTCGAAAGCCCCAAGTTTGATGAAGCTACGTACATGCATAATAAATATTTTTAAAATGGTTAAAAGGTTATATATCCTCGTTAATATCAAGATGGTGTTAAATTGAATTAGATCACCAAAGGAGTCTAATAATTCTTCAGGATACATTATATCGCAACTTTTTTAATATTGAAATATGTTGGACGTATCAATCCAGCAAATAGTTTTCCTTAATATTCTCTTAAAAGTTGAATCAAGAGTAAGGATACGTAGTACGTTTAATAAAACTAATTTTAATGGGCGTAGAATCCGTGTCATCTCTTCTAGTCTCTTTGTGAATGAAGAACAATTTGCCTCACTTTATGCATGCAGCATTTAGTTAAAAATATAATGAGTGAAAAGTACTATGATCCTAATTTGTTTTTCGTGGGACAGTGGAGCACTTCAGAAATAAGGTTCTTAGTACATGTTTAAGTACAAACTTTGGTCTACATTTAATTTTGGCGGGAGTCAAGATTCAGTCAGCAAATTGAATTTTCATTGATTGCAAATTGAAACTTACGTGCTGACATTAAGCATCAAATGCAATAGTTAAGGTTTCTTTGAAGGTGCTATTTGCTGAATGCGGGTGGTATTTGGTTATAATACAGCATGCTACTGGGATTTCTGATGGAAATTCATCTCTAGGTGCTACAGAAACAACATTCTAATAGTGTATCTCGAAGGCAGGGAGAGAGGTATGGTAAAAATTAAAAGTTGACATCTTCAAAATATCTACAAACCAAATCTTCGGTTGTTCCTTCTCGCTATGGATTACTTGTTTGGCTTACTATAGCCAAATATTGTAGAGCACGCAAAGCAATCCCAAAAGAACAATTTTGTCCTGACAGTTGGGCCCACAACTGAGGAATTCACGTGTCATCTAGTATATGCGTGACAAGGTAATTTTTATTGGATAGGTTCGTGGTTCCTTTGTACTCTGGAGAGGCCTGATTTTTTTAACGAAATCAAATACGACGAAAGAGTGCTTGTGCAGCGTTTTTTTTTTTTTTTTATACTCAAGCCATCTAAATTTTATTTTCAAACAGCAGAAAATGCGAGACTTTTCTCGT
Organism: Dolomedes plantarius; assembly: GCA_907164885.2. NCBI lineage: Eukaryota > Metazoa > Arthropoda > Arachnida > Araneae > Dolomedidae > Dolomedes > Dolomedes plantarius. The sequence goes on from OU015492.1 coordinate 174,746,378, forward strand.
TATGGTCTGATTTGACTGGAAATTGTCCTAGAATATATTTTCAAAATTTCTTTTGAAAGGACTTATATACTTTTCAGCTCTTTCAAGGTAAAGAATTTTTTATAAGGAAAAATCTGTGTCGACAAGGTACGCTGGGATTTTTTATTTGACCAGTGAATTATCGTTGGGGGTTCAATAATTATCAGATGATTAAGTTGTTGACATTCAATACCAGAAGCTTTGAGTTCAAATCCTGTGATATGCATGTTCTTTTGTTACCATTGCCTTCATAGGAGACCGATCTATTTTCCCTCTTGTAGCAAAAAGTCATCATAGCGTTCCAAAAAGCAACCAATCAGTCCTTTCTGTGTTAATAATGTAGGTGGATAGACTTGCTTGTTAGGTTTTATTTTTCAGAAAGAGAATATGAGTAATAGAGAAAATCTCATATTCTGTCATACCTAAAATATTGATCTTTAACAGACTAATCTTGTAAAATTAGTTTTGTTCACGTAGAAAGGAACGAAGGGACAAGTGTAGTTTAAGACCAGGATCTAAATAATCTATATATATATATATATATATATATATATATATATATATATATATATATATATATATATATATATATATATATATATATATATATAATGTGTAGGTATGCGGCACGAAAGTCCGCGATATTTTTACACTTCGAATGGCAACGTCTGCAACTACCAGATGTAAACATTAGCGGTCGTCTGCAATTTGCAACCACGTGTCAACATAGATTTACGCACTGAAATCAGGAATGCTCGAAAGCGAGTCGCACGATCAAATGAAAATTGCCAAGTCTCAAGAAAGTGAAGAAGAAATAATTCATTATGAGAGAGCATAATTGATCACGAGGTTAGGCTTAATCGTCGCCGGCATAGCAACCGACAGCCAGTAATAGTTGATTTTTTACACTTTTTTCAGTAGTTGCTGAATTTTTACTCCATTTTATAAGTGAAGAATTTTTTCCAACAATTTACTATTTGTTATGATTTAGTGTAGATACCTGCATTGTAAACAATAGTACATACAGAGCGTGATATAATCCACACTATACTTTAGTACTTGCTGAATTTTTACTCCATTCTTTCAGTGAAAAAAATTTCCCCCAACAATTTCTTATTTGATGTACTGATAAAGTATAGATATCTTAATTTTTAAAAGTAGTACATGCAGAGAGGGGATGTAGTTTTTAAAATTATTGGTGTTGGGTTTCTCAGTCTTATCTTTAACACTGTTCTGAAGTAATGGAAATTCACATTTTTTTAATCATGTTGTTTTAGAATCAGCCTTATAGAGAATACCCCTTAACAACGTATATTTATGATGGCAGGTAATGGTAACATTCCTTACATATGTTACTTTCAGTTGAGTCGTTTTGCAAAAGAAAATATAAAACTAAAACTGACCATGCTGGTCGTGCAGCAGCTAGTTAGTCTCTAAAATAAAGAAAAAGTAAGTAGCATTTTTCAAGCACATTTCTGTTGCTACAAGTTACCGTCGTCTCGAAGTGACTTTCCTTTTCATCAGACTCCTTGTTTTACTATATGAGGCGATGAAAGGCAAAGTGGTGTACGTCAGTAAGTCAAGTGGTGTAAGTCCAAAGCGTTTTACTTCAAAAACTATAAGAAATTTCAGTATAAATTGAACAAATTATAATTCATAATAATTATTATAATAGTGCAAATGATAATTATGTTCAATTCCACTATAAATTGAACATGGAGATTAAATTTTTGCCCTCAAATAAAAAAAGTTGAAAATGTGACTTACACCACTTTGCCTTTCACCGCCTCATATGATGAATGTATTTTGTTGTTAAAAGAGTCGACTGCCCATAAAAAGTATGAATTTTTCCGAGTATGAATTTTTCCGAATATGAATTTTTCGGAATAAAATATTTTAACTTTGAGAATTTCAGAAACTTAATTCGGTTTAAGCAAAATGTGTACACATTTTTCTTTTCCTTTCCTAAGAAAATACGAACACCCATACATCCTATTTCGCGTTTAACCAAGACTTGTACCTCGTGAATACATGTTGTGAAATCCCAAATAATTCTCTACACTGCAACGTGGTTTCTGTTTTTGTTTATTACAAAGCTCTTTAGACATTCTCTAAACTATAAAAAAACTAAACAATTCATAAAACATCAAATTTTGTAGGTACGGTTACAAATAAATCAAGAAGATATGAAAAGTGGCGTTAACGAAAAAAAAAATTTAATGGCGTCTAATTTCATAGGTCTCACAGAGCAGCAGGTGTTGACTGTTTGATGCTCCAAAAATTGCAACGTCACCAAGCGACACCTGAAGCTTGTATTATATACAAACAAGCCTATAAACATTTACCAACGGTGAATTTATGACGATTTTTTGTGTTTGTGCTATAACAAATTATTTAATATTTTTTTCCGACAAGTGGGAAAATTAATTATGTAGGTTATACTGAGAACAATTAAAACATTTCTGCTTGCTTCTAATTAAAAAAAATTTTAAAACATTAAAATGATTCAATGCAGCTTTTAATGTTTACAAATACTTCATTTTAACAGTTTTTGCATGAACGAACAGAATACATGTTAAAAATTCCTATTCACTAAAATGTAACACTCTTTTCCAAAACGCTATTATCAAAAAAGAGTGGGTGTTAAAAGGAAAATAATTGCAATTTTTTGAGAAGCCATGTGTAAAAGATTACGCAAAGGCTCAAATTAGACTTTCTTGAGAAAAAAAAATATATCACTTAACTTATTCCTTGCGCAAATATTTTTCAGAGTAAATCTGTTTTTCTTTCTCATTTTTAATCTTGACGTAAAACATATTTTCGCTTCTCCTTAACTCAACTTTTTTCTCCTCCTAATTCAAAAAAGTGTTTCTTTACGCCAAGAGCCTTGCTTTAGAAATTTAAAATTTGATACTTTAGATAGGAATATATCAGTGCATACAAATAAAGCAATTTTTTTTCTTCCTCGTGATAAAAATAATTTCTATCCGTAAGCAAAACGTCAATATCTAATTTTTACGTGAATACTTTTCAAGCTGAAAAACTTTTCTGTGATGTATCTTCGATACTTTGTCAATAGAGAGCAAAAAATAAATAAAAGCACATTAAATTAATGTGGAATTTTATGAAGCATGAAAGACAAAATTATAAAACTGACTATCTTTAAAAGATCTTCCTGTTTGATATCCGCTGTAAAAATGTTTCGAAAAATATTGGGACCGTTCCCTTTGTAGTACAAATAAATAATCAAGTACTGATATTTTCATTTATTTTTCCGGTAGAAAAACAGTTGCATTCGACCCCCTATTTCAACATCATTTAAGAGGTTTCGATTTTTCTAGACTTTTAGTTATTGTGTCAAATTAGAGTTGGCTGTATAGAAATATTTTCTCTGATTTTTCAAACTCTCAAGAGCACTGTTCTGGCTAATAAACTTGGTAAAAAACGATGACTTTAATTGGTTTTCTTTCAATTTAAAAGAGAGTTGATAAGAAAAGTAAAATTTTTATTTCAATTAATTTTAATCATATATTTATATCCGTTGAAATTCAATAAATGTAATCCGAAAATGCTATTTAGGCGTTGGTTATTTAGTGACTATGCTAAAAAAAAGATCAGCAATAATATTTTAAAACTATAACTTTAAGTGCTAGAGTATTTTAGTCTTTGCATGTTGCTTCATGGGACAAAGTTATCGGAAAAAGACAGTGTTGAAAGATGTCGAACTGTGAATAGATACCATTTAGGCCAAATATATTTTTTTAACTTTATTTTAAAAGAATTACTTTAAAGGCTGAACATCGAACCCAGGTCTTTAAACATGAAAGTGTTTAAAACGAACTGAATTAATCTGATGATGAAAATCAGTCTAATTTTGTATATCATTTAAGGGGGACCGGGACATATTTTGGAAATTTTTTTATTTATTGAGTTAAAATTTTGAATTTTTTTGTGATGGTTAACCATATAATTTGTAAACAAAATCACATCATAAAACTTCTCAAAAAGATTTTAAAAAAATTTGAAATTTGAAATTTTTATTAAAAGTGGGGTAATTTAAAATCGTTATAACTCGAAATATTATTTGTCGAATTTCAATTTTTTTCCTTTAATCAAACAGAAATATTTAAGTTTTAATTTTGATTTACCATTTTTAAAATGTCATTTATTTTAAAAATTAAAAATATTTAGATTAAAAATTACAAAAAAAATTATGTAACTTATTTTTAAAAAAACATATTTTCAAAAGCAAATATTTTTTCAAATTTGCTGAATCAAAATTAAAGTAAAATAGTTGAAAAAGACATGTTACAAGTTTCATTCATTTATCTTTAACGGTTCTTGACTTATAACAATTTAAAGACGAGAAATGGGAAAAAAACCCATCATGAAGAAAAACGCACTTACAGGTTTAAACAACATTTGACTACTATTAGAATGTTGCAAAAAAAATAATAATTTATCATGTTCTAATTAAGACAGAAACATGATTTAAACCTCATTTTAAGCGCAAAAGAATACAAAAATTTTTATTGCAATAATTTTTTTTTCAAAAATTCGAACAATTTTGTGTCATGGACCCCCTTAACTGCATATCCCATTTTTTTCCTATTAGGGATCCCTCAGTGGCTAAGTGGTTATGGCATCGGCCTGCTCACGCCGGAGGTGCGGGTTCGATTCCCGCATAAGCCTTGGTTGTATTCTGGGTAACGCTTTAGTTTTCCACCTGCAAATGGAAAGGACTTCCCAAATATATGTCTAGAAAGGGGAGCTGCAACCCATCGTCGGTGTCATCGTTTGTTGATAAAAATTCTTCTGTGTTTGTGTGATTTATGTTTCTATTTCCTTGTATTCATATGTACACCGGACTGGGGTGTGACGTATAGAAGTCCAACCTTTCTTGAGACAATGGAACCTCTTCTACAGAGTGCTTCTACCCGCCGACACAACAACAACATCCTTTTATGGGCCAAAAGGTCAGATACTGGTCTTGTATATATTTTTACGTTTATTTAACTTTCGACGGTGTTGAATTTTTACCTCGTGGAATCCTAACGTATGTCTCTGAAACGATGTTTTACAGGACCTTCAATGCTTGGTTATCCCTGAAATGAACTTTAAATATTTACTAGTTCGTGCCCGTCAAAACATGACGGCTGAATAGTAAATAAATGTACTAATACACAAACTATACTCAACACATCCCTGCCAAATATTGAAAATCATAATATTAAGAGCAGAGAAATACACTTTAAAAAATTACTATTGAACCCAGTAAAAAGAAATAGGGATACTCAATGGCAAACTAAAAACTTGTTATGTGTACTCTGTAACTCAGTAAAAATGGCAGAGAGAGAGAGCTAGAGAGATTCCTAGAAATAAACAAATTAACGTGTTTATACGGCCTCGGGCTTAGTAAGTCTTCAAACCCAGATTTAAACATGCCACTGAGCATGCGCAATTTATATGGTCTCGTACTTCGTGAGCATCTAAAGTCATATTAAAGCATATCACTGAGCATGCGAATAAAGCAATTTTTAATTGCAAATTATCGATAATTAATAGAAATTGCGGTTACAAAATCCAAATTTGACACGTCTATAGATTAAAATCTTTCGTTTAAGACCAAAATGAAGTAAATGGGTGCAGTAATTTTCTGTCATGGACTTCCCAAATAATTGGCTTAGCAACTTAAATATATAGATTATTTCTGGGTTTTTTTTCTGTACGTGGAATACTGAAAAGACAACTTGCTAGGATTGGAATTGAACCCAGGCCTCCCAACTGCAAATCCGATTTTCTTCCAACTGTACCATCCGAGAAATGTATGATCTTATTTTTGAATGGATTTCTTAATAACAATTCAGGTTTGGTGGAGCTATAGCCAGTTCATCTGTCGGGAAAGCAAAATTAGGTTCGATTCATAGGCCTACCTTAATGTTTTTGGTATTTGCAATCCTTTTTATGATTGCACAAGAAATAAAATTGTTGACGCTTAAAAATTTTATTTCTTACTCTATTGAAACATTATATGTAGCAAAAAATACTTTTTTTCATTTCGTACAGCAATATAGCCTGTTAGCATGGAGATATTTTGCTATATTCATTTAATAATAAAAAAAGATACAACGATATTGCAAGTATTTAAAATAAGAGGATTAGTTAATAAAAATTTAATTTTATTCAATTTATTCCCTAGAGTCCGTCAACTGTTTCGGCTCCCAGGTTTAATTGAAAATTTGAAATTTAAAATAATTTTTAAGGTTTTGAAATGTGTATATAAACACTTCATTTCGTCTTAAACTACAATGCAGCTTTTTAACCCCAGAAAATTTTACATTGATTTTACAAAAGAGATTGAAATAACCTTAACTATGCATTAAGTCAAACTTTTTGTCACAGTCGTTAAGCAGTGATTGTTTTCCCTTCTGACATAAATATCTGGTATCGTGTCATTATATACTATAACGGCACTTTACTACCGCAATGAGATTTTAATATACTGTCAACGTAGTAAACTCAGGGTTAATCCTTATAAAAGACTCCGAAGGAATTCTAAAATGTCGAACTGGCCAAAAACTTTCACAATTCATTTTAAATTCTAGAGCTGAACTAGATATTTCCAAAAGATTAAATTTTTTTTTTAACTTTGTAAACTATTTTTCTTAATCTGCTCAGTCGAATAAGTTCTAGTTCTTCTTTAATAGTCTTTATGGTTCAAAAGATGTTTAAAGACGTACTTTTGAAATAAAAAATTAATATACTCTTTCTATATTTTCCTTTTCCTTTTTAGTCCATTGTTACCTTTACCTCCCAATTCAAGCCCAATGATAGTAAACGTCGGGGAAAATATATTAAATCAAATTTACCTCTTTAAAAAATTTAAAACCTTTACTGCAGGTATGTTGATGTTTATTTGTGCTGTTATAGATTACTCTCCGTTAAATATTTATAAAAACATTCATCTATTTTATGAGATGTGAAGGGGATTTTTTACGACTTGTGTAAAAGGAAAGTGGAATTTTTTTTTTAATGTACAGAGTGTTTCATATTGAATGGGACAAAAAGAAAGAATACCTGTTTTAAGAACTGGGAAGAGACAACTCAACTCAACCTCTCGCTAGTGTAGGGATATAGAAGGAGCTGCGGCCATGTTGGCTGACGTGAGGAGCTGCATATGTTGTATTTTCATTTATTGTATATGTTGTGTAATATGCTGCTTTGAAAAGGAATTAAAGTTTAGCAGCTAAAAAGAATACGATCTTTTTATTCGTGCGTGTGATCAAAGTCTCTCACCGCCTTTACCCACTCATCCAAAGAAAGAGGATTTCTACTCCTGTGAACGGTGTAATTTATTTTTTTTTGATAAATCAAATTTTCAGTGAAACTATAGTTTTCAAAGTTTCTATAGATGTTCTATGTGTGCCCCTCCTTTGACACGACAAATATCTATGCGGTATTCCAGTTCCTGCCACACTCGTGATAGAATATCCTTTGTTAATGATTCGAGCACTTCAGTTATCCGCTGCTTCAGTTACTGTAAGTCCTTAGGAAATGGAGGCACGAACGCTTTCTCTTTAAAAAAACCATAGGAAAAAACTACAAGGAGTTAGATCTAGGGATCTCGGTGGCCAACAAAGCAATGGCATATCGTTTGACCCAGCACGGACAATCCAGTAATGAGATAGACTATCGTTCAGGTACTGACGAACGTTTTTATGCCAATGTGATGGAACACCGTCTTACTGCAGGATGAAGCCGGGGAACGCTTCTTCCAACTGAGGGAACGATAAAGGAAGATTCTTTGGCGTATTCCAAAACACAGTACACTTTCTCCTGCATGGATAGCGCCATTTCGATTAACAGTGCCTCTAGCGGCAATTTCGTAACCGGAAGATTTTGAGCTGTTTCCAGATAAAATTTCCATAATTGTAGTTTTAGAATTAATTTGTTTCCGCTAAATAAATCAATTACAAAATTTGTGCTATGCTATTCTTTTCGTCCTATTCAATATGAAACACCCTGTATTTATCTGCTTCTCATTTTTAAAAATCTGTGAATGGATTGTTAACCATTGCCACAAACACTCACCATTATATGACAAACAATAATTCTACAAAATATTATGCTTTTCGTTTCAGTTTAAAAACCTCTTGAAATATTCTTCTCACAGCCACATAAACTGATTACAGTATTTTTTGTTCTTGGTAACGTAGGCAATAAAGCAAATTATCAAAAGTTTGAGCTTTAAGTCAAGTGGAGAAGAAATTAAGCTTTTTTCAACTCGGGTCATTTCTATGCTGTCTCTCTGATATCCTGATACGTTTTCTAATGGTAAGACTGTTGCAATCAATTGTTTCTAATGGTAAGATTTTGCATTTGTTGAGAATATCGAGTTATCCTGTTAAAAAACAAGCAAAATTCAAAATGTCAAAAGGATATCATCAGAAATTATCAGAAAGCAAATAACTCGAAGTTACAGACTTCAGAGATTTAATTGAGAGGAGCAGAAATCCTACAATTTTTTTCCGGATCTAATTATTTCTTCGTTAGCTTTACACTTTGGTGACCTAAAATGTGTTTCGGTAGCAAAACTATTTCGGAATTCTATAAGTATAAGATACCACTTCTTGAAAATGCTGTATGTATGCTGAATGAAATTTATGAATGTAATTTACCAAAATATCTTGATGGCTAATTATCAGATAAAAATTACCACAAGATTCAGAGTTTAAAGTTATTTCTAGTAAAGCAGAATTTTAGCTCGTTTCAGGTCTGCGCATATCTTTACTGTCCTGAGTTGAAATATTTTTTCGAAAATGAACTATTTCATAATCTAGCAACGTACAATAATATTTCTTCATAATGTTACGAAAAATCGATTTCTATATTAGACTAGCTGCAAACCCGCACTTCGCTACGGAGTACATTCAAATTAAATACAACTGTCATTGTATGCATTTATTATTATTACTATTATTACTATTATTACTATTATTATTATTATTATTATTATTATTATTATTATTATTATTATTATTATTATTATTATTATACCTACTGATCCTTTTGGGAAGTAAATGTAAAGCATTTTTTTCTGATTTCTCAATGGCCTTCTTAAAACATGTCATCATCAAATTCTGTTCCACTTCTTCGATAACACATTTCTCTACGAGGGATGGATGACCTAGTCTAAGGCCAGGACTCCACTTCACCAGAAACAGAAAACAGAACAGAAAACGGAATTTTTTTCTGTTTTCCGTTTCTGCTGAGATTCCGTTCTTTCTGAACTCCACTTCACCAGATTCCTCTCAGCTGGCGCCATCTGTCGTCGTTTTTTGTTTTTTTTGTTTATTGTTTTAAATTGGCTGTGATTCGGACATAAAATACTTAAGCTCAAGAAAGTATGGAAAACGACACAGATTTTGCTATGGCGAGTTTGCACTTCCTAAGTCTGCTGTCTTTAATTAGAACCTCTGAAGCAAAAAAAAAAGAAAACATCGATTCTGGGTTCGAAAGATTTTCCAAGAAAGGGAAAAATATGGTATTCACAACACCTTAATTAGAGATCTTCGAACTACCGATCAGGAGTTCTGAAAAAACAGTCTTTTTGAAAAAACAGTAGTGCATAACAAATAGTATGTAATAGAAATTTCGACAAAATATTACTAGTTGTTATGTTTAGTGTATATCATCTCTATAACATTTGGATAGTTAAAAATATCAGACCTTTACAAAGTGACATCCTAGGATTACAGATCAGTTTGCACTAAATCCATTATCTGGTAATAGAAAATCATTATTCCAACAAATTATTCTAGTAGAATTTACTGTTTGACTTATTTAGCTTGCAGTTATGGAGGTGATGGTAGAAATGGGTAAGCCCCAACTTCATAAATAAACGCTTCCATGTCAAACCGAGACGCCATTGCTGTCTTGTGTTTCGTGGATCAAGACGCATTCCTATTGGCTGTCATACACGCGGAATCCGCTGACGGAAACAGAAAAGTTCAACATTTTCAACTCTGTTTTCCGCCGTCATTCTGCTGGGCAGAAACGGAAAAAACCGGAAGTGCGTAGATTTTACGATTCTGTTTTCTGTTTCTGTCGCGTTTTCTGGTGAAGTGGAGTCCAGGCCTAACACCATCTGGAGTTAGTATGTACTAACGGGTTACGATAATCCTAAATTAACTTGACACTTCATTACTCTGTGCGAGTGGAATGCGCGTAGGGACCAGCAAACGTCTGCATGCCTACGGGTGAGTCACCTTATCATATTCGATTACATTTTCACTACGATGAGGGTTCCAAAATTTTATCGCGTGGACCGGTTGTTTGTGTAGTGCTTTCATTGTATACAAATAAACTATTAACAAATAATATTTCTTAATAAAACCCAAATCAAGTTCATATGTCAATTTTTGGAGGATAAATATAGATAAAACTACTCCCTAGGACGCATATGCCTGTAACTTGATGCTGTTGAACAACAGCGGGCGTAATTTCTTCCATTTGGGTACTCAGGTATCCAAACAGGTGCTCATTATCAAGCTTTGCTTTTATTTCTTTCATAAAAAAGCATAAAGTTCTCTTGGATCTCAGAGAGTTTAGTTACCGTATAGTCATTGATCATTATGGGAGGTCTACCATAAACCCGGAAGTAGTCGATGGTTGGTCCATTTTTAATTGTTCTCCTGTAACTTCCCTCCCCTTAAACTTGTATTGATAAGATTCCTGGTAACTGACCCTATGTATTTTTCCTACCCACGTGTGAGATGATACTAAGATGCCCTGCCGGTTTTCTTGGAAGTTATTTCTTTTGAAAGATGAAATCGGTCGTTTCGACCGCGGCGCGACTACTGAGTCAGCAGGTTTTTGTACCTGGTGACATACAGCACGTGATCTTATCGCTACATTAGTCTTTACTTATGATTTTGCGTTATCTATATATTTAAGTTGGTAAGCCGACTTTTTGGGCAGTCCGTGAGAGAAAACTACTGCATCGATTTACTTCATTTTGGTCTTAAACGAAAGATTGTAATCTGTAGATTTGTCAAATTTGGTTTTTGTAACCACAATTTCTATTAATTAGCGATAATTTACAATTAAAAATTTATTTCTGCGCATGCTTAGTGGCTGTTTAAATCTGTCTTTAGAAACTCACTGTTTCTGCTCACCTTTATTCCTAGGGAGACCTAGAGAGACTTATCCTAGAGAGACTCTCTATATCTCTCTCTATCCATTTTATTTTTATGATAATTATGTTTCTGAAATATAAGATTAAACCTTATGGAAATTGTTTATTTCGCGCTGTTTAATTATCGATAATTTACAATTTAAAAAATTTGCTTTCTCCGCATGCTCAATGACAATTTTAAATCTGGCTTTAGAGACTCACTAAGCACGAGGCCGCTTAAACACATTCATTTGTTTCTGCGCATTAATATGATTTTCAACATTTGGCAATGATGTGTTGAGTATAATTTGTGTATTAGTACATTTATTTACTATGTAGCCGTCATGTTTGGATGGGTACCAACCAGTCGTACATCAAGATGCATGGAGTAAAGAAATCCTTAGCCGTTGATGAAGCTTTACAATTTTTTGATGACCTAGATGATGATAGCTTGAGTGGTGAAGCTAGTTCATCAGAAGAAAGAGAATATAATTAGAAGGTGAAGATGATATTATTAAGTTTGGATGAAATATGGCCCCCAAAACAGTTCGTCTGATGTTTACTTGGGAAGAGATAACTCTACTGAATGGAATAGTTGTTTTCCCAGAACTAATGCCAGACGCAGGAAATATAATTTCTTTGTACATGTGTCTGGTGTTAATGATAATGCTCGAAGCGTAACAACTATTTTAGATGCTTGGCAACTATTCTTTCCTGATAACGTCCTTGATAAAATCGTAAACTAGACAAATATTTTCATAAAAATTCACCAACAAAAATTTTAGAGAGGAGACTCGGAAGGGACTAACCGTTCTGAGATAAAAGTAGCATTAGGTTTGCTTTATCTTTCTGGTGTCATGAAACCATCCCATAAAAATTTGAATGATTTGTGGAGCGATGATGGAACAGGTGTTGATGCTTTTCGAGTGACAATGTCACTAAGATTTCGGTTTTTTTAAGGGGGGTCCGGGACACATTGTAAAATTTTTTTTATTTATTGAATTAAAGTTTTCAATTTTTTTTGTGATGGTTAACCATATAATTTGTAAATAAAATCACTTCATAAAACTTCTCAAAATGTTTTTAAAAAATTTTTAAATTTTTAAATCTTTAAAAAAGTGGGGTAATTTAAAATTGTTATAACACGAAATATTATGCGTCGAATTGCAATTCTTTTTCATTTAATTAAACAGAAATATATTTTTTAATTTTCATTCAGCATCTTTTAAATATTAATTTTTAAAATAATTAAAAATATTTATATTAAAAATCAAAAAAAATGATGTAACATATTTTTAAAAAATCATATTTTCAAAAGTAAATATTTTTTTCAAATTTTCTGAATCAAAATTAAAGTAAAATAGTTGAAAAAGACATGTTCCAAGTTTCAACCATTTATCTTTAACGGTTCTTGACTTATAACAATTTAAAGACGTGAAATGGGGAAAAAAAACCATCATGCAGAAAAATGCACTTACAGGTTTAAACAACGCTTGACTACTATTAGTATGTTGCAAAAAAAAATAATAATTTCTCCTGTTCTAATTAAGATAGAAACATGGTCTAAACGTCATTTTAAGCGTAAAAGAACACAAAAATTTTTAATGCAATAATTAATTTTTTTCGAAAATTCGAACAATTTTGTGTCTTGGACCCTCTTAAATCTCTCAGATTTGATGATTTAAATAGCAGAAAAGAAAGGCGTAGGAACTTCAATAATGCACGTGAAAGATATTTCACATTGAGTGAATTTGTAACTGTTGATGAAATGTTAGAACAGTTTCGAGGCCGGTGTGCATTTCATGTTTGCATGAAATCTAAGCCAGCAAAATATGATATAAAGATTTGTGCTTTAGTTCAGGCGTGGGCAAATTTCGGTCCGCGGGCCACATGAGGCCCGATACAGATTTTTTTGTGGCTCGCCAAGACAGCCATAAATATTGCCAAAGACAGTCAAAAACTTGAAAACAGCCAGGGAAATGGCCAATATTTAATTTAATGTATATTTATTGATTTTTATGATACAATTTACACCTTTTCGGAAATGCAAAGTTAACTAATGAATGCAATAATTTTAAAAGTTTCCGCCCTCCGCTGACCTCTTCTTCCACAAAGCGGCGAGCCAAAACAATTCCCCATCCCTGCTTTAGTTGATGCTAAATACTTTTATAGTACATTAAAATTAGAAATATATTCCGTACAACGACCAAATAGACCTTTTTTTCCTAGTAATTCTCCAACCGATGTTGTCAAGCGTATTGTGAGTCCCATATCTGACACAGGACGAAACGTTATAATGGACAACTGGTTTACATATGTTCCTTTAGCTTTGACACTTTTATAGAATTGACAATGGTAGGAACATAATTTGACAATGGTAGGAACATCAAGGAAAAACAAAAAGGAGATCCCACAAGCATTCTTCTATTTCCCGTGAGTTTGGATTTCAGAGAGATGTGACTCTTATTTCTTATGTGACCAAAGAAAGTTTTGCTGTTTTATATATTTCTACAATGCATAATGATAATTCTACTGATAACTCAGAAAAAAAAGAAACCAAAAAAAATTAATTAAGTATCAGTAATGTTCATATTTTATGGAAGTTTTACTTGTGTAACTTTAACTAAAAGTTTTTTTTAACTTCCAACTATCAAGTTATACAATAAATAGTTAATGCAAAATTTTGAATACATCCATCCTTTATATTTCTAAAAATATAATCTAAAAAGTGAAAAAAAAATATTTTTGAATTTTTTTTTATATAATGTAAGTGAATATTTAGCAAAGCATTTCAAGGTTACTGTACTCACTAATATTAAATTACAAAGCTAATATTGTTGAAGAAATTTGTTGTGGTAAACTATTACTTAATTGTGTTGCAATTACATCATTTCCTTTCTCTATAGAATTATTATCCTCATTGTTAGATATATGTGTGTTTTCCTTAAAGAAAGATAAATTGTCACATGCCACACCAGATGGCACCACTTATTCAAAATTCATGTAATTTCACTGTTGTTCGATGTCGCGTGTTGTCTTGCGTCGTGCTTAAGATATTAATGTAAAAGATGAATATTAAAACTTAAACTTAATATTATTTAGCCTCAGCTCTATATATAATTATAAAAATATAATTATCTACAACTTTAACGACTAGCTATGACGATAGTGCTGACGTGCTACATAGAATAAGGTAAGCGTATTTTTACTTTACTTTCATTCACGAGTGATTTATCCAACAACACTCATTTGCATCTTTTCTAATTAATAGATAGTAGGTGTAAATTGGCTTACAGATTTCATACAACAGCATAAGAGTGAGGTATGAGACAAACCAGCAAAGTTCGCATAGTGTTGCTTATATATCGCATATATGTGGTCTTCTCATGTGAGGGTAGTTTAAATATATTTTCTCGATATATACTTTAAATCTCATCCAAATGTAGAAAATATTCAATTGGAAGTGTAAAATATTGAACTGAAATATTCATATAAAACATTCAATAGATAAGATAATTTTCAATGTATTAGATTTACATATTTTCTTCGACGTTTTTGAGATCCTATTCTCACAGCCAATATTTTCATAACAGATCAATTGAAATTAATTTTTGAATTTCGTTTTCATTCAATATTTTCCTGATAGTGATCATATTTATTTTAAGGAAAGGGATTTTCAGGGAATTATCATTTCATAATATGGTCTGTGCAATAAAATTTTAGAAAAATCTTCAAATTCATTGTAGACAGTGAATGGGTACCAAATATCAGAAATACATTACGCTGCTGAGAAATAAACACTCGTTGCCAACGAAATTCAAATTTTAAGAATTTCTGGCATTTTATAGGAAATACTCAAGGCTATTTATCTTTACAAATAGTGTGATGAAAATTGTCGCTGAAATTTTAAGGGTGATAATATCATTAATAATATCTTTGTACAAGTAGTTTCACATTCGACGAAATAAGTTCTTTTAAAAAAGATAAGCGTATTTCCGCATAATAACGTCTATAAAGTATTGAATATTCTAATAAGGACACAGTGTGACAGTTCTAAAATATATTGAGCAATAACTGAAAAGGTACCATATTCAAAATATACGCTGACTTCTAAAAATTTTCGAGAAGTTAATTTTTCAGAACTGGAGTGACGCATTGAGAGTTAAGAATAATTTCTCCCGCACCATAGAAAATGCAAATGGTGATTTGAGAAATTTACTGGAAGTCACTTTTAAAAATAAATGCGTCCTTCTCAGAAATATATGACTTGGGTATATATTTCAAAGCATTCTGATTTAAATTTTCTGAAATTCTGCTATATCAGTGCTCCGTTCCTTAACTTCGTATAGCTGCGAAAATGAAATGCTGGATGATTTAGAGATAGTTTATATCTAAACCATTCTAATTTATTTATTTTTAAAAAGTATTTTTTTTAAGAAAAAAGCTAGAATAAGATAAATTGGATTGAAATAAAAACTAACTCACATGTAGGAAATTTAAAAATCAGAACTTTTTAAAACTTCAGAGGAAAAATTGGAGCGACTTCATTCTTTTAATTAGTACTACAAAGATTTTACTGAAAAATACTTTAAATTTTAAATATTGGGGCTAATTCAGAATATTTTAAACATTTTAAATGAGCTTCGTCTGATAAATAGTTTTCCAATAGCTTTTAAAAACCTGAAATCAAAATTACCTACTTACTTTACACTGGTTTTGGTTTGTTAAGACCTGGATTAGAGGTTTTTCGACCTCCTGGTCTTTTGACCTCCTCGCAGGAAGGCTCCAGGCTATCTCCGGTATTAGTTCTATTGTGGAAAGAAATTCTTATTTCTGATGACAATCCTCAACTACTCTCCCTTGCTCTATTAAACCAACAACTCACGATGTTGTCTGTATATAATTTATTATCATTGGGCACTTAGATTATTTTACAAAGGTCTTTACCTCTTGTCCCAGTTCTGTTTGTTCGTTCTAGATGTGATTAAGTACCGGGGGAGGTCTCTTTTGGAGCGGCCAGGAAGGTTTTGAATAGGAGTCTAGATTGTTCTAGAAGCTTTCGGAAGGAGCTTAAAAGGGGGTCGAGTGCAAACGGCGACATAGAGGTATTTTTGAACGAGAGAGCGAACGGACGACTGGGTGGAGAGAACGCCGAGGACCATCGACTACCGGGAGAATCAACGGACTTGTGCTTTCTACGTGAGAATATTTGATGTTAAACGCCTAGTGGAGCCAGTTAGATGCGGCTTGCATCTCTTTTATAAATAACTTTTACATAGTTTCATACCAACTAAAATATTAAAAATAGCTTAACTTGAATGCATGGATGTATCCTCTCTCGGAAACAACCTGTCTCGAGTACTGAAGTATTGCTGAGAAGGCCCAACATCACCTGCTGCTCCTGCGAATCCGTCCCTTATTGTGGACTGTTCGAGAATCCCCATCAGCATGCTTGCAGAGGATTAGGGTGTTGCTGTCTTTCATTTTCTCATACGACAGAGTCTCGTGGAGCCAAGTCTAGCATTTTCTAGACCAGGGGGCTTAGCAACAACAACATTATCATTGTCAGAACTAAGGTGCAAATGTTATCACTCTGACAGATTTGGTTTCAGTCTTTAATCAAGTTAAATAAAGTTCCGCCAAAACAAACAATATAGGAATGTCTTGGTGGCGTTTCACACAGGAAGTAAAAATTGAATATAGCTAATAACACCGTCGTACATAATGTCTAATAAAGGTTTTATTTATATAGATTCATAATTCCTTATTATTCTGAATAGTCCTCACCATAAATTTTTCTGATGTTCCCTAACTGTTAACTATCGTTCTTTTCAACATGGCAGGAGCAACCAACCCTCAATTTAATCCTCAATAAAATGCATTTTTATTTATATATTTCTACATTTCTTTGTGTTGCATCCGAAATCAGCTAATAAGGTAGCCTGAGGTAGTAAACATTCCCCGGCTCTTAAGGAAAAGTTTTATCTAGCCTCTAAAAACAGAAATATGGATTATGAATCAAAAGGGAAGGCAGAGAGCACAATAAAAAAGTCCGCTCTCTATTGATCGATAACAGCGTTTTATAAAAATGTTACAGCAGTCATTAACTCTCATGTCAGTTCTACTTGGATGCAATACCCATAGGACAGATTTATGTTTTGTTCGCCGTATTATCACAATTAAAATGAGGATTTATGTGATTGGATTTCAGAGTTTAAAGTAACCTTTATTACTTCAAGATACAACTTTTCAAAAACAACAAACCAGACATGAGAAATATAGGACGTTATTCATTCCTAATCAAGTCTTAATTCCACCATCGAAAAATACTACATACATATGTTCTGTGATAGTTAGTAAAAAGACATAATTATAATAGAACGGAATAGTTAATAAAAAGGTTTCTTTTCTCAATTCTCTTTACACGCATGATAAAACGAACGAAAAATTTTAGCGCAGTAAGATATTTTAATCCCACTAATAATGCCTCAACTGTATATTTCTGCTAATATAAAAAGACGTGTAAATTTATTGTCCTTTAAACTTTTTTCTCTTAAAATTAACTTTTTAAATTCACCTGTTCACGTGGAATTTCAAATTAAACAACAAAATTGTACTGTTTATAGGTTAGAATAAATATTTCATTACATGACTTTAATTCGTATATATATATATATATATATATCAGGGTGGACCAAAAGTCTTGCCCTGATTATAAAAATTCATTAAAAAATAACCGTTTAATATAATAATGTAACTTTTGTATCATTGGATAGGTCAGTTTTAGTAGTTTTTTTGTGCAATAGTTGGCGCGAGTGCTCCTTCAAGAGTGACTCAGGGGAACATTTGTTAGGAAGACATCATTTTCGGCCGAAATGCCGTCGATTCAAGAGAAAGCCCAATGTGTGCTTTGGTTTCACAAAACACACATATATATACCGGGTGAGCAAAAAGTCCGAAGAAATTTTAGAAATTCATTAAAATCGGAAAAATAACAAAAATAAAAAAACGTTTGCAGGGTTAACATCGCTAGGTCACGAGAATTTTTTTAAGACAGGAAAAAAAAATAACTCAAGAAACAGACGACAATTGGCGCTGACGTACACAAGTCAAAGCATTACACATTACAGCAGTAGGTGTTCCACATAACCTCCACCACAGGGGATGATACATTGCAAGCGAGTCACAAATCTAGCAAAGACAGAGTGCAGCAGATCCGAACATATATATGACACCTCTCGGCGGATCGTATCTTTCAGTTCCAACAGATTGGATGGACCAGATAGATAGACCCGGAATGATACACCTCTTTGACATGTGTAAGTCAGCGCTACCTGTCGGCTGTTTTTTGACTTATTTTTTTTTTTGTCATGTCTTAAAAAAATTCCCGTGACCTAGCGATGCTAACCCTGGGTTATTTTGGTTATTTTTTCGGTTTTCATGAATTTTTAAAGTTTTAACGGACTTTTTCCCCACCCGGTATATTACATATATATATCTATATATATATATATATATATATATATATATATATATATATATATATATATATATATATATATATATATATATATATATATATATATATATATATATATTTGTGTGTGTGTGTGTGTGTAATACATATATATAATGGTGTTGCCCAGATGAAAGTCATACTTTTGGTTTTCTTCTGTAATAGTTTATAGGGATTCTGTGATCGCCAACAAAGTGGCAATCACGGTTACGGTTATAGGTAAAGAAACTCGAAATTTTCGAATGGCAATGCCCACTTTTTCCCATCGCAAAATGCTCAGCGCATGCGAAATCCCTAAAGAGCGTTGAAATGGTACGTGTATCACTAAAAATCGATGCGTTATGCACGAAAAAAAAACAGCTCTGCGAACGGCCAACAAAAAACACGATGATGGCACCCATGTGGAAAATGTGTAATCCAAATAAAAGTTTTATTTTGTGCGATCTGTGTTGTCATCAGTGATTGGTGTCATGCCTCTGTTATATGTAAATTTCCTCCGGGCACCCCAATCGTGTTTTTGTAGGCCGTTCGCAGAGCTGTTTCTTGTGCGAGCATAACGCATCCGTTTTTTGTGATACACGTACCGTTCCAAAGCTAATTAGGGTTTCCGCACGCGCTGAGCATTTTGCGACGGAGAAAAGTGGGCATTGCCATTTGAAAATTTCGAGTTTCTGCACCTATAACCGTAACCGTGAGCGCCAGTTTGTTGCTGTTCTCAAAATCCCGAGATCATACCTCTTAATAACTACATCTGAAATCTCATCACGATTGGTAGAACGGAACGGCCGCTAGAGGTCCATATATGGGCAAAGTTTTTTTATGACCATCCTGTATAAGGGCCACCATAGGACCATAGGAAATGGGTCGCAACTGCAATTCCTGGGCCACGCCCTCAATTGCAGACTTTCAGGTAATAAGCAGGGGGGAACCAATAGAACAGAGCATAGGAAAGGAGAGAAGTGATTGGATCGCTGCTAATCCGTGAGTTCATAGTATAAGAAAAAGTGAGTAAGCATCTTGCAGGGCAGTAGTGTATAAGGGCGTACATTGAAAATATATTCAAATTTACTGATCAGTTCTAGATATCAATACTTTTTTCCCTTTTTCAAACCTTTTTTCATTAAAAAAAGTTGTATTTCGTAACCGTTATTCCCTATTTCGCTATTTTTAGTGAATGTTTCATTCTGTTTTGAAGAGGCAAATAAAACTAACAAAGAATAATTTATTTTACATGATATACTCATTTCCTCGCAACCCGCTTCCTAGTAATGAACAGCTTTGTTGTCCCATCAGAATGTAATTAGACTTTTCTGGTGTATTTCGGGTCATATAAAGTGTAAGTAGAACTAATTATTTTCCTTAACTTTCTTCTAAAGGTCACAATGCATTAAATAAAAGGATCGTAATATATTTATTTATTAAGTCTTTAAGACTGGAATTTGTGAATTTATGGTAAGTGCGCACATTATTTTTTTAAATCATAATTACTGCAGTTAAGGTTGCTTTGTACTAACCCTATTGAATTCTCTCACCTCGGAGTAGAAAATGTGTCTACTATTGATAGCTACATAATTGCTGATATTCCAATAAAAATGGTATTTTCAGATAGCCAGAAGTTTTCTGCAACTTGCAACAGGATTCATTTTTAAAATTTCGTCCACCAAAGGAATTTACAGGAGTTTAAAACACACTATACCAGATATTTCCCGAATAATTTAAATCTTAAAATTTTGTTTACATTTTTTCTTTTAAATTATAATGCCTCAAGATATAAAATTTCTTTCTCTATTACGGAGTACAATTCTAAAAAATATTTAACACTAGAAAAATGCCTGCCGTCATTTTGACGGTTTCGAACATACTATTGAGCGCTATGTCTGTATTTATGTCCTCGGGCTTCTGAAATTTTATGACTTTTTCTCATTTTACGCGAAATATGCGCACACATTTACAAAATTATATTCGATAGTAAAGAGGGTGAGAAAATGTGTTGTATACCTACTAAGACTGAAAGCCCTAAATTTGACGGCAATATAGAAAACAGGCAGAAATCTTTAAAATAATACCGGAAAAATGTTAGTTACTTTTCGACTCTTTCCCCTTTTGCAAATAACAGAAATATTGGCTCATCGGATATATTAGTGTTGAAAAAATAAGGATGCACAAACCATGCATATATTTTTACGGATAAAACCATACCAGGTTGTCAGCGCGGCATACCTGCATAAAACTCTATCTAAATATATACTAATTTATTTTAAGAGGAGGCAGATTGTATTCAGATGCTGAATGGGGGTCTCTTCAATAATGGCACTGCACCTGGAACCTTGTAAAAATAACGAAGCTACTCTTCTTCAGTTTGAAATCGTAGGTAAGATACTCATAGGGTTTATAAAGTACCTTTTACGGTATGCTCATCTTTAGCTAGTGTACATATTAAGTAGTTGTTATTGTTATTATGTACAGAGGAGGCAGATTGTATTCAGATGCTGAATGGGGGTCTCTTCAATAATGGCACTGCACCTGGAACCTTGTAAAAATAACGAAGCTACTCTTCTTCAGTTTGAAATCGTAGGTAAGATACTCATAGGGTTTATAAAGTACCTTTTACGGTATGCTCATCTTTAGCTAGTGTACATATTAAGTAGTTGTTATTGTTATTATGTACAGAAGCTGTGCACAGTTGAATATAACAAATGAGTAAATAAATATATCTAAAAGTGTGGAGTCCGACTTTGACAATTTCAGCAACTTGATGATGTATCAAATATTAAACCAAGATACACCCTAAGAAGTCTTATAGCGAGATGATATGTTATCTCTGTTAGACATCCAGGATAGGTGAACAACAAAATAGGTTGTCTTTCAAAATTCCCATTCTACTGGTGTTGAAGTTTCTTCATTTGCCTTTGTAAAGGAGATTTTGTCAAGCACGGAGTCACAGTTCATGCTGGCAGAAAGAAACTACACCATTATTTATCACGACGGAAAATTGTTCAAGAGCACTATTTCTGTGTAAGTGAAGTGGCACGGCACTATGTCTATATTGAAGAAGATTTACCTGTCGGAAAATGTTCGTGGGATCCAATTTTAATAGTTCAATCAGCACAATAAGTCTATGCAGGAGAACTCGATGCGGAACTGTTCGTAAGGGGAAAATATGGCCGAAAGTAGATGCTGAAGAAATTACTGATGAACCCAGTCAAGAAACGTGGATAGTTCGCGGAGAAAGGAATAAAAAAAAACTCTTCGATGATCATTACCGCGTCTCAGACCTCTGCCATCTCGAATGCAACAGGAACAGGTAAAGTACCCCCGGTACTGTGAAGGATGCCATAAACTGTGATACAGGATCTTGATGCCCGATGAGCTTAAGTTCATATGTTAGCCGATAACGTAATAATACAGTGGTAGTTGCAAAGTGTAGCCAAAATAACCACAGAGAACTCCATCGTCTACTACAATCCGGGAATAATATCAAATGAAGAATAAATTTAGAATCAGCCAAGTATTAGGTCGATGCAAATTATTTATTGAAGATATTTAAATACTACGTAGTACAATACTACACAAACAATTACTTTACTTCTATATTGAAGTTCACATCTGAAGATATCATCGTTAGTTGCAAGACACAAAATGACCATTATGGTTCATAAAAAAATACATTTAAATGGTATAGCCTCCTCAGAGAATTAGGCAAAAAGCCACATTCTGGAGGGGCTTCTAAAACGTACGACCTATATATCTAGAAAAAAATCGTGATCTTTCTATATTCAAGTTCTTCTCAGACAGGAGTAAAGGGAGCGAGGGTTACAAGAAAGTTGTGTGCCAAGATGCCTAGTGTGAAGCGTACCTAGTGTGAAAGCAGGATGCGCATTAAGTTAATAGGCGATAACAGGCGAAAAGTTGCAACCATCTGCCTATTTCGTAACGGCGCGGCAGATTTAAAGAGCGGTGATTGGCTGAGCAGGTGAGACCTGGCGACTTTTGAAATTCACCAAAATTTGGCGATTTATCGCCAAAACGGTTTTCTCAGAAGCTGCACTGATTCAATTAACGGCACTGCCTTTGCAGGCTTCTGAAACGGCGCCCTTTGTGCAAATAATTGACACGCGTCACCCTGAGCGCCGCGTAAATGACAAACTGCTTTCAAATGGGATTTCGCATATGGCACGTTGCTTGTTAGCCATTCCACAGGAAACCGTAATTTAAAAAGATCCTGGCAAAGAGAACCCTAATGGTTTCTTCAACAATATCGAGCTGATTCTATTTACGCACAGATGTGCATGAATGAGCAAAGATGTCGTTAAGGAAGACCACTCGGAATTCAAAGCAAGGACTTAGAAACACACCTGTTAACGTAAAATATTGCTTGACAAAGTGACTGAATTAAAGTATTTCCTGATATTAAATAAATTCTAGATTAAATTGGGGCAAAATTAGCACACATTAACTGTAGCGTTTAATTCCACGCTACAGCCTTGTTCATCATATTTCTTAAAAATTGTTTGTTCTAATAGGTACTATTGGAGATATAAAGTATATGTTTTGTCTTGCATTGAATTTTCCGAAAACTATAAACCCAGGACAGGTCTGGTGCTGCGATGTAGATCCTTTGGTAGACACAAGACGTATAAGGTTATAAAATAGGCACAAATTATTAATGTTAGTCCAACATTCTACATTTTTCAGGCTAGTATAAAAATATAACTGTATTTCTCAGATTATCATTTTTCCAAAACCATATTTTTTAATAATATTGCTTATTTTTGTTTCAGGCTTGTAGACGAAACTTACCTCTTTGACTTTGGGATAATTAGTCCTGTAAGGTAATGCTCTCGGGGAATTTCAATTCACTGTTAAAGTTGTACTTTTTTTTCTCCTATAACCCAGAACATCACAACTAATACGATTCCTTTCAGGAAAATGTTATTTAATTACATCGATCTCACCTAACTGCCATTATCTTCAATTAATCCATCGTAAGAGATGTTTAGAGCAATTTAGTGATTATAATTCCCCGGGAATTATTTTACTGTAAACAACCTTTTTTTTTCTTAACTTGTACGAGGATTTCATCTGGATGCTGCAACAAATTGAAAATTATTTCTCTGCCTTGAGGAATCGAAAATATGTTGAAGGAGTTTCTTAAGAATTATGTGATTACAATCTCATTGAATCATTTTTATTGGTTAATACAAAGTTTATATATATATATATATATATATATATTCTCTCTCCAAAAATGTGTGTGTGTGAATTAATAATAATTTACTTGTAATGCGTGAAAGCATTCATTTAACAATTCTGAAGTATATGGATGTGGTCCATGGAAATTTATCTCAATTTTTACTACTTCATAGTATGGTACTGAATATTCGTCCACTAAAAATGTGATGTATATCAGCTGTTCAGTGTTGAAAGTATGTGAAAAAGTAAAATTTTAACCGTATTTTTCTCATTTAGACTCAATTATATAGACTGTGAAGGAAGGAGGATTACGAACCAAGGAACCGAAAATTCTAGACGAAACGAAAAATCATGGTTTTTCTAGAATTTTCGGTTGACGCACCTGTTTATATCAAAGAGTTTCAATGATCCTCACATTTGTGCACTTTTTATAAGGGCAATCACACCTAATGCTCCTCGGTCTGGCGATGAAGTAGTAATTGGTTCAAAACATGTTGCCATCCTATATTTTATTTGGAATTTCAAGAAGTGCTTTTTTACGTGTAAATGGTAATTGCCTCTGCGTTTTACATCATTTTAACTCAAGGCTTCTATAGTGAAGCACTACATTCGGAGAGTAGGGGACACGTACTATCAAGATTTCAGACTATGCCAAATATCCCTGGCCAATAACAGTAAGGTGCAACTTCAGACGCAGCACCGTACGTCAGGCTTGCAGTCTCGAAACAAACTTACAAGATACGTTATCTAAATTGCATCAACGTCTTACCCCATTTTAGCGCACTGCATAATGGCTTCGGCTAGATTCCGATTGTAGAGGGCAACTATATTCAAAATGTCACAATAGGACAAATTTCTTTGGCAGATAAGAATTTGGTACAATTTTGTGAGCATTAGAACACTTTTCTTTTTTTTTAATATTGCGGTAAGCGCATTTTTTTTCGCCTTTCGCCCGAGAAGAAGCATCCGCAAGAGACGTTGGTTGACTACATGAGGGTAACGTCTAGGTGACCCAACACCACCCTCTGAAACCACCTCAGTTTTGACCGAGCACCCTCAGGTGTGACAACTGGGGGTGATCGCACCTTCCCCACCCATTGACCTCATAGTAGGACTTTCCAGTCTACGAATTGGGAATATTGAGTTTATTGTTATCAGCTTTTGGCTTCAAGGAGTTCCGATCAAAAATACCTCCATCAGAATATCTTCCTTGGGCTCCAACATCAATAAACCGGAAGTAATAATTTGCATCAGATACAGCCAAAAGTATTTTAAGAAACGAATTTTTGTAATTGTAATATTCACTGCCAGTAAACATTGGTGCACGAATAACCACATGTCTGCCGTCAGTAGCTCCGATGTCTCCTGGGAAATTCCATTTTTCATTAAAAGTTCTTTAGATTCCTTTCCATTCTTCTTCAGAATTTGGCACCTAAAAACAATCAGTTAAATAAAAAAACATAAAGAAATGAACATCAAACACAGTTACTGTTTTTGCTTACAAAAATAGTTTTAAACTATACTTACTTTTATGAAATCCAATAAAGCGTTGTAAACCGCATCCAAAGCCTCAGGAATAAATGTAGTATTCTTGGGTATTCTGAATAAATATTGCAGATTGGCAAATGAATCACCGGTAGCTATAAATCTTAAAGTAGCCTGAAGTTTTGATTCTGCTGGAATTGGTCTTCCCATATTGGTGTTTTTTTTTGGGGGGGGAATTGTTCCTTTCACTTTATTGAGTAAAAACCAAAACAAATTTGGCTGCATCCTAAAATAAATTCTGTAGTTGTTTTTATCTGTTGTTGTTGTTACTTATGCCACTTGACCGACAGCAACATCAAATCAAGTCCCGAAGGCTCTTGACACCAAAAGTTTTAGGTACTTAAAACGGTTCGATGAAGGATAAACTCATCTAAGTTATGATGTGAGGAATCATCTTTAATAAGTGTTAACTTAAAATATATGTTACTTTTCCAATGGATAGCTTATGAAGTGTGTAAATTTTTAGATTGCTTACTACTGCTAACTTCTGATTCATCAAATCAGCAGTAAAAAAAATCTAAATTTAATAATGTTGTTTTTATTACATATTGTTGTTGCTTATACCACTTGACCGACAGAACATTAAATCAAGTCCCGAAGGCTATAGGCGATGAAGGTGCAGTTCCTGTTTTGACTGCCACCACAAGGGTCGGAATCCAACTTGGCCAAAGGACGAGTCCCGTAATTTTGAACCGAGTCTAGTGACGAGACCGGAACACTTGACCCCGCACCTCCAGAGGTAATTTTGAGAACTTGGAGGACGTTTCAGCCACGACAGATTTTACGTGCACAAGCCGCCATTAGTGTACACGGCAGGTTATTTATCAGCGACGAGCATCGAACCAGTGATTTTCAGATCACTATCCCACTGCTCTTGCCAACTGGGCCACTGCGCCCTCTTTATATCTTCCAAGGACAACTCCCTGAAAATACCATTGGTTGATCCAAGTATATTTCCGACTCTTTACCCAGTCACGAACCCATACAAGCCTCTATTTTTATTGTTTGAGTTTTTTAAATGATTTTTACTCATGTATTAATAGTTCGTAAACAACTTTCGCAGTTTCACGTTATGCCATGATTGAACAACGGGCCAGAAACTATTGACCAACGAGGACACTTTTTTCATGTGAACTGGAAAAGCTCGTGGATCCCTGTGTTGAATAAGCAAGTCGTAGCGCATGC
This sequence comes from Dolomedes plantarius, assembly GCA_907164885.2. Lineage (NCBI taxonomy): Eukaryota > Metazoa > Arthropoda > Arachnida > Araneae > Dolomedidae > Dolomedes > Dolomedes plantarius. The sequence continues at coordinate 174,773,011 of OU015492.1, forward strand.
TCAAAACAAGTAGCGCTCTAGCCCGGTTTACGACTCCGTGTGTACCCGGCTTAAGACATTTTATATGACCCACAAAAGCCATCAGATGTAAACAACGAAACCAAGTTTTGAAACATTAAATTCAATTATTACTCCCAGCTTAAACAATTTTATAGAATGCCGATTTAAGACGCGTTTAAAATTACTCTAAATAAATTCTATTTAACGAGAAAATTTAGCTCAACACTGAACAACAATATATTTATAAAACTACGGAAAGCATCTCAAATTTTAATGATTCCATTCAAAAGTATCCAGTTAGTCTGTTAACCGTATACCGAAGTACAAGCTTAATTGGCTTCATTTTGCAGTAATGTACGGTGAGTTCCAATTACAGAAAATCTCCAGACTAGAAAATAGATTTCCATCATTTGCCTGATAAATGGATTTAAATTTTATCAGGGTTTGAATAAAGGTATTTTCATATCGTGTTTCCAAGAATTGGAAAAATTGCACTGTAATTATTCATTTTAATGAATCAGAATATCGATACCTAAGATTTCTTTAAGTTGCATTAACAGTTTCTTTTAATGAGGCACGATGTTCCGGATATAACTGGAATAAAAGTATTACTTGTGTACTAAAAGTATTTTAATAATCATATAAGGAAGTACTAAAAATCACCACAAACTTGTAATATGCCTCTTGAATTTTAATGAATGGTCGTGTATATATATATATATATATATATATATATATATATATATATATATATATATATATATATATATATATATATACAGTCGAACCTCCATATATCGAACTTCCCTATATCGAAATTTTCTATATATCGAACTCTTAGCAGATCTCCATGTTCATTACATAGAAAAACTGTTTCTATATATCGAAAAAATCTCTATATATCGAAATTTTTTTCGACATATTGGGAGATTTTTTTCCACTTTAGAATAAAATCTCCCAATTTTTGGCGTTTGAAACAATACTTCGTGGACTTCAATTCATGGTAAACATCCCTGAGGAAGTTTTTAATGGACTGAATAAATGCATTTCTTTGATGAACTTTCCGCAAAACTGGCTGTTCGGCAAGATATTTGTAGTTTTTTTTAAAAGAATGTAACTGTGATCAATATAACCACTAACTGGATTATTGTTTTTTTAAAGGTATATAGTACTCAATAAATCTTTCGCATTAATTTATTTTTTAGTTATTAACTTTCATTTAATGTGATACGCATATAAATTGGAAATGGAGTTTTGTATACGAAAATTAGCTTTAATTTTAATGTTTTAGGAGAATTATGATAAAACTAAGATCAAGTCTATATATCGAAATTTCTATATATCGAATTTTTTTCCGGTATTTTACTACTTCGATATATGGAGGTTCTACTGTATATATATATATATTAAATCCACACGGTTTGGCATATGTTTTGAGAGTCAAATAGTGAGATACTAAATAGAACTATTTTATAAGTTTTTGGAAATCTAATTAATATGATCAAATGGTATAGTTTCTTATTTCTAAAAAAAATTCATTTTGATAATAGACTTCACCAAGTTATATCAAATGCTAAAAAAATGCAATGATAAATATAAAATTAAATGAAATAAATGAATATTTAAAAAAATCAACAACAGTTTTTGAACTACACAAAAATAGTTAAAAAAATTTAAATAAAAATTTAGAGCCAAATGTAGTCTGAAAATTATCCCAAAATTTTCTCCAGGAGAAATTTTTCCTGTATTTCTTTTGTAGAAAGTCTCAAATTTTCACAGTTTTATCTCTGGACAAGACACATCAAATTTTTTGTGATATAAAAGTGACTATTGATTACCCTTGTGTTAGGAGTTTGTAGAAATTCATTCAAAGTATGTATTTTTTGGACATGGGTTTTATATAAAGAAAAAAACTCGATTCTAACGGAATCCTGCAGATGTGAAATCTCCTCATTTATGGATTTACAAAAATTTCCCTGGCAGAAACGCCATTTTCCGCTTGCAGTTCAGTCCCATGCTTCATACACCCCCAGATAAGGTAATGGACAGTATTTTCATATTTCACTATATTCACATAAATCGTCCAACACGGATGCCATTTGAGATTTCAAGACACATCACTGTACGCCACATATGAGCTTACGAAACATCCTCTTCGTAAGCTCGGAAACTACAGTTTTTACTGTATCGCCTAATAATATATTTATTTCCATCTCCTTCATTATAATATCATATCATTTATTACAATATATAGCCCCGAATAGTCTTACTATTAAGCATTTTACGGCAAATCCATGTGACTGACGCCAGCATATTATACTTTAATAGGGTCTTTTCTCCACGTATAGTGTCTTCCAAGGAAAGTTTACCAAGGCGATTCCCTTTCTTCAATTCTTTTTAAATTAATTTGGAACGATATTTTATTGCGTGAACCCTGCCATGATAACTTATATTTCGATTATTTTTCACACGCCTATGATCTAGTGCTGTCATCCAGAATACCGGCTACCCTCTAGTACATATTGGACGCCTTTAATTTATGTTCTGGTCTGACTAGACTGGATGTGAATTATGTTAAATCTAAACCCATGTCCTGTAAGATTTTAATGACCAAACCCCTTTTCCTCGACTTGAAGCAGGAATTTTACATTAGAGAAGTGGAACTGTTTTGAGCCCAGTTTTAAACCCCGCATGAAACATTCATATATTTAGGGAAATTTTGCACATGTTCGGATCTCTTGTTGTTACATGCAAGTTGCAAGTGCATCTCCGAGAATCTGGAAAGGTTGGCTCCGAGAATCTGGAAAGGTCCACTGAAGCTGCATTATAAACACTTTGTGTTCTGCCCGAGGTCAACTACCAGGTGAACCTTTCGCCTACTAGTCCTGGCATTCTGAGCAAGCTGGACGTCTAAATGAGACATTTTGCTAGAAAAACTTTATATTTGCTCACTGACGTCCACCACAGTCTTTTCTATGCTGGTGTTAAAGATATTTTAAGTTGCAGCCTGTCTGCCCTCTGTGAAGTATAGTATAGGATGCATATCATCATTATGTTAGTGTCTAACTATGGGACTATTATTCATCCCTAGCTGGACGTTATTAAGCCGGCATCACAACACTTACAATTTTTTTAAGCAACTTATTTTAGTTATTGGTGGGCTCCTCTGTATACCTCTTGAGCGTGGATTTTCATATCCTTCCTCTGGTCCCGCTTCCCATTCCTTACATAATGATGATTCCATCCTGTCATCAGCAGGGACTTCATCTCCTATTTGCAAACTAGATTTATTTGTCTATCTCACCAGATCCGTTTAGCCCATGAAAAGGAGGATAGCATTCTCTTTAGGCCAGGGGGTGGGGGGATTTGAAACCTCTAAACCCCTACAGAAGACTTGTCCAATCAGCGCCTCTACAAGATCGCAAACTTTATAGGATCTATCTTCCATAAGAAGCATATCCATCTCTTCACAATCACGCCCTACTCACGTCATCGCTTTTTGGAATTAGCTACATGTGTAAACAACTAGTTTCTCATTGTACTCGATGAGTAAAATGAGATTAAAAATTTCTGATGAGAAACTTAAGGACCCACTAAGAATTGCAACCAGTTCCATAGAACGAGACATTGAAGAATTAGTTTTACAAAAAAAAAATTGTGTGGTCGGGGGACCCCCGTCAGGAACGAAGTTCCTTACGTTATTTTTTCAACTCTAAACGTGATTTAATATGTAGATTTCTATTGATTATATTAGTGTATATTTGTCACGCCAAAAAGCGCAGCCCTCTTTTATTCAACCAACTCTCTCTCTCTCTCTATTTTATTAAAATTAAAAATTTTAATATATAAATTAATTATTTTTATTAAAATTAAAATTTTAATATATAAACTAATTATTTTGATTTAGATGTTACCTAGCATAATTTTTATTCGGATTAATTTTATTATTTAATCACCAACAAAAATAAATTAATGACACAATATAAATCCCGTGTGAATTAAAACAATAGCAAACAATAAATAAGTTTAAACAGAAAGACGCGATTCCCTAGGGACGGTATAAAATCTTTCAAGTAAAGCATTTACAACTGGTCGAAGTTTATATAAACGATCATGCTGAGTGTCATCATGTGGTGGTTGTTTACTGTTGTCATTAAAATGTAGAAATTCTCTTATCTTTTCAAAGCGTTTTAATAACATACATTCTTTTATTACATCATTGCCTATAGCAGGTGACCAATATGCCCTAGTGTTTGGTACATGTACAATAGACATCATTATACAAATACCAATGTATTGTTTAATTTCTAAATTCGTTACATTGACACACTTTTCTGGATTTTTTAGCACACTGAATAAATTTGTTTCTAGAACTATATGCTAAATCAAATCTTTTGTAAAAAGATAACTAAAAAAATTTAGAGGTGTGTTTAAATTCATAATTTCAGGTGCGAGATTCTCGTCACCTCAGAATTAAATTTGATCATCAATTAGAAGTAGATTAGTTTTCTTCCAGTTGATTGAAGGCTTTGTTCTCCCTGTATTATTTCTATTAGTTTTTGACATGTTCCCACCATTAGGCATATCAAGAACATCGCTATTATCAAGTAATGATACCTCATCTTCCGAATCACTACTACCATCAAAAATTTCATCACGAACTTTGTTTGGATTATAATTAGAATCACCTGCGCTGCCATCGCTTTCTGAATCAGATCCATCTTCCCTATGATACTCCACGATCTGTTTATAAGTTCCTCAATTTCTTTCTGTGTAAAAAATTTCTTCCCGCCATTTCCTTTAAAAAATGGCGTAAGCACACCATGTATCATTTTTGATACATAAAATTGAAATAATACTTGAATTTTTTATAAAAGATTAAAGAAGTATTTTATTAATAATTATAAAAGCTACGTACCTCTAAAATATATTTATAAAACTTTCAAAGATGTAAACTGACTTTAAAATACAGAAAATATAGCAAATACTAAGACAGGTCTGGTATGAATTGAACGGCTATCTTTTACTGAGATCGCAGTTGTATTCCTGCTGCCATCTATACTACGAAAATGTAACTAACAGTGATTAAAATCTTTGCTATGATGTTTCAAAATTAATACAAGTTACACAAGTGGATAAAAAATATTGCTTTTGAATGTAAAGGGAAAAATTAACTTATGTACCAAATTTGACACAGTGTGCAGTGAAGGGTTTTAAAATTGCCGGTAGCGCTTGTGCGGGGATTTGAACCGAGGACCTCTGGAGTACTGCGGAGCATCGGCCTGCGATGCGATAACCATTCAGCCACAGAGCCCTTGAGAAAAAGCTCTTATGAAGGGGCATAACGCTTTTTCGTTACGTGACGATTCCTGCCAGTTCACTCTATTGTAAGCCTAGTAAAAGAACTTCGTTCCAAAAAGGTCGAATACCCCGCTAGTTTTAAGTTTGTGTTGCTCTCTTTTTTATAATATAGTAAAAAAATAAAGGAAGTTTTGTTATTTATATAAATTGACTGTATTATATATTTTATATGTCGCCTAAGACTATTCTTCCGTCCTCATTGCGGCCAGGGTAGGCCAAAAGTTTGGACACTCCAGCTCTAGACGATGTTGCATAGCAATTTTATGCTATTCATGGACAAAGGGTCAAGCGGCACGATGCTCGCGTTAATTACGTAGTGCAGTCAGCCGAACAGTCAGCTATGCTGTTGCTCTAGACTCTAGAGGGTGGGATCACCAATTAATAGGGGGTCAATCATGTCTATTAATCCTAACCCAATTTTGACCGAGTGGAAAGGTGCCCTGTTTGTGCAAGTGGTCAATGACCAGTATCCCTTCGAAGCCCCTAAAATAAAGGTATACACTATTGATGTGTCTACCTGGGTTTTAGATAGGCACAAAAGGCATCTAAATTTATTCTAATGCTCATTCAATTGGAGGGGTATGTTCTAAGATGTCTGATGATGACCTTCTTTGTGGTGTTTTGAAGATTAATGACTTAAAGTCCCCCCCCCCAACTACACACACACACACACTTCGATTTCCTGGGACTTGCGGTCATTTCCCAGTATGACGTCTGTTATGAGAGAGATGGTTAAGGGACCGCTGACTGGACACTTTTGTGATTGTTGATGTTTCTGGTTATGATTCCTCCTCAAAAGTGAATCTATATCCTGCGGTTTTGTACCTATTTTTTTTCTTTTTTCAATTCCTACTATTAGTTCACACTCTCTCTATATATATCTTGTTCAAATTTTCAATCGTTAATAAAGGTACTTTTTATTCATCCACTCAAGTTCAAATACATTTTTTTTAAACTTGTAGTGGATGACACTTGATGTTAATACAGTTTTTTCCAATATTAATTCATTAATTAAATTTCATTAATCAATTTTAGTTTTAGACCTAAAGCGTCTCTTGCTCTTGAATAGTAATTTCCCTCTTGTTACTATGTAGACGGTAGCACTGCGGTATCGCGGTGCAGGTTGCGAGATCGAATCCCTAACCTGACAAACTTTTTCTCTCTCTTTCCCCCCCCCTCCCTCCTAATCTCGCTTAGTAGGCGAGGTTCTGGCAGGCAATCCTTTTTTTTCAATTCCTACTATTAGTTCACACTCAAATTTTTCTTTGTTGACCTAAGTAGGAATTGACTTTAAAAATTTTTTTTTATATATTACTTGTTTTCTGTCAGCCGACTTTTGTAGTGTCGTCGTCTTTTCGTAAATAAAGGCACAAAAAGAAAAAGCACTCCAGAAGTATTTATTAGAGCTCTCCGTTTTTACGGACAAATTATTTTGTACTACGAGTCTCCATTCAGGAGGGGCATTATTGTTCAGTTCATAGGAAAAAATAAAATCGATCAATGCGTCAAAAGTGTGACTTAAGTACCTTATTTATTTGAAATTTTCGACTTGCTTCTGAGAATAATTCTATAAAGGCACAATCTCCATCACTCGAGGCAACCTCAATCTCACGATCGATAGTTATGATCACAGTTACATAGAGTCCGTTTATTGTAACTTTCAGACCAAACTGTGTTTTGCATCATTTGAGTAGTGTATTTATCTATCACCAAACACTGAAATTCCATATTCTAAAATTTTGTTTTTCGCACAACAAATATCAGTATTTTGAAAAGAGATTCATGCTCTTCCCATTTATTTTCGTCTTGAAAGACCCAGATGTTGTTCTTTACAGGTTCTGTTTCTACAGTTAAATCCTAAGCGATGTATTTATTATTTTGTTATCCTGAAAAATGAAATTTTTCTTTCAAATGTTTTATCTTTCCTCTAATGGAGTTGAGTACACCGTTTTATTGAAGGTTGAGCCTATCATTTTTAATGGGTGATATCTATTACTTTTGTCGTACGTATAGATTACTTGTTTGTTCATCAAATGAAGATTTTCAGAACATATATAGGAATAATTCGGAAGTTTATCTAATACATACATACATACATACATATATATATATATATATATATATATATATATATATATATATATATATATATATATATATATATATATATATATATATATATATATATATATATATATTATATATATATATATATATATATATATATATATATATATATATATATATATATATATATATATATATAATTACCATTCCCTACAATCTCTATACTCCAGGGTAATATTTGAGAAGCCGCCTCCTAATGACCAGTAATTTATAGTTCAAAATATTTTCAATAATATTTATTGAAGATTTAATGCTACATTGTTTTTTAGATATTAATTTACTACTTTCGGAGATTACTTTTGAACTAAAATCTTAAAATAAAGCAGAATTATGGCACATCTAGTATCGAAAATATTATTAAGGGAATAAAAAAAAAATGGCAGTTTTTATAGCATGATGCAGTTGTATCTCTTGTGTTCCTTAAAATTTTTTTTCAAAACCAAACGATTTCCCTATTATTTAATCTTTAGTGGAATATAAGAGATTTTCGAGATGGTATTATTACTTAAAATTTGTAAAATAAATTTCTTAGATCAACCTTTTTATTATTAAAAGAAATATAGAATCCAAATTGAAAAATCTGATATAATGCCTAACATTACATAAAGCTAGAGACAGTAAAACTATTGAAATCTAGGAATTCAGAGATTCACTCGCTTATTATTCAGTGTTGTACTTCAATTATAGACAGTAGTGTGATAAATCATCAACTTTATTTTGACATGTTTAATTCATTCTTAAGGAATTGAATTTCATTGGTATTTCTGATGTTCAAAAATTTTTTTAATTGGTTTTAAATTGGTCAAAATCTATTTTTGTTGCTATTTTGTTAAAATGTAACTCCAAATTATGCTCACTGCATGCACGTCATAAAAATTTTGATAAAATTGTTAAGGAAAATCGTTCTAGAATGCAATCTTACGTCAATGAAAGTATTCTTTTGAAATATATCATAAATAGTAACACACTTATTTTATTTTATAGTGAATGTGATTTATTTTACATGTTTTTGTTCATTTATATATGTAATTTAACGTTTAATTCTAACTCAACTAAGCATCAATTTTAAAGCAACATTGTGCTGCCATCTATTGCCCACATGCTTAGTTAATAATACTTTTATCCTGTGTAAGTGTCGCCATCTGACTGCTATTTACCAAAGAATAATTATTTTACTGCTACAATTTTCTGAATCGTACATTTTATGAAAATCGCATTTTGAATCCTTAAGAAAAGTTCCACTAGTCATTTCTTATGAAGCATAATATATTGCAAGAATATTTTTCCGTTCTCTAGAAAAATTAAGAATCAGTGTTTACTATTTCTTATATTTGCGCATGCATGTTTATTGCATTTAATAATTCATAGTTACATAAAAATAAGATATTCATTTCATTTCATTCTTTTTAGCATAGTGAAAAAAAAATGATTCTGAGATGTTCCATTTGAGAAATGGATAATTGTCTGTAAAATAATTAAAAAAGCCCGATTATTTGAATTATCAGAAAATACATTAATGAAATTCAGATATAAGTCATCAACAAGTCTAAGAATATATAAATGAAAATTGTTATTGCATTGATATTATGCATATCATTTCAATATCAGTGAATCATAACTATCTTTTAGCAAAAAAATCTCTATATACACTGATAATGGCTGGTTTTAAAAATGAAAGGTAATAAATTTTAGGGTGTTTATGCATAATTTCAAATGGAAATGAATTCTTTTAAACTAAGCTTAAAGTATGCATAATTTCCTTGGCTAATATATTATCATTCACAGAACAATAAAATATGCTTTTAACAGAAGTTTTTGGTAACATATCAGAAAAATATTACTTTATTAGAGAATATTTTGTCCATAAATCTGAGATTATAGTATGAGACATTATGAATTAAAATCTCAATATATTATTGATCAAAATCTGAATATTTATTAAATTAAAGTGGACTTCTCTGAATAACTTTTCTTTTGTTGCAATTGATGGAGCAATAGAACATGCATTAAATAGAAATTTTTGGCAACATTTCCGAAAAATATTAATTTATTAGAAAACAATTAGCACATAAATCTGAGAATATAGTATAAAACTTAATGAATCAAAATCTCATATTTTATCGATCATCATTTGAATCTTTATAAATAAAAAGAGATTTCTCTGAATTTATTTTCTTCAGTTGAAAACAAGCTGTCAACTGTTTATTCCGAACTCGATATTCTCAACACTTTAAACATTCATTTAAAAAGTATTCTTTAAGTCTATTTACAAATAGTTACAAATATTCCACTTAATTCACATAAGAATTTTACATAAGAATGGATGTAAGGCCCCTTGAGAGTTGAATTGTCCCATTTCATGATACTAACAGGCCAAACATTTGTTATTATTGACTCAAATAATTCGTAAATCACTAAGGGGATGTATTCTTGGATTCGATGTATTAATCTCAAAGGCAATAAAGCAATGTGAGCTAAATCATGATTGTCAATAACAGCATAACAGGAATTTAGCAATCCGTCTACCACAACTGTACCTGATTCAGTCAAAGGAGCATAAACTCCTCTCAGGTAAATATAATGTACTGAAGTCACCACAGACTCAGAAAGAGTTTCATTATCAGAAGCCATCAGAACCGAATCTCCTGCATTTATATCTTCAGCAAAAACTGCATTATGCCTTCGAAAAACTAAGTGGTTCTTCGTCACCAGTAACGTGTGGTTTGTAGAAGTGCGTAAACGAACAAAGTTTGTCACGAAAAATGGATCTCTGTGTAAAAACCCGATAACTTTGCTGAAGGACAGAACACGGTTGTCTTCCGAGGACAATATTTCTTCTCCAACTTCTAACTCATGGAGAAATTTTTTTCCTGTTTTAGTTATGACTTGAGAGTTGCCATGGAAACAACCACTAAATGTACTTGGAACAGTCGATTCTAAAAAAGAAAGAAATTATGAAAATTAATCATACTACTTTTGAAACAAAATGCATAATGGATACATACGATAAAAATATAATCGTGAATAAGTTTCCTTGATTTGAATGACATAAAATATTAATATTAATTATCTCATAAATTTCACCGGAGAAAAAAATAATCTTATAAGAGAATGAATTTGTTTTTGATTTTTACACATAGATGGCAGCACTGAAATTCGTAATAAATTGAAGAAATAAGAAATATACTGTATTCTAGGTTTCTTGATACGACGTAGAGACACGTTTAATAGATACTAATTAATAACAGAATACTTCACTGAAAATACTAATAATTTTTAGGTGTAGTAGAATGTATCAAATACATATCAGAATAAACTCATCAGTATGGAGTGAAGTTTTAAGATTCACTCCATACTGATGAGAAAAAAATATCATTATAAAACTAATAGCCAATAAAAATCTTTCGAAGTAAAAGAAATAAATTTATTAAGGTATAATATTATAAAAAAATTTAATTTCTTTATTCAATTTCAATCATTTTTTATACGGTCCAAATTTGGGGAATAATTTTAAGGGATAATAAAACTTCATGTTTGTTATTCCTTAAAATTAAACTTTTTGCGTGTTTACATTACTAGGATTTTTAATATGTTGAAAACATTGTAGCGATTAAATAATTTAGGAAAAGGGTTGAAAGAAATTCCTTGAACGATTTCACATTTCGGGCAATAAAATATCTCAGACGATGAAAAAAAAATTAATTAAACCTATTTGAAAAATTAAATTTCGTTTTCTCTAGCAAAAACTTAAAAACGTTCTCAGTTTAAAAAATTCAAGAAAGTATGTAAATAGTAGAAAGGAGATTTTCGTTTCTTTTATCTTGTAAAAATCACAACAGTTCTTAGTCCTTTAAGGTGGAGTTAAAAATCCTAATATGTTAGACGATATAAAAAGAGAAGTACAACTTTGTATAAAAATCGGTGGAGAGATTAAAAAAAATATTACAACAATTTAAAAGGATAATTCATGGAGTCTTTACATCATTATTTCAGCACTAACAGTTTGTTAGTGCTTTTGTCATTATCACGGTCAGAGAACGATTAAAAATATAAATTAAAACACATACTCTAAAATTTATTTTGTACTTTTCTTTGTTGTATATGCTCTGAAGATTCCACTTTATCCATTTATTGTGTTAGAGTTAAAAATGTTTTAAATACTGAGCACATATATTCTTTTTATTATTATTCGAGATGTAATGTTTTTTTATTGTTGTCGTTGTCAATTTTCCTCCATCGTTCTTTTCTATCACAGATACCCCATACGACTTATTCGTCCAATCTATTAGCTCAGCTAATGTTTGCTGCAAATACTTATTGTACATCTAAAAAAATAATGTTAAAGATAAAAATGAAGAGTAATGCTCACAGCAAAGTTAATATCGTTATGGAGTAAAAACTTTTTTCTAGGGGTAAAAAGATATTTAATACATTAAAAATACTTTTAAATTAAATGGGTAATTTAAGATCGTTAAATAGTTGAGGATTTGTATCCTTTGCATAAAATAAAGTAATAAAGTCAAAAAGCTTTTTTTTTTCCATTTAAACTTACTAATTAAAAGCATGCGCTAAATCTGTAAGTTGTTCAGTTCCAAACCATCTTCTAATTTTTTCGAGATATGAACTGTATCATTATAATATCATTATAATTTATTTGCCAAATGTTTGCAACTATAGTTCAATCGCTTTCTGTTATGCAGACCGAGTATACGATATCGCAAACTGTCTCTTCACAAGTAACTGTATTTTACCAATATCGGTGTCACACTGTATTATATATATGTATGTTGTAAAGTATCTCACCAATGAACGCACGAGGAACATTTGATATTTACAGCCTTTACACAGACTTATTATCCAATTTACATAAATTTTAAACACATGCTTACAAGACCATTTCTCGGTCTTAATCCAATTAGTTTGCTTCCAATCGATTGGATTCCAACCAGTATCACCAGGGAAGCTTGATCTGCCCACACCGGTCTAAAGATTAGAACGCAGGTGTGTCCCAGAGGGTCGCAAGCCTTCTGAGAAGCTGGGGATTTGGGACGTTACTATATATGAAGGCCTTATTTAAATAGTGGGCCATTTTTGTTCATTTTGAGATATAGAGCCTTAAAGTCTAACGAGTGCTGAGAAAGGACTGAAATCTCATTTGTAATGTCCTCTGTTGGCAGCAGAAACAAACTGGAGGTGTACCAGTTTTAAAATAAGATGAAATTACTTAGTATCTATAGGTTTGGGTGATAAAGTGACATACCGCTTAACGTTTTTCTAGAAAAATATTTTTCTAGACATTTCTATCTGTAGCCAGTCATTACTAAACTTTTTTTTAAACCAATGCGGAGACACTTGTGAAGACATTCGCCTATAATACACCGCAGCTATTGCTGGCCATTTTAGTATGGGGGCGACATATAGGCGGACCAGCATTATCCCCTATGAAGAGACGACATAAACGGAGGCATTTTCAGTGGCGCAACGCCGGGATTCGATCCGAGCACCCTCAGCACCGAAAGCCAGCGCGCTGTACCACAAGGCCGCCACAGGCCGTTTACTAAACTATGTTGCCTAATTTGGTTGCCAATTTATCCTAAATTAAATAACAAGGTAGCCAAGTTATCATTTTATGCCCTGAAATCTCGAATTCGACTATAATATTCCTGTGGCAATGAATGCACGATAGCATTTTTCTCCAAAAATTATTAGTTATATTTTGCGACACTATGCCTTAAATAGTTTTTCCTAATTTGAAAGCATGTTTGAAATCTCGACTTCGACTATAAAATTTCTATACCAATGACTGCGCGATTGTAGTTTTCTCCAAAAATAATTAGTTACATTTTGTGATCCTAGGTATTAAATAGTTATTTCTAATTTGAGAGCATGCCCTGAAATAACGACTTTGACTATAAAATTCCTGCAGCAATGAAGACAAGGTTCAATGAATGCACGATACTTGTTTTTTACAAAAATAATTAGTCGTATTTTGTGATCCTAGGGTTTCAACAGTTACTTCTACTTTGAAAGCATACCCTGAATTCTCGACTTAAGCTTTAAAATTCCCATAGCAACAAAGACGACATTGAATGAATACACGATGGCAATTTTCTAAATAAATAAAATTAGGTGTATTTTGTGATCCTACACATACACACACACACATACATACCATACATATATATATATATATATATATATATATATATATATATATATATATATATATATATATATATTTATATATATATAAAAGAGGTATTTCTAATATGAAAGCGTCTTTTAATGTTTATAATATTTTCACTATGCCCATGTGCGAGTTTCATTATAAGATATCAGATTCTAAACCGCAATTTTCAGATATTAAGATTTTGTAAATATGATTAAATTTAGAGTTTATAGAGCCTAACCCACAAAATACCCAATAAATGATTTTTTCCTAAAAAATAATTATATTGTCTAAAGTATAAAAGCCTAAATATGCTTCAAATTATTTACATATACATATAAAATGTTACAGTTTGTATCTAAATTTTGGATCGGATGCATAGTTATTTTTATCTATTCAGTTTCGTTTATTCTGTAAATCAATTAATCTAAAATATTTACTTTGCTAATTTTGGACAGATGTTATACATCACATTAAATAACAGGAATACTTTTAGTGTCCCTATATCTCGAATAAAGTGTTTTATCGCCGGAGGCGTTAAGCCAACTAAAAGCTTGAAATAAATAAGCATGTAAATTTATGTCAAATCAATAAATGCACAGAAGCGCTTGACGCCAGGTCAAAAGTCGCGAAAACATCAGCAGAGCGGACCGCGTAACGCTAATTCAATTTCTCCATTAACGTATTTTGATTGTTTAGTATTTACATTTTCGAATAATTAGTATTTTTCGAAAGCTGATCTAATTAAAGCGAGAATTCCAGCCTAATGCGAGAGATTTCTAATTTTCTCACGAGTGGAAAGCAATTAAGCATGGGCAGTGAATTGGCGTTCGGGACAAATTCGATTCGTTGTTTATATTTAATTGTAATTCCGAAATCGAATTAAAATATTTTTATAAAACAAATTTAATTTATATTTAGGTATTTTACCTCTAAATTGGATATTTTCTCAAAGAATGGAAGGTGAGTCTTTGATTAACTTTTAATGTAAAAATTTATAAAGTTTAGTTTCGAAAAACAAATCCGAAAAGTCAAAATGAAAGTAACTTTTATTGCATTTGATGCACAACGTTATTATTATTCTACTTGGAATAATAACTGAATATTTATTTACTATTAGCTATTCCAACGGAATTATCTTCTTTCTTTAGAAGTTAAATCAGTTAAGTTATTTCTTTAGAAATGATTATAAACGAAAAAAATTCAGATAGTATGTTCTAACGAAACTACCGCGGGTTATCAAAGTAGGATTACTTACCGTTGCTTACATCTTTTGTACGTATATATGTATATAAATAGTATATATATATATATATATATATATATATATATATATATATATATATATATATATATATATATATATATATATATATATATATATACATACATATACATATATATATATATATATATATATATATATATATATATATATATATATATATATATATATATATACATATATATATACATACATATATATATATATATATATATATATATATATATATATATATATATATATATATATATATATATGTGTGTGTGTGTGTATGTCAAAATTTTGACTTTTCTGTTTAACTTATTACCGCTTGTCCAAGAGATACAGACTGGGTTTGGCACGCTGCCAAAATTATAACTCGCGACGCAGGACATCTGAAATTTTGCATTCCGGAGCACCGTAATGGAGAAACGTAATCCTACGTTAAAAGGTTTAAAGGCTTCAAGACACAAAATATTTAGATATTGAAATGCACATATAAACGATACAGATCCACAACTTTTTAATACGTGTGTAAGCACATTTATAGTAAACCACAGTTTAATAATTAGTAATTATTTTAAATATTTTAATTAGAAACAGGAAGGTAAGCAGAGGGTCAAACTGTACTATTATTTTAAGGTGGGTTCGTGAAGAGAGCAGCACTACTGTGATTTTAGCAAGGTTATCGTACAGATAGCGTCATTTTTAGCGGCACAAATCGGGTACGTCAAAGTTGGGACTTAGTATTAACTTCTTATTCTTTTCTCGACTAACTTAGTACGTTTTGAAAAAAAATCTAAAAAAAAAAAAATTCACATAGTCTCTTTTGCGGGTTATTAACGTAGGATTACTTATCGTTGCTTACCTCTTTCGAATGTTTATATTTATGTATGTGTTGTGTGTATATGTATCTATATATATATAAAGAAAGGGCCGTTATGGATGAACGTAATCCTACGTTAAAACAGTCCCTTGTTGAAAACATTTATAACTTTTTTCTGAGAAATTTATCCATTTCTGTCTATTGTTATAAACTAAGGGAAAAATGTATGGTAGTATTTTCAAATGATTAATTTGTAATACTGGAAACATCACTCTTTTCACAGATCCGAATTTCAAAATTTGATTTCATGTTTTCGACAGAAATCTAAATATTGAAACTTTTCTTAATGGTGAAAAGGGGAAGTTTTACAATATGTATATAAAACGCGTAGGTATGCGGCACAAAAATCGACGATATTTCTACACTCCGAATGGCAACGGCTACAACTGCCGGATGTAAACATTAACGGCCGTCCGCGAGTGTGTGTAGTGGCTCGACGATAGCACGTAATTTGGTACAATTTAATTGCTGTATTTTACTCGTGAATAATTTTAATTTATTCACGAAATAATTTTAATTTATTCATTTGATATGATTAAGTGGAGATATCTGAATTTCGAACAATAGTACATACAGAGAGTGATGTAATCTACACTATACTTTAGTACTTGCTGAAATTTTACTCCTTTTTATAAGTGAAGAAATTTTCCCAACAATTTATTATTTGATGTAATGATAAAGTGTAGATATTTTCATTTTGAAAAATAGTACGTACAGAGAGGGATGTAATTTTTAAAATCATTGGTGCTGGGTTTCTCAGTCTTATCTTTAACTCTGTTCTGAAGTAATAGAAATTCACATTTTTTAATCACGATGTTTTAGAATCAGCCTTATAGTGAATTTAGCAATAATTATAAATTTTTTGGCTAAACACCCACTAACGCTTAACAACGTAAATTTATGTTGAAAGGTAATGGTAACATTCCTTACATATGTTACTTTTGAGTTGAATTGTTTTGCAAAAGAAAATATATATCTAAAAGCGACCATGTTGGTCGCGCAGTGGCTAGTAATGAGTATTTTTTGAGATGGAAGGTCTGCCATTAAGATGATTACTAGTGACTATGAAAACAAAGCTGTTTGACTCGTGCTCCCGATTTGACCCTAAAACACAATAGTTCAAGTCGTGACAGTGTGCGATTTAGCTTTTAAATGCCTTCCCTTTTGTCGTGAATTTAAGTACCGCACGCAATAATTCCTATGGAACAGTTCATGTTTGAGTTGCAATTCCAAGTTCAAATACCACTATCAAAAACAAAAAAAGAAATTCCCATTATCAAAGAAATGGGAATTCATATTTAATGCACTGATCCACATTTTCCGAGTATTGTTGACATGCTACAGGTTTCTCAAGGCACACGCTTTTATCTACCCCATCTTAAGGTTTATTCCATTTTGTTTGTATCAGAGTGTTTTTCTTTCATTTCATTGAAATTTTTTAAACAGCTCTGCCTATCGCATTTAGAAAAATGATGCAATGATCATGGAAGTCAATTTCATTACATTCGTCTGTCAGGCATAATCCGAATATTGATGGAGAACTATTCTGAATTTAAGTAAATAATTTTCGATTGTACATTCAAATTTTCAAAGCAGGATGCACCTATTTATTATAAAACAATTTTGGGTGGTATTTTTAAGCCGTTTCTGTATTTCTTGTGTTTTCTTTACTCCATGGTTCCCTTGCGTTTCGACTTTTGGTGTTGTAATACTATGTTTCACAATATCTCTGATATGGGATGGCAACATTCCCAGGACTCCATTTTTCTGCCTTGGCTTATTTTGCGAGTGTTCTTCTTCTCTGATCAGGAGAAAAAAATTGCTTTTGACATTCTAGAATGGTATTAACCTTTTAGCTACTTATGGAAAATGTTTTAAGGTCTTTTTAATCCATTCTCAAAAATTCAATTAGGATTTCAGGATTATTTAAAATTCGCTCCCATACTTTTGTTCTACAGTATAGATGAAAAATCCAACAAATAACCGAGAATTTAACCTAAATAAAATAAATATTTAAAGGCCCTAAATTGAAAATATCAGATTAGTAGCTTCTTACAAATGGTTCTTATTTTTGTAAAATTTCTTTATTCTTAAATATAATTCCAAATGTTAAATCTGTATTTAACATTTGAAAATGGCGATGAATAATCACTAATATGCATTTGACTATGCCTTTATTTCTGTTTAAAAATATGCTCTCTTTTTGAATAAATTTTAAGAAATATATTTTAGACTTTTACAACTAAATCTAATTTTATACTCTTGAAGTTTTTGTCATTAAATGAAGTTATTGCATGAAGTTTTGTTCACACGTATTTAGGTTTGCATATAAAACCATCCAAAGCAAATTTGTCAATTTCGACGTTTAAATTTCTATAAAATTTGACAGTTTGTTTCCTTCTCTATAACGTTAAAGTTTGTGAAATATGAAACATCGAAACAATTGAACGGTTAAGCAGTAAAACCAGTTAGACTTCTGACATTCGAAGTATGGAATTACATGCTAAATATTTTTAGAAATTTGCTTTAGGAATTTAAAAAGAAAAGGAATAGTGTCAGATTAATTCATTTTGACTTCTTAGAACATAAATTATCATACTCAAGGTACAAAATGTTAACGAAATTAATTATGCATTAAATTATTATTCTACTATTGAGTATTACTATATTATTACTACTACTGAGTTGCTTCACTGGAAATTAAACTGCATAATGATCAGTAAAGAAACGACTACGAAATATTTTTTATTGAAATAAAAACATTTATCTTTTGTTACAACTCGTACAGACAAGTCACATTTCCCCCCACAACACAATTTTAAGAGAAAGAGCTCCAAAAAAATACCAGGAAATGTGCTAAAAAATTTCAGAATCTCTCATTTTTAAAAGTTAAATAAAAAATCAAGAAAACTTACATAGCTCGCATTTTAACTTGTCAGTATGCATTTTGAAGCCAATGTCATATAACTATTCAAGTTGACAGAAAGAATTATTTGCGTAAACCCAATAATTTGACAGAAAGTTAAAAATGTTAAAATTAGGAGTAAATGAAGGAAAAAAACTAAAAATTTCTGTATTTACCATGTATATTTACCATGAAAAAAATAAAAATTGAGAGAGTTAAAAAGTGATTTTTTTATTTTGATTTGCCTCTCCTGAAATGTTTTTTAACCCACCTCAATTTTATTGTCATCTACGAGAATATATCGCATGTGTGCTGACGGAAATGTCCTCAAAAATTTAACAGAGGGTTTCTTGTATTGTTTTTAAAAATGTCATTAATCTCGATGCAATGCATATTTTATGTAGTACATAAATTTACGATATTTTTAGTTTAAGCAAAAGGTTTAACTATTTAGCAGAAATTTCTATTTCACAGGTGTCATAAAATAATTTCAGGTGTTGTATCTAAACTCATTAAAAATATTGTTCCTCGAATGTACAGTACATACCTATATATATATTACAAATTGTTAAGGCGACAATGGACCTTCAGAATGACAAAAATATGTCTCCAAAACGATTTTTTTCCTTTCAGAAAATGATTCTGCAACTCATCAGTTTTAAATTTTAAAAAAAGTATATTGATCTGATCATTATTAACCGAGTTATAAGTATTTTTTTCAAACGTAAACAATGGAAATGTTAGTCAAATTAAAACTTTAAATGTCATTTTCTCAAAACAAGCTTTCATGTCGTTTCGGTAAGTTCAAAATGCTCCATGCGTCATAATTTTTCTTGAATTTTCATAAAATTTCATAAAATAATTATTTATATGTGTTAGAATAAAACCTAGCAATCATTTCAATATGCTATTTTAAAACAACTTAAAATTCTACTATAAAAATTTTTTTTGGATAAAGTTTTGCATAAAATGACCTATTTTTATCGATTTCTTGTCTAGTTTTTATAAATATGACTGTAAATCAAATATTTCTACTAACTTTAATTATAATTATATAAAGCTAGCTTAAGAGAGAAAATTAGATATCTGAGACAAAAATTAATGCGCATGGAACATTTTAAAATAGAGTAATTAAGAAACTGATTTTAATTAATATCTTAATTAATTGCATTCTGATTTTTTTTTTAAATTTAGAATTTCCATCTCTAAACAACACTGTATAAGTATACAAAAATTTATAGCAACTGGTTAATAAATAAAAAAAAAATTTCAGGGTCCATTGTCGCCTTAAAAAATATGATGCAATATTCTGCAATACTGCACAAATTTATGACGCAGTAATAAAAATGTATGATGCAATAGTTTCGATATACCCACGATAAATCAAATAAACCTTCATTCGCGAGTTAACATGTTCGCAGTCGTCGCTTCTCATTATTATTACGAACTATTTTGTATTGCTAAACATGTAGTGGTTCGATTTTTATCTGTGAAGTTAGATGCATACATAATTTTATTCCCGTGTATGGCTGGAAATAAGTGTGGTGGTAAAAGTGCCACAAAAAATAGTAGTGTAATAAACTTAGATATGAAACAAACGAACAAGACGAAGTACAACAAAAAAAAATTTGTTTTGAAAGAAATGGCTTCAGCTTTTTACTATCTATAAATTTAAGTTGCTAAGCAGACTTTTTGGGCAGTCCGTGAGAAAAAACTACAGTATCAGTTTACTTCATTTTGGTTTTAAACGAGCGATTGTAATCTGTAGATTTGTCAAATTTGGTTTTTGTAACTGCAATTTCAATTAATTAGCGAAAATTTACAATTAAAAATTGGTTTCTGCGCATACTCAGTGGCATGTTTAAATCTGGCTTTAGAGACTCAGTGTTTCTGCGCATGCTCAGTGACATGTTTTAATGATAAACACGTTTATTCCGAAGAATCTCTCTAGATCTCTCTCTGCCATTTTTATTTTTATGATAATTGCGTTTGTATAATATATGATTAAACCTGATGGAATTTTTTTTCGCTGTTCAATTAGCGATAATTTGAAATTAAAAAAAAAATTACTTTCTGCGCATGCCCAATGGCATTTTTAAATCTGGCTTTAGATACTCACTAAGCACGAGGTCGCTTAAACACATCAATTTGCTCCTGAACATTATTATGATTTTCAACACTTGGCAATGATGTGTTGAGTATAATTTGTGAATTAGTACATTTGTTTACTATCTAGCCGTCATGTTTTGACGGGTACAAACTAGTATTAATGAAGTACTACAACAATTAGAAGCAATGGATCCAAATTAAAAAAGATTCACAAGTGTCAGGAAAATCTGCTTTTGCTACTAGACAATATACAAGGAAATTAAGACGCAAACTGTTCAAACTTCCTTGGATAACTTTGTTAAAAAACTTGCAACGTACCTTCTGTCGCAAATTCTGAACCAATGGATTATACAAACATAATAAGAAGTGATGGCGAGGAATAATTTATGTCTTCTAAATAAAGCACAATGTATTTTAAATTACGTATGTATGCATGAAAATAAATAAATATGTTTACATATATATACATATATATATATATATATATATATATATATATATATATATATATATATATATGCATATATATATGTATATATATATATATATATATATATATATATGCATATATATATATGTATATATATATATATGCATATATATATATGTATATATATATATATATATATATATATATATATATATATATATATATATATATATAATTTTGTTTGAAACTCGACTTATGACCAATGTCTCGGTCCCTATCTTGGTCGTAAGTCGAGGAATATCATTCTGTATGCCTTGATCACCGGTATTTTAATCATCCTCTGAAATGAGGTCTAATCGTTACAGGGGTAGTGAAGAAAATAACTTTAATTGTAAGCAGAATAAATTACTATGAACTGTACCTTGAAACGAAATAGTTAAATCTTTCAATTACCTTAAAATGTCGACTATAATACGCACCCGAGTATAATACGCATGCTTGATTTTGCGTGAAATTTTCGGAAAAAATTAAAATTCAACTATAATACGCACCCAAAACTTTTCAATATTTTATTTAAAAACTGCACAAATATTTATTAACATAAATAAAATTTGTAATAAAAAGAAACGAAAACGTCTAATTCGGTAGAAAAAAAAACTTAAATTTTTAATTCAAAAAAACAATACTGTCAAATTATTAGTCTCAATCACTTTTGCTAGAATACAGCTCATCTATTGTTGTTGTTGCATCCATGTCATAATTATTGTTGCTATCGTAATATGTATCACCATCATCATCCTCTCTTGACGATACGAACTGTGAGTTCCGTTTGTTTAAAAGGAATACCTGTTTAGTAAATGGGTGGATGAATTACGGATTGCAGATGCGCACGCACCCGGGTTGCGACAATGTCTTACATCTGCTGTACGTTCGTTTATCCAATGCTTAAAACTGCTTTCTTTTAATATGCGATATAATACGCACCCTCATTTTTGAGGACTGAAATGTGAAAAAAAAGTGCGTATTAAACTCGAAATTTTACAGTAATCAAATTTCTTTTATTTTTTTTTCAATTAGTTCATTACTTAAAGAGTATTTTTATAATAATTTACAATATTAACTTTATTAATATATATTTTTAAAATAAATAGCCATAGTTGAACTCTTCAGTACAGTGCAAGCTGACTACTTTTCTTCGAGAAAATTTTTCTGTTCATCACATTCCCTATTCTAAGACCTATAATAAATGAAATCGCTAAAACGTGTTGAGAATTTATCAAGAAAACAAGGGTCTGGTTCGTTTCTTATTCGGAATTCACACAAAGTCCTTCCTCACACACTAAGTGATTTTGGGTGTAAAATAACTTTTTTATCTTCTGTTTGTAGGAAAAGAGGAAATCTAGAAAGGGATCCAATTTCTTGATAAATAAAAATGTGAAACGTGCCGAAACTGAAAGAAGATTTTTGCAAGGTATGTTTCAATATAAATGTTATTTTTTTTCCTTTGTGCTCCGAAAAATAGCCCTAACAAATTTTTGTATTTTTCTTTTTTTGGAAAAACAATAAATTGCATTTCTTCTTTAATAAACGTTTAATTTAAAACTGCCCTTTAAAATTTTTGAATCGATTTTGGAAAACTGATACCCCAGTTCGTGTACTACTGCAAGGAAACCTTTAACCCTTCAGCGGGTGCGCCAATTTTTGGAACACCAACAGGCGCGCGGGGCACAAAGTGCAACGTCCCTTTCAACCTTGATTATTCCTTTTGTAATAAACCTTTTTTTTAAATTAAAAATAATAATTCTGCGGTTTATGACAAGACATAAAATGTTTATAATATTGAGATATATTTATAATTAAAGGCCAAAGAATGCAGATACAATTGCCTTATTTCAAAATGGTCCGGTTTATTGGATCTAAGGACAACTTACTATTGGATTCTTATTATGTCCAAAAACAGTGGCGTAGCAAAGGGGGAGGGGCAAGGGTGTCTATCATGCCCCGGGTGCCACTCCCATAGGGGCTGCAATGTAAGATCCATATATTATATTACTATATGTTTTCGAGATGGATGCCAATATAAGGTCTATATATTATATTACTATATGTTTTTGAGGGGAGGGCCCCAATATAAGGTCTATATATTATATTACTATATGTTTTTCAGGGAGGGCGCCAATATAAGGTATATATATTATATTACTATATTATTTTGTGGGGGGCGCCAATATAAGGTCTATATATTATATTACTATATGTTTTTAGGGGAGGGCACCAACATAAGGTCTATATATTATGTTACTATATGCTTTTCGGGGGGTAGTGCCAATATAAGGTCTATATATTATGTTATTATATGTTTATCGAGGGCGCCAATATAGGGTCTATATATTATATTACTATATGTTTTTCAGGGGGGGGGCGCCACAAAGGTATCGTGCCCAGGCGCCAGTTATGCTCGCTACGCCACTGTCCAAAAACCTAAAAACCCTTGAGATTGTCCATCTTCGTGATATGCGGGATACCGTGTCATAGCAGCACATTTGATCGACAACATAAACCACAAGTTTTGTCGTACTGAAATACAGTATAATCACTGGTTTATCACGGTTAAATCACAAGTAACAATGAATGGAAAGGAATACAAGGGTCAGAAAATCAGACCTGCATTAGAAAGAGTGTAGCTATAAATGGAAACTGCTTAGAACATTCAAACCTTACATGTAAAATCAAACCATTCAAAATTACGAAAATGTTGCACTTTGTACACGGCGCGCCCGCTGAAGGGTTAAGTAAGAATTCAGTATTAAAATTATCTAACTGTATTGCAAATAGACTTTATGAACCTAGAGTACGAATGCAAGAAGTCGCTTTTGCTACCAAATCTTGAACATTGATTCCATGAGCATGAGATTACAGTATATGAAGTTACCGCTCGTGGCACTAGGCTTATAAATCCATAACTACAAAAGCGGAGACATTCCTAATTATATATATAATAGCCGTTGTCTCTGTATAACACTTCCGGGATGTACTCATCTTTCAATTGAAGCCCTCAGTAAACAAACGGCCGGTTAAGCTTAATTTCAATTTCAGTTGTGGATCAGAATTTTTTCTTACCTAAAAACTAATATTTTCTCCATCAAATCACGTTTGTTCAGCCTATTTTTCTATAAAACATTCAGAACTAAAAAAAAATGGATGCTTTTAGCTGTATATTTAACAGTTTTTAAAAATCTGTTTACTTTTGCGATGAATTCTGAAAGTACACAAACTTGAATGTGAATGAATCAAGTAGCTCAAGTATTCATATCGCGTAGTGAGCTGTAAAAAACTGGATGGCAGTCTACTACTCCAATCGCATGAAAAACTAAACAAATAAAAAATAATGAAAGGGTTTGCTTTTACAAGGTGTCGGTTAAATGCAATATTGTTAGATAATTCGGGATATTTTTTAACTTTCATATACTTTTTCCATCATGACGTCATTATTAGTATTATGACGTCAAAATGACGGGTTACCTTCTAGTCTAAAATATGTGTCTTTACTTGTAAATTACATAAAGTACAACTGTGCAATATAACAAAACGATTAATGCTTATACACGAGTTAAATTAATTCCCTATTTTCTTAAAATATAAGCACTTCAAAATTAATCTTTACATCTGATCAAATAATAAATTCATCACGTAAGTTGACATGTCAAGGGATTAAAAAGAATACATTTTACTCAGAGGTAAGAACCGTAGACTTAGAAGACGATAATACGTCTAAATTAGCAATAAACATAAGAAATTGAAATCAAAAGTAGAAAGAGTAATCTGCAATTCAAGAATTGTGTTTATTATCCTAACTGATACCAAAAAATAAGAAAAAGAAAACCTGTGACAGTGCTTAAAAACAACTAACCAATGGTCCGAGGGGCTTATACGTCAATAATAGACAGTCTTTTATTTCAAGGAAACAATGGGGTATACACACGCCCACGTTTGAATGCATTGCCCAATGCAAAGAGATTGATGACTTTTATAAAAAAATATGACCGTTGGCAAGTTCAAAGTCCAAAATGTTGCTTTTTCTGGCTGTGATTCGAATCCAATTGCTGGGAAGGAATTTTTCGATACAATGTGTCCATTCGCATAAGGGGGACCATATATTAAAAAAATATAGCATTCAGACTCAATATAACAGGAGTTGTGGTGCGTTGGGAATGATTAAATTTAAAAGGCGTTTGCAAAATATTTCATACACCTTTTTATACACAGTCATACATATATTCATGTATGAATGCATGGGGAAAATATATGCATGTATTTTTAATACAAATTAATTTAAACGCACTCCAGAGTGCATATAAGAACAACTATCATAGCCCGAAAGGTGCTTTAAACTTTTATGCCTCTTCAATAATTTCACGTACTAAAATCTTAATGGGTTAGACGCAATCTCTACTTAATATCTATAAGGGTACAAATTATGCAGCACACTCCCGTCTACAGAAATGCGTCAGTTAAAGATCCCTAATCTTTTCAATGGTGATAAATTCAAAACAACAGAAGCTTTTCCGTTTAGCGACGAATACTATTAAACTTGAATAACTAAAAATAAGCTTTTAAAAGCAAAATTAAAGTACTCGCTCTCTCTTGGACTATTGATGAATACTTACCTATAGAAGTGGAATATATTAACATTTGTATAAGTAAGGCACAGAAACCGCTGGTTATATAAGGAACAGAGTAGAAAATTTTAATATATAACCTTACACATAATTTACACTACTGCTTGTTGGAGGTTGTAAGAAGTTCTAAAATTCATAAATTAAAACTCCTGGAGCAGATATCTTCTCCAGAGATTATTTTATGCATATTATTTTGAGTTTAATCTACACGATTATAAAACTGTAACTTTGTATGGTTTCACGGTCTTTTAGATTGCCACATTTATAGAAATACGAAATTCCTGAAGTAAGTAGAAACCGAATTAATAAGAAAAAATATTATATCTATCCTCCCAATGGTAAACCAATCAATTTAACAACAACTTTTCTCTAATTTTTTATGAATATCTATAAAAAGGGTGGCACGCATTGCCACTCATACCCAATTATTACCTGGCATTTTCAAAACCCGAACGTTCAGCGTATCTCACACTCAGTAGGCTAAGTCGAGTCCTTTTTATCTTTCATTTTTATACCTGAACAGTGCTTGAACGATTCAAGGGACACACAACTTTTCATCACAATAAGGCGACTGAACGTTTGTGATACGTCGCGCTGAGTTGTGAAGTTCTTTAGCTCAAATTTTCTGACGAAGCGCAGAAGTTTCTCTTGTTCTCAATAATTAGTGAAAACCTGACTGGAACTGCAATGGATTTTTGAAGTAACTTCGTCAAGATGTAAAATTACACACACACACACACACACACATATATATATATATATATATATATATATATATATATATATATATATATATATATATATATATATATATATATATATATATATATATATATATATATATATATATATATATACATACAGAGAGAGAGAGATAAAGAAAGAGGGGGCACACAATATTGCCAGAAGTAATCGGATACACACTGTTGGTTGTCTTCATTGTTGAATGTCCTTTGGCAGCACTGAGTGCCTTGACTCTTCAGGGCATTTCTTCTATGACTTTCTAGTAATGTGACTATTAGGATTTTTCTCTTACCCGATATAAAACTCTGTAAGAGGGCTCTCAAAGAAGGGTATATTCAGTCGGACAAGAATTCGGTGTTCTAACTGTTCTCATAAGGGTTCGATAGGATTGAGAGGGGTTTTTGAGGATGTCATTTTATTTTTTATAGGATTTGTTTTTCAAATTGGGTCTCGATAGATCTCGAAGTGTGGCATGGGACCAGGTCATACTGATAGAAACAAAAGTCTTTTAAGAAGTACTACCACAGTGCCGGAAATACACAATCTAAAATGTTCATTTTCTTAAAATTCATAGCTGAGAGCAAGACAATAAAAGGATTCAGTCGTTTCTAACAGATACAGGCCCAGACTATCGTAGAAGCTCCATACAAATTTAACTGGGGGACAATGCTTTTGGAAAGTAAATGCTCCCTGGGTAAACACTATACCCAGGTGTGTCCATCCTATCAGAAAAAGTCTGAAGTCTTATTCTTCAGTCCGCATAACATTTTCACTCCTCTATTGTCTATGAACAATGTGTAAGATACCACTGCAGTCTAATATTGCCCTGTTGGAACATATCATAATGGGGGGGGGCTTGTTTGCATTCGATTTACTACGTTATCTGATATTATGCATTTAACGAACTCTATAGGTATTGATATCAGTTTTTGTTGTTTGGAATACCTCTGAAGCTAACGCGGATGCAGTGAAAGAGAGTTTCTTCTTTAGAATCCTCACTAAGCATCTCTTGTCTCTGCCGTCAAAATTGTACGGCCACCTCGGTTTCACTCCAGATATGTCTACAGTCGTTCATCTTCGATTGACATCGGGATGCTCAGGAGGCCATTAATTTTACGTAAAGACTGTAACATCCTCTGACCATACATACCTCTTTCGAAATCTTTATGTGGGGCGCTGCAGATGGTAGCAGATATCAAAGAAATTCAAATATTTGCTTGCCGATCATGTTTATAAATACTACCTTAATACGCTGGCCAACAGAAACTGCCCTCGCCTTGCCCTAGTGGCCGCTTGAGATGCCTATAATTTGATCACCAAAACAAATTATTTCCCACTTGTAAAAAGTGTAATAATGAGCAGGCCACTCCTGGTCACATCTTAATTTGCCTAAATTTATCTAGAAAGGACTTTATCGATCCTCGCCATTTGAAGGACCTAGTGAGGATACATGGACTCATGATCCTGGTCTAGTGCCGCTAGATCAGGAGGAATGAGTAAGAAGAACAACAAACTTAAACGCAGTGCGTAACTTTATTTGCTCATGTGAGTCTGCCTATAGTTGCTCAGTCAGATGTGTCCGGTTGCTTTTGGCAAGATAATGTATACAAAGGAATATGTTATCAGACTATCTTATTTAACCTTATTTTTGAATTTAGATTTAAATATATACTTGTGATTTGACCCAAAAGAAAAATTTCTTTATTGCTTAACTTTTTTATTAACCCCAGGGAAAATCCTTTCTTATTACCTTCCGCTTTACAGTAAAATTTTTCAAAAAAAATTTCAGAACAGTACTCAGTAAAGAGAAGCTGCTTTACTGCTGAGCAAGTACTGTATAGAGTATCAAACAGATAACATTTATCAACAAAAAGATAAAAAAAAATAAATTAATTAAAAATTTTGGGCCTCAGAACGGAAATTAAAATCAAAATCAAAAAGTTACGCGATAATGCGAGAATGAATTTTTCCCTAAAAATAAGAAACATGCACGTCAGGTAATGAGAACTACGTTTTTAAATCATAGTTTACAATATATTAATCTGTCGGGAAAAAATATGGGTAATTCATAAATTTTATCACATCTGCCTGTCGACTGAAAGGAAAATGTTTTTTTACTAAAAAAACACTTTATTTTCAGTAAAATGTGCTGGCTCTTTAATGTGGCTGTAAGCCAAGGAAAAGGAAGATAAAATGTTCAAACATTCTTGGAAGGTTGCAAATCATACAAAATTGACTTCAGATCTCCTCCAATTTACTTCTCTAAGTGAGTCATTACTTATTCCAATTCTTCAGCTTTTAATAACATCGACAGACACAAATATTTAATAAAGTATCTAAACTTCAACCATATTTTCTGTGCATTATTAAAATTATTTCGAATTCTTCACAGCCTGCAAATAGTGGTTGACAAAATGAGTCCGTGTCAGAGTTAAAGGTCACCGTTCGTGTATTTCCAAAACTTTATTGTAAATGAGATTGCGAAGGAATATAATCGTAAAAATTTCACAGTGAATCCAACTCTGCTATACGTTTGGCGTAAATTTTTTACCCTCTTACCTTCGAACAACTACGCTCAGTCGGGAACCGTGAATAGAAATGATATTCACGGTTGACAGGAGTAATAGTGATAGTTTTCCGGTAATGGAATTCATTCAGTACAATACACTTGAATAAAGAGAGGAAATTAGCAAGGTGTACGTGCTCGTTTTTCGCTATCCATTAGCTTATCGGAATATCCATCGTTTATCGAACAAATAAAATCAATACTGTTAATGATGATTACGACATTTATAGTATTCGTTATTAGTATGTTCCATTAAATCAGAGTGTTATTGTATTTAGCTCAGAAAGATTCCCATTACATATTAAGAGACATAATCTGATTGAAGAGAAAGAAATGAAGAAAAAAAATGCACTAAGTTTCAGACAGTTGTCGATCTTAGGTATATATATTTTCCCCCGACAATTCATATGTTTAGTTACAATTACGAATAAAGAATTTTCAGTAATTTCAAACTAACATGTACTTTAACTTTTTCCTTACGGGGTGGGATAGCATGTATCCCAAGAATACGGGCCCATTAATGAAAATATATATATATATATATATAAATAAATATATATATATATAAAATATATTATATATATATATATATATATATAAAATATATTATATATATATATATATATATAAAATATATTATATATATATATATATATATATATATATATATATATATATATATATATATATATATATATATATATATATATATATATATATATATATACATATATATATATATATATATATATAAATATATATATATATAATATATATATAATATATATATATATATATATATATATATATATATATATATATATATATATATATATATATATATATATATATATATATATATATATATATTATAAATTTATTATACATATTTTTTCTTTATTAACAATACATTGTATTAAAAGTCAGTAGTTAAAGATATAGCACTAGGTTTTTTGAACCATGTAAAATAGACACAAAAAACATGATATCTCATTCTAATTCCCATTTTTCCTTATTGTTTTTGAAGAGTAGATATAATTATAAAAATTAAATAAGTTTGACCAATCAAATCTTGTAAAAATGTATGAAAAGACATTCATACTAACAAGAAAAAACATACAATTAGTAATGGAAATAGCAAATTCTTCCTCTACAAGTTTCCGATCATCTATTAACAGAACACCTGAAAGATTTCTTACCTGTTTTAACTGAGCAATAGATATGCGTCCTGGATTCGTAAAATACCCAGTCAAATCCGGCGTCCACGGCTAACCTCGCCAGCATCCCGTATTTGGAGGTATCCCTGTCGCTTGTGCTGATAGCTACAGCCCGTCCTTCATAATGCAGCGAATTTTTGGGATGATGGCCGTCTTCGTCAAATCCTTCAGTGACGCGAAGGCGAACTCCAGGCCACATGTTCATGACTGATATCGCTAAGATGTCGAGCTTCTCCTTGCAACGCTATGGAGACAACGGGAGCCCCATTAGAAAAATTTTCATCAAAATTGAAATGTGTGTAGCATTTAAAATTTATCCGGTAGAAAATGAATTATGGGTAATTGAAATGTAGAACTGGATGCTGCACGATCAACACCAAGAATGGGATAGTCCCAGATTGATATAGTAATAGTTATTCCGACTTTAGTTTTTAAACTCAAGATCATTTGAAGGAAATCTAACATTAATACGGGTATCAAATTTTATATGATTTCCAACGATATGATGCTCCCTTGATATTTTGCGTTGTAATTAGGAATTGTAATTAGGAATAATAGAATGTAATTAGGAATAATGGATTATGTTGTTAGGAATAATGTTGTAATTAGGAATTGTAATTAGGAATAATGGATTATGTTGTTAGGAATAATTTTGTAATTAGGAATTGTAATTAGGAATAATGGATTATGTTGTTAGGAATAATGTTGTAATTAGGAATTATAATTAGGAATAACTGAATGTAATTACGAATAATGGATTATGTTGTTAGGAATAATGTTGAAATTAGGAATTGTAATTAGGAAGTGTAATTAGGAATACGGCGTTGTAATTAGGAATTTGTTCTTTCCTAAATACGATTAGGAATTGTCTTACAGAAAGCAATTTAATATACCTCTCTTCGCTTATTCATAACTGACATAGAAAGAACACTGTATGCTTGGCAAATTTATTATTGACTGATAGCAAAGGTTGAAGCAATTAACGAGAACAGGAACGCGCAATATCTTAAAAACCGTAATGTAAACAAAGATATGGATTCATGTTCCGAACTAATTAATAGTTCAAACATGTAATCATCCCTTTGTCTATATTGTAGATTTTAAAAAGTTGTGTTCTCCTGTTTGCTCTTTCCACAAGTTTCCTGTAAGTCACTTTTAACGACATTTATGGATACATACGTTATAGAAATATACGAGGATAAAGAGATCCGTACTTATTATATGATAAAAACCAAGAAAGTGATCTATATACATTTGATATGATACAAAAAAAAAACGAATATATATATATATATATATATATATATATATATATATATATATATATATATATATATATATTATATATATATATATATATATATATATATATATATATATATATATATATATATAATATATATATATATATATATATATATATATATATATATATATATATATATATATATATATAATATATATATATATATATATATATATATATATATATATATATATATATATATATATATATATATATATATATATATATATATATATATATATATATATATATATATATATAACAGTGAATCTTATGAAACTGTATTCCTTAGGACTGCAAAGAATACATTTTATGTAATAAAATCACAAAAATCCCTGCTTATTGTGTATCTAAAAAGTATTAATTTCATTTTATTTGCCTTAAAATATTTTCAAATTTCCTCAAAAGCCTTGTGTTCCATCATATGCTCTTACTTGACAGCTGTTTCTTAACTGACAATTTAGCAAAAGGAGTGGTTCCCTCGTCACATTAAACTAATTGTTGCCTTCAAAGTCACAAAGATTACAAGAAATAATGTGGAAAAAACGTAAAACTACTTTAGCTATGATTTATGATAAGTGATTTTCATCGTTGCATTCTCACCAAATCGGAATGGGATGATTCAGTTATCAATAGGCATCAACAGATGAAGAAATTGAATAATCACATTGCAATAAACTTATGAATAGTTTAATTCGATCAATTTCTCTCAGTGAATCTAATATGAGATTGTAATTCTCATATCAAGCTCTTAACACCTAATTGATTAGCTTATGATTGATCAAGTTCTATCATGAAAGCAACTTGAAAAGTAATAAACTCCGTAATTTGTTACCTCTGTGTTCGAAAGTTAATAATTTTAAAATCATATATACTCCTTCTGTAAAGCAAGTTTAAAAAGAGACTTTTAAATCCGAACGTAGATATTTATGATAAGTGATTTTCATCGTTGCATTCTCACCAAATCGGAATGGGATGCTTTAGTTATCAAAAGGCTTCAACAGACGAAGAAATTGAATAATCACATTACAATAAACTTATGATAGTTTAATTCGATCAACTTCTCTTAGTGAATCTAATATGAGATTGTAATTCTCATATCAACCTCTTAACACCTAATTGATTAGCTTATGATTGATCAAGTTCTATCATGAAAGCAACTTGAAAAGTTATAAACTCCGTAATTTGTTACCTCTGTGTTTGAAAGTTAATAATTTTAAAATCATATATATTCCTTCTGTAAAGCAAGTTTAAGAAGAGACTTTTAAATCCGAACGTAGATATTTATAATAAAGTACTTGAAGACTAACTTTCTTGCTTTCATTCTTTCGTTTTTGTTAAACAATTATATAAAGGATAGAAAGTAAACATTTTCTGTTAGCTTGTTAAAATATATCTTGGAATAAGATTGTTAAAAAAAGTCAGGTAGTCCCATTTAATGAAACTACCACGGGTTATTATCATAGGCTTACTTGTCGTTGCTTACCTCTTTTGTATGTATATATGTGTGTGTGCTATGTATAAAATTATCTATATGCATGTACGTATGTATGTATGTATATATATATATATATATATATATATATATATATATATATATATATATATATATATATTTGTACTTTCTTTTTAACTGTTTACTGCTTGCCCAAGCGATACAGACTGGGTTTGGCACGCTGCCAAAATTATAAGTCGCGACGCAGGACATCTGAAATTTTGCTTTCCGGAGGACCGTTATGGAGGAACGTAATCCTACGTTAGTAAGTTTTAGACCACATCTTCAATTAATAATTTCTGCTTTCAAAATACTTTTAAAATCCTCTTTCTTCTAAAAATATTACTATGAAAATTTTTTGATTCGATTGAGTGGCCATTCATCACTTAGTTCTCAACAGAAATTTGTCAAATAGTAATAGTTCCCAGTATACTGGTTATAACTTATACTTGTCTCTTTTTAAGCCAGAAAATAAAATACTGGTAGGAAATATATCTTCTATATACTGAGCTGATACTAGTGCTTTTAAAATACAGAGATTTTGCAAAAAGAATGAAAAAGAAAATATTTAAAATTTAGTGTCAAGTGTAGATTGAGGAAAATTTAAAACCCTTTTTTATGAATTGTATGGAAATGGTATAAATGTTGCATATTTAGTTATTATTAAGAATAGTGTAGTAAATATACAGAGGGTCTCTAAAATTCAATCCCTTAGAAACAAAATCTGTAAGCTACTAATGAAATTGCCTGACTTGACTACTTTAATGATTAGTAAGATATTATAAATTACAGTGTCAATTTCAATTTTTTCATACATTTCTTTCTGCAATCAATACTTTTGCCGATTATGTAGACATTCTATAGAAAACGGTAAAGTAGAACCAATATATGCAAGAAACATACATTTATCAATAAAAACATCATTAGACTAACCTCTATTATTTGAAAAATTTCCTAGCTACGTATTAGAAAAATAATAATTTTTTTTTATATTTTCTTTCTTCTCGACAGATCAATATAGTTCAGTTATGAATGGAATGCAATGTTTAGCCATGTTCCGAATTCCGAATCAAAGTTTGGAATGGAATTTCAGATAGCCTACGGAATTTCTCAATGTAATGCATTTTTCCGATGAATTATTAAATTTCACGTGGAATTTGATATGATAGATCTTTTAGCTAGCATTTAATTTTTGATAAGATGAACTAATTTGTAGTTTTTTTTATGAAATATTTTGCTTTTCATTAAATTTTTTTCCTTAAAATTCCTAATAACAATTTGACAAAAACATGTAGAACAAAACATGATAAAAACATCTCACCGTAATTTTCAGAAAATTACAGATTTAGTTGGTGAAAAAAATAATTTCTCCTTCTTCAGCATATATAATTTTGAATACAACACATAAAATATTCGAGTTTTGTTTTATTATTTTTATTAAATAAACACTGAAACATCAGCAAAATTTACAATTTTTTTATACAAGACAAATCAACGTTATTGTATTAATATTTAATGGAACATAAAAGGTTTCAAAATAGATAATAGCCTGTCTGCATGTTTAAATACCTTCTCTCTCTCTTTCCCTCTGGCTAATATATAGCATATAAAATAATCGACTTGTGTTCTGCAGTTTTTCAGAATATAAGTACTGGAACTGTATACATAGTTTTTCTAATTTCTTATATGGAACTCATCAACTTTATTGCATTAATATCTTATCTAAAATTAAATTAAGCAAAAGAAAAAAAAAGCTCTGTCTCAGTGAAGGATGGTATTTGTTTGTTTGTTAGACAATCAAGGAAGATTACATTTCTCATCAGGTTAAGGGAATGGTTAGAAGTAAAAGTAATTTATAGATCCCCTTTGGTGGGTTAGTTTAGGAATACTAAATTGATCTATTGTGACCTGAGAAATCCAGGTTTTTTAATAATACCGGTGTGTAGTTGTGTATCCTATAACATTGGGGACAAAAGATAAAAGCAAATCTTTATTTAAATTTTCTATAGTAAATGAAAATTATTCATAAAGCTATCCTTGTTGTAGAAAATGATGCGTATATTTTGGTTATATGTTTTGGAGAAAAACTAAATTTGTATTACGGATATATCTGAAGTACAAGGTTGTTATTATCTCTCTATATAAAACAGTTTCCTATCTGACTGACTGACATGTAACGCACAGACCAAACCGCTGGATCTAAACGCTGAAAATTTGCATGGCGATTCTTCTTATAGTGTAGAGGTGCACTAAGAGATATTTTTGAAAAATTATTTTTAGATTTTTCAAAATTAAATTTTTAAGCTGTTTTTTGCTACATTCTTTAAAGTTTG
Source organism: Dolomedes plantarius (assembly GCA_907164885.2). Lineage (NCBI taxonomy): Eukaryota > Metazoa > Arthropoda > Arachnida > Araneae > Dolomedidae > Dolomedes > Dolomedes plantarius. The sequence goes on from OU015492.1 coordinate 174,808,602, forward strand.
CAATTAAAATAATAATCCTAGGGTTATAAAATTCATATCACGAGAAAGATCATACAAATTCCTTTAAAATGAAATCTTTTCGAATCTTTACCTCCATTTTCTGATTTTTGGTGAATTTTTAAAGATTAATTTTTAGAATTTAATTTATTAAATGCTGATCACGTGGTTTCTTTCCTTTCTTGTGATACTTCCAATTAATTTATCGTCACGTGCATAACAATGAAATTGACAATTTTTTTTCTTTCTAATGCGGCACACGATTGGACATTATCCAAAAAAATATTAAAATACAGTAAAAGAAAAGTTTCTCAAACTGTACTATATTAACTGTACTATATTCTTTAGTTTGCTCTATTAGATTTAATTTGATTATTTTTTTTCCAATGCGGAGGCACTTGTCGTCAAATACTCGCCTATACTGCACAGCAATTTTTACTGCCCATATTATTGTGGGGGCACCATATAGGCGGAAAGTATTACCCCCTATGAAGGGAAGACACAAACGGAGACATTTTTCGTGGTGCGACGCCAGGATTCGATCCGAGCACCCTCAGCATCGATAACCAGAGCACTGTATCACTGGGCCACCACAAGCCCAATTTGAATATTTTTCTTCTACATTATTTTATTTATAAAAATATCCGTTACGATTTTTTCATAAATACATTTTTTCTTTTGTTTACATCAATTAAATACATTGATCGTTGTATTTATTATATATATATATATATATATATATAGATATATATATATATATATATATATATATATATATATATATATATATAAAACAGTTCCGTAACTGACTCACTGACTGACATACAACGCACAGACCAAACCGCTGGACCTAAAGGGCTGAAATTTTGCATAGCAATTCTTCTTATAGTGTAGGGGTGAAAAAAGAAAGATTTTTCAAAAATTCTTCTTAGATTTTTTAAAATTAAATTTTTAAGCTGTTTTTTTAACTTTTTTTACGTTTACATTTAAAATAATACTTTGAGGGTTATAAAATTTATATCACGAGAAAGATCATAAAAATTCCTTTAAAATGAAATTTTTTTCGAATCTTTACCTCCATTTCCTTTATTTTGGTGAATTTTTAAAGATTAAACTTTAATTTAATTTATTAAATGCTGATCACGTGATTTCTTTTTCTGGTACATTAAATAAATCTATCGTCACGTGCATAACAACTAAATACAGTCAAAAAATATTTTTTTCCTTGCTAATGCGGCAGACGATTGGACATTATCCAAAAAAATATTAAAATACAGTAAAAGAAATGTTCTACAAACTGTACTATATTAACTGTACTATATTCTTTAGTATTCTTTATATTAGATTTAATTTGAATATTTTCTTCTACATTATTTTGTCTATAAAATTATCCTTTACGATTTTCTTATAAATATATATATATATATATATATATATATATATATATATATATATATATATTACATCAATTGTATACATTGATCGTCTTATTTATCATATAATATATATATATATATATATATATATATATATATATATTGGCATTAATTGCATACATTGACCGTTGAATTTAATTTGAATATAATGCGTAATCTATATATATATATATAACAGTTCCGTAACTGACTGACTAACTGACTGATTGGTTGACTGACTGACAGACAACGCACAGACCAAACCGCTGGACCTAAAGGGTTGAAATTTTGCAAGGTGATTCTTCTTATAGTGTTGGGGTGCTGGTTTCTTAGTTTGCACTAAGAAAGATGTTTGAAAAATTCTTCTTAGATATTTTCAAATTAAATTTTTAAGCTGTTTTAGTAACTTTTTTTAAGTTTTCATTTAAAATAATAATCTGAGGGTTATAAAATTTACATCACGAGAAAGATCATAAAAATTCCTTTAAAATGAAATTGCTTTCGAATCTTTACCTCCATTTTCTGATTTTTAAAGATTAAATTTTAGAATTTAATTTATTGAATTCTGAACACGTGATTTCTTTTTATGGTACTTTCAATTAATTTATCGTCACGTGCATAACAACGAAATAAACAAAAAAAAAATTTCTTGCTAATGCGTAAGACGATTAGCAAGATATATTATTATATATATATATATATATATATATAAAATATATATATATACATATTTTTGGCCATAATCCACAAAAAATTCAAAATACAGTAAAAGATATGTTCCTCAAACTGTACTATATTAACTGTACTATATTCTTTAGTATGTTCTATTAGATTTAATTCCAATATTTTCTTTTACATTATTTTGTTTATAAAAATATCCCTTACGATTTTTTGTAAATATATTTTTTTGTCTTTTTTTACATCAATTGCATACATTGATCGCTGTTTTTATTATATATATATAATATATATATATATATATATATATATATATATATATATATATATATATATATATATATATATATATATATATATATATATATATAATATATATATATATATATATAATATATATATATATATATATATATATATATATATATATATATATATATATTTATTTATTTATTAATTTTTTGGCATTATTTACATACATTGACCGTTGTATTTAATTGGAATGTACTCTGTAGCGAAGTGCTGGTTCTCAGCTAGTTTTACATAAGAAACTATGTATTATCGTCCTTATACAAAATTCATCCATAAAATGTAATTGATCATTATTTAGGTCAGACTTTGAGGGTACACGGAACAACTCGACAACCAAAATGGAGTAATATCTCTTCTGAATTTGGTATGGTAACATAAAATATATCAGTCGAAAATAATACGAAGTATTTTTTTTGTAGATGTAATAAAATTGTAGTAAAATTGAAAAAAAAAATATGTAATTAAAATTTTTATGTTTTTTGATGTTTTCCACTAACAAATTTTAGTTTAATTTTTTCGAACCTAGAAGCAAAATACTTCATATTATTGTCAACTGATATATTTTATGTTACCACACCAAATTTGGAAGAGATGAATTCAATAGATTTTTAGAAATGTCTACCTAACTGACATATTGTATCAAACCTTTAACAAGTTTTTGAAAAATAATTAAATTGCTACTATAAACTAAATTTTTAACGTAATTTTTCCATTTTACTTTAACCTTTCAGCGGGCGCGCCTGTGTACAGAGTGCAATATTTTCGTAATTTTGAATGGTTTGTTTTTACATGTAAGGTTTGAAGGTTCTAAGACGTTTCTATTTATAGCTACACCCTTTCTAATGCAGGTCTGATTTTCTTACCCTTGTATTCCTTTTCATTTATTGCTAGATTTAACCGTGGTAAGCCAGTGATTATACTGCATTACATTACGACAAAAGCAGGAGTTGATGTACTCGATCAAATGTGCAGCTATGACACGGCATCGCGCATATCACGCAGATGGACCATCTCATTGTTTATTAGGTTTTTGGACATAATAGGAATCCATTATCAAGTTGTCCTTAGATCCAATAAACTGGCCAGTTTTGAAATAAGGCGATTGTATCTGCATACTTTGGCCTGTAATTATAAATATATCTCAGTAGTATAAACATTTTATATCTTGTCATAAATCGCAGAATTATTGTTTTCAATCTTTTAAAACAAAAAAGTTTATTGCAAAAGGAATAATCAAGGTTGAAAGGGACGTTGCACTTTGTGCTACGCGCGCCTGCTGGTGTTCCAAAAATTGGCAAGCCCGCTGAAAGGTTAAATATGAAATATAATGTATGTATTTACTGGTACATAAATGTTTTACATATATCTGTATTCTGAAATTTTATACATGCTCATAAACATTTCTCTGAAATCGCTCCATTTTGGTTATCGAGATGTTCTGTGTGCCCTTAGGATAAAACATTTTAAAAAGTCTATAAAACAAATAATTTAACACATCCTTGGAGTAACACCAACTGCGGAATGGAAAATTCTTGGTTTGGAACTTATTCCTGGCTACCAGTCATTAAAACATTAAATTGTTTCATTATGCATCGTAGAAAACAGAATGCAACATTCCGATTATAAAGCTAAATATTTCCATTCCTCTGAAAATGAAAATATATTTTACACATTTGGTGAGGAATAAGAGGAGAAATGTCACTTAACTTATATGTTAAATACTAGCTGAAAACCCGCACTTCGCTACGGAGTAAATTCAAAGTAAAAACATCGGTGAATGTATGCAATTAATGCCAATATATATATAATAAATACGACGATCAATGTATATAATTGATGTAAAATATATATATATTTATAAAAAAATCGTAAGGGATATTTTTATAGACAAAATAATGTAGAAGAAGATATACAAATTAAATCTAATATAAAGAATACCAAAGAATATAGTACAGTTAATATAGTACAGTTTCTAGAACATTTCTTTTACTGTATTTTAATATTTTTTTGGATAATGTCCAATCGTCTGCCGCATTAGCAAGAAAAAAAAAATTATTTTTTGTCTATTTAGTTTTTATGCACGTGACGATAAATTTATTTAAAGTACCCGAAAAAGAAGTCACGTGATCAGCATTTAATAAATTAAATTCTAAAAATTAATCTTTAAAAATTCACCAAAAATCAGGAAATGAAGGTAAAGATTCGAAAAAGATTTCATTTTAAAGGAATTTTTATGATCTTTCTCGTGATATAAATTTTATAACCCTCAAATTATTATTTTAAATGCAAACTTAAAAAAAGTAAAAAAAAAACAGCTTAAAAATTTAATTTAAAAAAATCTAAGAAGAATTTTTCAAAAATCTCTCTTAGTGCACCCCTACACTATAAGAAGAATCGCCATGCAAAATTTCAGCCCTTTAGGTCCAGCGGTTTGGTCTGTGCGTTGTATGTCAGTCAGTCAGTGAATGAATGAATGAATGAATGAATGAGTGAGTCAGTTACGGAACTGTTTTATATATATAGACTAGCTGAATACCCGTACTTCGCTAAGGAGTACATTCAAATTAAATACAACGGTCAATGTATGCAATTAATGCCAATATGTATATATATATATATATATATATATATATATATATCAGTATATGTATATAAATATATATATATATATATATATATATATATATATATATATATATATATATATATATATGTATATATATATATATATATATATATATATATATAATAGATACAACGATCAATGTGTGCAATTGATGTAAAAAAATATATATATTTATAAAAAAAATCGTAACGGATGTTTTTATAAATAAAATAATGTAGAAGAAAATATTCAAATTAAATCTAATAGAACATATTAAAGAATATAGGGCAGTTAATATAGTTCAGTTTGAGGAACATTTCTTTTAATGTATTTTAATATTTTTTTGGATAATGTCCAATCGCCTGCCGCATTAGCAAGAAAAAAAAAATTTTTTTTGTCTATTTCGCAGTTATGAGCGTGCGGCAAAATTAGTTTAAAGTATCATAAAAAGAAAAGAAACCACGTGATCCGCATTTAATAAATTAAATTCTAAAAATTCTCCAAAAATCAGAAAATGGACAAAGATTCGAAAAAATTTCATTTTAGAGGAATTTTTATGATCTTTCTCGTGCTATAAATTTTATAACCCTCAGATTATTGTTTTCAATGCAAACTTAAAAAAAGTTACAAAAACAGTTTAAAAATTTAATTAAAAAAAATCTAAGAAAAAAATTTCCAAAATCTTTCTTAGTGCACCCCTAAACTATAAGAAGAATCGCCATACAAAATTTCAGCCCTTTAGGTCCAGCGGTTTGGTCTGTGCTTTATCTGTCAGTCACTCAATCAATCAGTCAGTCAGTCAGTCAGTCAGTCATTCAGTCAGTTACGTAAATGTTTTATATATGAGGCTTTGAAAGGCAAAGTGGTGTAAGTCACATTTTCAACTTTTTTTATTTGGGGTCAAATATGTAATCTCCATGTTCAATTTATGGTGGAATTGTAAATAGCTATTATTTGCAATATTGTAATAATTGTTATGAATTTTAATTTGTTCAATTTATGGTGGAATTTTTTGTAGTTTTGGCAGTTAAACTCTTTTGACTTACACCACTTGACTTACTGACTTACACCACTTTGCCTTTCACCGCCTCATATATAGATTATGTATAATGTCACAAAGTGATATTATTTCTTATTCAACTCTATTAAAGCAAGTACATTAAAATAAAATTAAATTACTTATTTTATTATCTGGTATACCATACATACTGACATTAAATTACAGTCTTTAAAACACTGAACTTACAAGGTCAAAATATCATTAATTTGTATCACGCGACTGTTATCTAAAACATCCCAGCTCCCAGTTGTGTGAAATATATCGTTACTCCTAAATAATGTTGTTATTTATGACTGAACTTCCAGCACTACGAGGCATCCGTACTATGCAAATGGCCGCCATATTTCAATTTTCACATTCCGAATATTCTAACTGCAAAGGAAATGGAAATTATTCACCTCAGTGTGTAAGATAAAGAATGATCTAATAAACGAATGGGAAACATCTTCTCAGATGTGGGAAGGAAATGTGCTAGCTTTTGTGCAATATATTTCGCAAAATATTGAGTCGTAGATTAGTTCTGTGGCCGGAGAAGTTTACCTTAATGGTGAAAAAAAACGAAGTATATTGAAATCATTTATAAAATTAAATGAAGTAATATTTCAAAAGTAGTTACTGCAAAATGAAAAATGACTTTTGGAATGAAAATAACTTTGTCATGAACCATTAATCGCATATTGGGCGGTAAATTTAGTTATAACCATTGGTTTATGAAGTATTTAAGCAGATGAACTTGAAATAATGAATTTAAAATAACACTAGACAATTAAATTGTATTAGTATTTGTAATAAAATACCCAATTCAAAAAAGTCCGAAATTCAGTAATTAAAACTTTTTAAGGAATCTAAACTGGAAAAATAAATTTATCAGGTTTTCAAGATTTTTCTTTTCACTTTCATAATCATTATGTTTTTATAATTTTTCATCGAGATGATTAATAACAAGGAAAATTTATAATGGAAAATAACACTCTGTTTATAATATAAATGATGTTTAAATATAATATTCACCTTAAGCATAATTTGTCATTGTGTAGCTCTCCGGTTAATAATTGGGGAGGGATATTTTGTTTTGTTTAACTATCAGGTTTAAAATATTGCGTCATTTATATATGTTATAAGTACACCCATTCTTAATCGATGTGTTGTATAACCAGGGTCTAACAGAAAGAGAACCCCCTAAAGCTAGACGTTATTAAATAATTTTTTATCAAAATATTTTAGGTAAAAAATGACTATGAACATTAATTTAATGACTGTGATAAAAATCTAAGAAACAGTACGACTCGCACAATCAAAATATATAAAAATGCTTCAAAAATTATGTTACGTTTGATTTCCGTGGATTCAGGAAGCTCAAAAGTTTATATGACGGAATAAAATTGTGATTCTGAAGAACAGTAAAAAAATGACCTGATTGGATCCAATAATATTTTGCACTTATCAAATAAAATATACTTGAACTTTCAAAATTAGTAATATTGTTAATTGCTTATAGATGTTTCCTAGTGCGTTATCGGGATATATATGATTGTGTTTATTTGTTTTATTTATGTTTACATTATTACTCATGATGCAAAAAGTTTCTCATCAAAATCCGCCTATAACAGTGTACAGACACAGTATGTCATACAAGGTAACGACGTGTGTGACATAGAAAGCTTTAAATTTTGTCATATTTATGAAGTACGTGAGAAAATATTATTTTAGTCAAATTCCGTAACATGAATAAAGTAATATATTTCCATGCAAAATTTTACTTGAAACATCTTTCATATGCAGTAAAATATTGCTTCGCTTTATAAAATTCTCTCCTTTCTTTCACCTTCAGTCCTTTTAACTACAAAATTCTCTTCCACGTCACTAAGGTTCTAATTTTTACTCCCGTGAAATATTTAGAAACTTTCATAATATTTCACGTGGTGTAAAAGGAATATTTTATATGATGTAAAAGGAAGAATATCCTAACAAAATTTGGCTAATATTAGGCTAACTTTGATGACTGAAGTTGTCGACTTTACTCGTCAGCGATATATCTTTCTGATAACACGAAACTGTAGTCAAAGAAATTCCTCTATTAATTAATTACAAATATCTGTTTAAATACATATTAAATAAATTATGTTTCTGCAAAAAAATCTTATTTTCATCCTTTTTGTGAAATCAGTGTAAAATGAAGAATGTTCCCAACTAAACTCTAAAAGATACTTTTATTATTTGACAATTGTCGGTCATTTTGGCACTAGGCCATTAGATCCATGCTCTCCAATATTCTAAAACATGGAACTTAAAAGCTCGAGGCACACGTTAAGATGTAAAGCAGGCATTGGGTGATTTGAATGGCCCAAGACGCAGCCTGGCAAATCACCCACACCAATCCGGAATAAGATGCGCAAGGAGGCAGTCGTGGACGGTCAGAAGTCTAAATAAAGCGACCGTATAAAAACTCAGTAAGTCCGGAACAAAAGAAGAATGCTCACTTACAGTAGCCTAGGACTTCACTAGAAGATTCAATAGACTTCATCTAACCTCTAAAAGTAAATTAACGCCTCCTTATACAGCATCCTAAGAAATTATTCTATTCAACTAAAATAGCAAACTCTTTGTTCACTATCGGTTTCTAAAAAAATGACTAAAATATTGGGTTGCTTGCAAAGTCATTTCCCTTTTTTTGGTGAAAATAAGAGACGATTTTGTTTTGGCCCAATTCATTTTGCCATCTTTCTGGCAGTAGCATGATTCCACGCTTATAAAACTTCTGATCTTTGCTGGCAAAAAAACTGATCCAAGTCATTTTTTACGTCCTCATTTGAAGTAAAGGTTTTGCCATCTAAAAAATTGTGTAGAGACCACAACAAGTAATAATCCGAAGGTACCAGATCTGGAGAATATGGTGGATGTAGTAGTACGTACCATCTAAGCTGTAAAAGCTTTTGGCCAGTTACCAAACTTTAATGAGGTCTCGCATTAACTTGGTGGAACACTATACCTTTTCTGTTGATCAATTCTAGCCTTTTCTGTTTGAGTAAATCATCCAGTTTGTCCAGTTGATGACAGTACACTTCAGAATTGATCATGGTATTGTTCGAAAGAAGCTTAAAAAAATCGATTCCCTTGAAATCCCCCCAAACAGACAGCATCACCTTTTTTTGATGAATATCGGTTTCCGAAGTACTTTCAGCCGGTTCATCTTTTTACTCCATGATATTTTTCGTTTAATATTGTTGTATACAACCCATTTCTCGTCCCCATTGATGATTCGCTTTAAAAATGGATCATTTTCTTGACGTTTGAGAAGCAAATCTCAGACGTCAATACGACGGAGAAAATTTCCTTCTGAAAGAACATGTGGAACCGATATGTCGAGTTTTGAAATTAAACCAAGGTATTTTACGTCATCATGAAAGGTCGAATTTGAAAAAATTTAATATCTCAGAGATGTCACGAGTTGATTTTCAGTGGTTTGTATCAATCAATGTCAATATATTTTGCCTTCATCAGCTTCGACTGGCCTTTCAGAACGTAAATCAATACTGCCGGAACGAAATTTTGCAAACTAATTTTGGCACTGGCGGTCTGTTAATACATCTTCTCCATCACATCGAATAATATTTTTTTCTTACTTGAACAGCATTCTTACCTTTTCGATAGTAAAAAAATAAAATATGCCGAAAATGCTATTTTCGACTTTCCATATTTGATAGGGCACCAAACAAAAACTGTTCGCAGAATCAAGATTTTTTTTTTACAAGCAGTCCATGCTGCCAGCTGCCATTATATCAGCAATTTTATCAGCTGTCAAAATGTATAATGAGAATGCAAAAATACAATTAAATCCTCTGTTGGCAAAAAACGAAATTACTTTCCGAACAACCCAATACTACTTTGTCTACCACATTTACTTCTTCGGCTCAAAACGGTTTTTCTTTGTGGACGTTTAATCTTTCCCCGACATGCCTAGCTTTATAACATTTTATCCTGTTGCATAAAATAAACATTTTATTGTTTGTCCTGAAAATAAAATCACCTCTATATTAAATTTAACTTCAAATCCTCAATCCGATTAATTATTACGAAACTTCGAAACGCGTGACAACCCAACTAATTTATTTTTTCTTATTTTATCCACTTAACTCAACCGCAGTGAAAAACCTCAACTCGCTCATCACTTAAGAAGCTTACTCTTAAAAACCAGCAGTGTCAAAAAAAAATAATACGTAAAGAATCATGACAATAAACAATGCTAAACATTTAGTGAAAACAACGTTCAACCGTTGCCTTTATTTTTTCCGAATCATGAGAGGCAAATGTTAAAAGCGAAATGTTAAAGGTTAAGTGCTTCCTTTAAGATGAACCTAAGGACAAAGGAAAATTGCTTTCCTTCACAATTACTTAGCACGTCATATTCGTTGCAAGGGAATATATAGAAAATGTTTATAGATCTATGAGTTACGGTGAAAGTTAAGTAAAGCGTGAAGAAACCGCTTTCACCTCAAATTTTACATTAGTAATAAGCATCCTGAAAGTTTTGCGTACTTTGAAAAGGACGAGTTTAGTTCAGAAAAAAAAATTTAAAAATAAAACAGTTTTAGCTGTTCTTAGTAGAATTCTCCCAAGCTTAAATATTTGAATGCTGCGCAAAAGAGGCATTTTTCGATAGTTTTGAAGGTTTATTCTGTTCAACAGAATAAGTGCCTAAAGTAAATGTTTAGCCGTAACAAATAAGTATATTTTTACACATATTTTGTAAAATTATGTATGAACAATTTTTTTCTAGACACTTGTTTAAATATTGATATGAAGATTAAAATAACAAATTTATACGCAGAGCAAAAATGACTGTACTTCTTTGTAAAGAAAGAAAATTACTGCTCGTCTGGACAATGCCTGGAATTTTTTATAGCAATGGAAGATCTTACATCATACAGATGTGGTAAAATAAATTTTGAACAAACATAATGAATTACTGCTTATCATTTCTTCGACCGCATGCCACTTTCATTTATATCCATAATAAATGTGTAGAAATAAATGTCGCGTAATATACTTCAAAATCTTTATCCTCTTTGCAAATATTACTTTTTATTATCTCTGTCATAAATGTCATGCAACCGCTTTTATATTTTCTCGTTTCAGTTTTGTGACATATCCTTATTGCTTTAAGAATCAAGAGGAGGATTTGAAATTTTTGCCATATCCCTGCACAAAAATAAATAAGAAAACAACAGTAAGTATTATACTGTTTATAAAAATGAAGACTTATACAAATTCCAATTGCTTTTTGGGGGATTAAAGTTTTACTTTAAATGAAAGAAAATACATTTACGTTTGAATTTCATATTCATAGTTAATTTTATTTTAGGTTCCATTTTTAAGCATTTATTTACAGGCAATCCAAAATTCTCCAAACTTCTCTAGTTGGCGCCATATTTCGTTTGAAACCAATTCAAGATCCCATAGAGCCAATTTTATAGAAGGAAACCCTTTTCAACGGCCACCCCTCAAAACGGCCTCTTTTTCCGGTAGCATTACTGACCGCCATAGAAAAATTTCACTGTATACAAACAAACAAACAAACAAACACACACACACAAACACATATATATATACACTCATGGACAAAAAAATTAGCGCACCAAGAAATAATTGCGGGATCGTAACGAAACTTGCAGTGAAGGTACATGTCGGGGAGATATGCAAATGATTAGAAATGCAGCGTGATTGCGCATTACATATAGCCGGTAGAGGGCGTTGAACATCGTACTCTGTGGAGTATAAAACAGGTAACCAAAGCTTGTTTGAGTGTGCTGAATCATTTACAAAGGAAGAGCTGAGATAGACATGCCATTACGCCGTGTTCGAAGACAATATAAGCAGTTGTCGCAGTTTGAGAGGGGGAGAATCGTCGGAATGATGGAAGCTGGGTGGTCAGCTAGGCGAGTAGCTCGTCAGTTTGGCCGCTCTGATTGTGTTGTGAGGAGGTGTTGGAACCAGTGGACCCGAGAGATGTCATGTACACGAAGACCAGGCTCAGGACGCCCTCCACAGACCAGTCGTCGAGAAGACCGCCACATCGTAAGAAATGCACGCGTACAGCCAACTGCTTCATCGGCCGCTATCCAGGCACAGGTAGTACCTTCACTAGGGGCCTCTGTGTCTTCTCGAACCATACGAAGGCGCCTGGCTGAAAGACAGTTGGTATCGCGGCGCCCATTACGTGTGCTGCCCTTGACGCCCACCCATCGACGCCTCCGTTTGGAGTTTTGCCGCGCACGAGGAAACTGGACTGCAGCGGAATGGAACCAGGTCGTCTTTAGCGAAGAATCCAGATTCAATCTCGGCAGTGATGACAATCGTGTTCGTGTGTGGAGAGCCCATGGTGAACGCTTCAATCCTGCCTTTACTGTACAGCGACACATCGCTCCTACAGCTGGTGTGATGGTATGGGGTGCCATTGCCTACAATACACGGTCACCCCTAGTATTGTTCCGTGGCACCATGATATTCCAGCGGTATGTTCATGAAATCCTGCAACCACATGTGTTGCCACTCATGCAACGGCTCCCAGGAGCCATTTTTCAACAAGACAATGCTCGGCCTCATACGGCAAGGGTGTCACAAGACTGTCTTCGCACTGTTACTACCCTTCCTTGGCCTGCCCTATCCCCAGATTTGTCTCCAATGGAGCATATCTGGGATCATTTGGGACGACGATTTGGGCATCCCAAGAGTTTGAACGAACTAGAGGCAAGGTTACAGCAAATATGGAACGAAATGTCTCAAGACATCATACAGAACTTGTATGACTCAATGCCCGATCGTATCGCATCGTGCATTCGCGCTAGAGGGGGTCCAACGGAGTATTAACTCCTCCGTTCTTTTGCCTTTTTCTCTGAAATAAATTATCATTTTTCTTTGATTTTCTTATCATTTACTTATATTAAAGTAGTCATTACGTATGTAAAATTTCGTTTCATTTTGACGACTCCTTCTTGGTGCGCTAATTTTTTTGTCCATGAGTGTATATATATATATATATATATATATATATATATATATCTATATATATATATATATATATATATATATATATATATATATATATATATATACTATCGCTTAATTAGACTTAGAACTGTTATCACGTATGTGCTGCCCTTGACGCATGATTAGTATTTTTCCGGCCAGCTGGCATTAGTAACAACATCAACAACTATTAAGATTCATCAGGCGTTTTTTTTAAACTTTTAAGTTTATATCTCAAGAATGTGGATGAAAAAATTGCATGAAGTACACCTTCGTAACTGATAACCATTTTAACTAAGCGACAGCATTTCTCGTCATTAGTCTTCCAAGGAGTATGTTTTTTATACAATTTGCTTTTTATTACTTAGTTGTCTACATTGGGCTTTGTGAATGATAGAAGACTTTTATTTATTTATTTTTTCGGTGGAATGGGTGGAGAGAAAACTGCTATATACGTGCAAAACTACTAAGAAATCCATCTTTAGTTATTGTCTAGCTACACGCTTACTCCTTGACTGTGCCAAGCGAAAGGCAATTCTGCAAATATGGATGTAAAGAAATGCAAAAAATCTGCCGGGAACACTGTAGATGTCTAGTTTATAAATTAATTCATTAATCTTTGTAAAATATTGTTGGGATTTCTGTAAAAGTTAAGAAAGAAAATAAGAAATCAAAGAAAATTCGCACATGTCGTATATTTCGTATGCAAAACTGACTTTTTCCACAGGATCGGATAATCATCTTTTATTACCTTTTAACAAATCATAAACCTTATCGTTAAAACAACGTCAAAAATATGAGGCATAACCATTTGTCAAGGTTTTAAACAACTAACAACTGTTGCTGATAAACGGTACGATAGCAAATCGGATATGGCCAAACAGTGTGCAATGCTTATGTTGTTTATTGTGGTTTTTATTCATTACAAAGATAGCTTTCTTTCGATGCAATAATAATTCGGGAAAAAAGGTTTTGCATTAAATGCAATTCTATAGGGAAATAAATGAATGTTTTTTTTTACATAGGCAATTACTTTCAAATGTTAAAAAGCTACTTGGAAAACACTTACCTTAATAAGAGAAAAAACTATTTCAGATTAAGTAATTAAAATAATGGTTTGTAAGGAAATCCCTGTATGTAAGATATAAATATTTTTTCTCCTCCTTCTGTATAATTTTCTGAAAATCGCAAGTATTGCATTTGATCATTTTTCGTCTTGAAAATAATATACTTTTAATGAGGAAAATATAAGAACCAAATGTTCTGCCAAAGTATGACAAAAATCATTCATTGCTCGCTCAATGACATGTACGTGATATATTATTTAAAACAATTATTTGAACAAAACATATACTACTGATCAATTCTGATTTGAAATTAGGATGTTTTCTTAACTTGAAGTTAAATGAACATTTAGACGAATTTTATTAAGTCAAAAGTGTATTTAAATTCATATTTTCAGAATAAACGACTTCAATTTGTACTGATTAAATGTACCTAAATTTAAAATATATTTACAGAGAACCAAAGTAATATGTCTTTCTTCTTATATTTTATTATTTCTTGTAAAAAAGGTTATTCATGCCTTACATCCAAGTGTTATTTTTGCATTGTTTTACTATATTCAGCTGAAACTATCATAGACTTAAAAAATAGTTTTTTTTTAATCTCTAACAAGGCTTTTTATTTTTTACTTTTTTCCTGTGTGATAAAATATCAAAATTATTAGTCCTTTATCTTAAAACCTGTAGTATGTCAGCTTACAAGAAATCCATTTTTTACATATGGTACTACAGGTTGTTAAATGAGGCTTTTATCAGTTATATACTTCATTTTAAGTCCTTTTTTATTTTAAGTGTGATCTATTTGCGCTTTTTTTTAATGTTAATAATGTTTTTTATCATTATCAGAAGGAATCAAGCTTTATTGCATGTTTCCTATTTAATTAAAGTACTTTCATTTATTGTTGTAAATGTACGAATTTGCACATTCATCAAATGTACGGGAAAAAAATTATTTTAGAAGTGAAATATTTAGGGAAACCCTACTAAAATTTTACGAAATTTTGTTTTGCTTCATTAGTGCTGATATTTAACTAATAGTTACTGATATTTAACTAATATTAACTAATATTTAACTAATATTAAACTGATATTAAACAAAAATAGTTTTCTAAACAGAGTTGTAGACTTTTTACATCATATTACAAAGTTTTACATAATTTTTAAAATTTTCTTACATAAAACCATTTTTACTAATATGCAGATTTAGGTTATTTGTCTAATTAGGTTATTTACGTGGGATGATTTATCATTTAAATCTTTGTACTTATATTTTGAAAGCATAAATATAATTGTTGCTAATTAGTTTCATTTTTCGTGTGATTCTTAATAAAGTTAGGAAACATTAATAACACCCTATATCTCCTTTAAAGGTTTTAGAAGCAGCCGTTTGTGAAATGCATCAAGGTAATTTTTTACTGTGAGGAATTTAACTGGCACAAATTAAAGATTTTTCATTTGTTTATCAAATTCATTCATTTTTAGAACAAATATATTAATCTAAGGGAATATTTAAATAGATCTTAAAAATACTTCCTTCTTATCAAAATATTTATTGCAAAAACTATAATTTATTAAGCATCTTAAAGGAACAAAGGACTTTCAAACATTTTTTTTTTAAACTTTTCAATATTTTACACTATATACAACATGGGATTAATTAATATTCTTTTTTATTGCATTGAAATCCCTTAGAAATCACAAATAAGTATTTTGTGAAAGAGAAATACTCGTTTCTCAAAAAATTATTCAAAAATGCTAAAATTTTTCAAATTTCTCCATGCGCATTTATTTTTTTCCGATTTCTTTCAAATTTCTCAGGATTGTAAATGGAAGCATTTTTGATAAAACTGTGTATAGTCCTTTGACACCACAAATATTTTTTCCAAATTTATAGACCAGGAAATAACAGAAGGAATATTTTTTAAAATTATTAAAAGACTTTAGATTCATACAAACAAATTTAGTTCATAATTATTATTATATATATGTGGTAAACTTATATTGAAAATTTTAAGGTTTTAAAATCGTATGGAAGGCGCATGGAGCATTTTAAAAATGTTAGCATTTTTCAAAATATTTTTGAATAATGGGCATTATTCTGCAAAAAATCCTTATTTTGAATTCTAAGGGTCTTCAGTGCAGTAAAAAAGAATATTAATTTTTCTCATTCTGTATATACGGTTCAAAATTAAAAAATTTTAAAAATACATGTTTGAAGGTCCTTTATTCCCTTAAACGATGAAATTAATTCCTTATTTCAATTTTCCCATGGTATATCGTGACATAAAGGGCTTACATACATGATATTAAGAAGACTGTCCGTTAGAATCTGTCACTGAGCGTAATGTAAACACAATGTTTGTTACGAGTTATCAGTCTTTCAGCTAAAAATGGCACCTTGTTGAGAAACTCTTCAATAACTCTTGCTAACATTAATTTAGAGGGCATGTCGCGAGAGACACATAGTGGCAGAGCGGGACCTTTAGTGTGATGGGAAAATCTTATATAAACCTCCTTATGATATCATTTCATTCTGGTTAAACGTTTTATCACTTTTGTGGAACTAAAAAAATTCCTTATTTTGCCCCATATAAAATATCAGATCTCTCCTTATCAGAGTGGACACTTCCATTACGGCAAGAACTTTCCATCTAAATCTAAACATCTCAAATTTGATATCACTTACTTTACAGCCTCTCCCTGAAGAATTTTCTACGCAAAAAGAGTCGAAGTTCAAAAAATTCGCGGGCGTTAAGTGAAAAATAATACATTCTATTGTTACAGTATATTTTTAAATTTTAAAGTATCGCATGGAAAGTTTAGGAAAAAGTTTTAGAGACATCACAGTAAATGAATAGGTTGTTATAAAATGCACATATATATAGTACAAATGTTTTGAAAATTTCAATAATTTTAGCCTAAAAGGATACTCTGCAAAACTTGGTGAAAGCGCTTTGAAAGTAGTGCAACGCTGAAAAACTTTATTAACTGTTATAACCTTAAATTCTGTTCATCTTCAGTACATTTTAAAACTAAAAAAAGTGTTTCTCATTCTAGTCCCCCAAAACGCTATTTTATCGGAAATATTAATTAATTTTGCCTGTTAAAGAAAGGATTATAATTAGAAGCCTTACAATAAGACCATTTACTAACTAACATATTTGGTATATATATATATATATATATATATATATATATATATATATATATATATATATATATATGTATATATATATATATATATGTATATATATATATATATATGTATATATATATATATATATATATATATATATATATATATATATATATATATATATATATAGATATATATATATGTATATATATATATATATATGTATATATATATATATATATGTATATATATATATATATATATATATGTATATATATATATATATATATATATATATATATATATATATATATATATATATATAATCCTAAGCATATTATCCCTAGAAAAAGTAATTATTCAAGTTTTTAAGACTATCAGAATATTACATAATTTTTTTGTAGTTTAGTATAGGTTAAATGTAAATATTAACATACTTCTAATTCATAATATTTTATGATTCATATATATATATATATATATATATATATATATATATATATATATATATGGTGCCCGGTATGAAGGTCTTCAGTCAAAAAAGTGATTTTTAGATATCTGTTGGTATTGATAAAAAAAATCTTTTGACTTGTGTAAAAGGCTTAAGTCTATCAATTTTGTATACAAAAGTGCATTTTTTCCTAAAAAAGACTCAGGACTATCAATTTTGTATACAAAAGTGCATTTTTTCCTAAAAAAGACTCAAGACGAAATTGTATTTATTCGATTGGTATAAAAGACAATAACTTCGTAAATTTAAATCACTGTTTTTGACTTAAGCCTTTTATACCGGGCACCATAGGTATAAAAGAAAGCTATATTTTAGCGTTTTATATGTTCAGATTTTATTGTCAACACATGAATCTATGTTTACGGTTGCAAGCTTGTCTATGAAACATTCCCAGATTTCTTTTCTGTCCGACATTTCAATATTATTTTTTAAAAGTATTTTGCACGCCATAATATAGAAGCCAAATTCTTTTAGTTGAGCTAAATGCAGAATCCATTAGTGATTGACTCACACATTAAATATCAGATGATTTGAACGACAGCGGAAAACCGCTTCTTTTTAAATGACGCATGGTCTAGAGCAAAAAAAAAAAAAAAAATTCGATTCACGTTACAATTTTTTTATAATTTATTTTACCACCGTTGCTGTCAAAAACAGCACGCTTCTGTGTGTGACGGCGATTCATTGTGAAGTTCCCATAAGTTGTGTCCGTGTTTATCTCAAAGACAGGAACACGGCGGAGCTTTTTTTTATCAACTTCTATTCAGCTGAAGAGCATTTCGGTATTTTTCGACCCAATTTTCTATTCCAAACATCTAAATATGAACAGATCTAGGTACAAATATTAATGTTAAATATAGATGTAGATATGAATGGCTACAGGTATAAATAGAGATATCACAGAGTCTTGCAACAATCGTAAATTTTTCAACATATCTAACACTATATTATTAATCTATATATATAAAACAGTTCCGCGTGACTGACTGACTGATAGATAACGCACAGACCAAACCGCTGGACCCAAAGGACTGAAATTTTGCATGGCGATTCTTCTTAGAGTGTAGGGGTGCACTAAGAAATATTTTTGGAAAATTCTTCTTAGATTTTTTTAAATATATTATAAATTTGTTTGTGTAACTTTTTTAAAGTTTTCATTTAAAAAAATAATCTGAGGGTAATAAACCCTCACGAGAAAGATTATAAAAATTCCTTTAAAATAAAATTTTTTTCGAAACTTTACCTCCATTTTCTGATTTTCAGTGAATTTTTAAAAATTAATTTTTAGAATTTAATTTATTAAATGCTGAAAATGAAATTTCTTTTCTTTTTGGGATACTTTAAATTAATTTTGTATCACGTGCATAGCAACGAAATAAATTGACAGAAAAGTTTAAAATACAGTAACAGATAAAATTTAACCATTAGACTAATTGAGATGGATGTTTTCTAAGAATTTAATTCAAATTAATTAAGAATTTAATTCTCTAAAAAGCAATTTGATTATTTCTTCATTGTAATTATTCTAAAATGTACTCCGAAGCGAAGCATGGTTATTCAGCTAGTAAACCAATAAAATGCTAACTAAATACCAAGGACTGATATATACATATATATATATATATATATATATACATATATATATATATATATATAATTAATATATATATACACACTCATTTATTTATTTATATACTTATATGCATTTATATATACGAGGGAAAGGTATTCTAATCATTCTGGAAAACAAAGAAGTAAGTGAATGATAATTTCTCGTTTAGAAAAAGATTTTTAACTTGCGCTACCAGCATAGTTTTGCTCTCGAATTTTTGTTTTCAGAATAAGTTTATCAGAAGGTATCAAGACCTATATAATATACTTCTCGATATTCGGTCTGAAAGCAAAGTCATTGTATGGAAATTTTGAAAAAAAACTTAAAAAATAGAGCTCAAACCCTTCGGGGTATGTCAGGGAAATTTTTTAGTATCCGCTAAGCGTTTAGACCTGTGCCTTAGCAGCTTCTTTTGACTCCTTGGTTTCTCTGCAATAATTTCGGAAACAAGTGACAAGTGACATTTTATTATGTGCAAATTGACTTTCTTCCGATAAGTGGATGCACTTCCATACATTTCAGGGGTGTCGAGTGTCTCGAAGCAAATAGGTAATTCGATACATAACCCCTGAGGACAGATCAGGTGTTTGATGGGAGGAAGTGGATATGACGTCACTAACATAGCCAGGAAACAGCTAGAGTCAAATTTCGGATGCAAGCTTTATTTAAGATTGGAAAATTGCTCTGCAGCTCTGAAACATATTTTACAAAAAGTTTATCTATTCCGCTTTCCCAAAGTTGGAGGAAACTGAATGTTTAAATTTTAAATAAAATATAAAAAGAATTTACTGTATCATAGATTAAAAGTTAAACGTGAAAAAGTTTCTGTTAGTTGAGTTTTTTTTAAATTTATATTCTCTGAAATTATTTTTTTATTCGTTTTCGCATCAAGTGCTAACACATAATGAGTTTTCATAATTAATGCTTTCAGACAAACAAACAAAAAAGCACATAGTACATTTTTTGACTTTGTTCACGAAATTTTCGTGGTTTATTAAACCAATTTCTTCAGTATTTTTGGTTATTTCTTGTAAAAAGTATTTCCTGTCAGTTTCTCTAAAGTTTATGTCTGTTAAAAGAGCCATATGAAACAATGAATTAAGTATTAGTTTAGGTTTGGTTAATTTTTCATTTTAGTATGAAGAAAAAATTTTTTTTATATATATCAAAGAAAAATTCAACCCCTCGGGAATTCTTTAATTTTCGTTTTTTTTCTTCAGAGGCAAAATTAATTCATATTTATTAAATATAAAGTAAGAGAGTTTTAAATTACAGGTAAAATTAATTCCTCTAAACACTGAAAACATGAGTAAAAATAGTTAAATTTAATAACAAACTTACACAAAAATTTAATGTACAGAATAATGTCTCTAAACATTGAAAACTTGTGTAGAAATAATTAAATTTAAGAGCCAACTTACAACAAAAATTTAATGTACAATATACAATAATTCAAATGCCGTTAAATGCATTTTTCAGTAGATGCAAAAGTATTTATCTGCAGTTATATATCGGTATACATCTGTATTAATATATATGTGATGTATGTATCCATGTATATGTTTGTTTCATAGAATATCAATATTCTTCTGTTTAGCAAAAAGTTAGTAAAGATATAATTAATTCATTGTTACCATACATACTTAATCGAATAATTTCAATCTTTCTCGTTTAAGATACTATGCATATGTAAAGTTCCATGCCTTTCTTGAGGAAGTTCTGTCATATGTTGCAAAAATGGCTTCAGTATCTTTTATTTTGCGTAAATATATTTTATTGTACAGTAGCTGCAACAAAATGCCCCTATTTATACTATGCTTGTTGTTGAAACTGATAATTAATGCATCAGTGATCTGACAACTCGAGAATAGAATAAATTAGATAAAATTATTTAGGTTAGTAAATAATTTCCCATTGTTTATTACGCATACATCAGAGAAAAGGTATCGATAATAAGAAATTCATTTTAAAGGGCTATAACGTGCTTAACTGAGTTGAAGGGTTTCTTAACGTATTATAATATCCCTCCTCACTTGCTCTGTAAATAATACATATCCTATTACAAATTCGAAACCCTGTATTCAAGTATCTCTGAAAGACCATTGTATATCAACGCAATACAAGCATTAATTCAGAACGGGGATCCTTAAATTCTGGTTAAGTACTAGGAGAGGAAAGGCTATTTCACGCTAAGGCATAAAGGTAGCTGTAAATATACAATTATGTGCTGTCAGACCTATTATGAGAATAAATCTATGGTGTCCGGTATAAATGGCTTTAGTCAAAAACAGTGATTTAAATATACCAAGTTATTGGAATTCATGCCAATCGCAGAACAATAATTTCGACTTGAGTCTTTTGTACAACGAAATGTACTTTTGTACACAAAATTGATAGACTTAAGCCTTTTATACCAGTCAAAAGATTTTTGGTTTTTTTTATCAATACTAACAAATATCTAAAAGTAACTTTTACTTAAGCCCTTTACACTGGGCACCATAGAAAAAATGTGATAAAAACACCGTTATTGTAAACTTTCCATGAATTTGAAACTGAATGAAAAAAAAAATTGTTTACGAAAAGTAGTTGAGTAATTAAACAATGTTATGAATATTTTTGATATTTATTGTACCCAATATAAAGCTGCACAATATGTATTCTTTTCCTTCCCGTCAATGCATTGATGATTCACTAGGTACTCAAAGATAGTGATGCCTTATCACGGCTTCCTTTAATTTTCTCAGTTTGCTATTTTTAAAACTGTTCATATTCAAAAGATTAGAAAATATTTCAGTAAATGCCCATACTAATGTACGCATATTTTTTTTCAGGTGAGGAAAAAATCTCGAAACAGCTGATTCGTAAATATACATATTCAGAAAAATTTGACGGTAAAGATTAATTGTAGAAATTTATGCAAAGTTTTATGAAAGAAGCAGTTATTTCTACTTCAACATCCGATCCTTACAACAGAAATAACTCAATAAGGACTCAATAAGACCTTTGAACTTAATATATATATACACTCATTTATTTATTTATATACTTATATGCATTTATATATACGAGGGAAAGGTATTCTAATCATTCTGGAAAACAAAGAAGTAAGTGAATTATAATTTCTCGTTTAGAAAAAGATTTTTAACTTCCGCTACCAGCATAGTTTTGCTCTCGAATTTTTGTTTTCAGAATAAGTTTATGAGAAGGTATCAAGACCTATATAATATACTTTTCGATATTCGGTCTGTACTTTAAACTTTAAATACAGCAGTACACTTTAAACTTTAAATATAGCAGTCTTGTACTTTAAATACAGCAGTACAAGAAATGTTCTTTACTCTGATTTTCCAAACAAGTTTGCATGTTTGGCTCGTTGTTAAAGCAATAGTTCGTAATACGTAATGTTTATTTTGTCGTTAGACGTGTTTTAAAAAAATAACATAATCATAGCATACGATTTTATCTCGAAACTACAGTAAAGAGCAAGAAATCTTTAATGTAACTGAAAATTTTACTTTCCTATTGCGAAAATATAATTTTTTTTTTTTTTTTACTGACGGGGGTGGAAAGGGAGGGCAAACACGATATGTTAGGCGACAGGAATCCCAGACAGTACTCTAGCACGTACCAAACAAGTAAAAGAAGACATGGCTATAGAAAACTGAAAAGGTAGTCACTAAATTATAAATGATCTTCAGGTGACTAAATGCAGAATAAACTGCAGAATAAATGCAGAATAAATACTTTGATTTCATATATATAACAGTACCGAAAAATCCTGTATACATAAATATGTTGTGCAGAACGGAATCAAATGTTGGAGGGCTTCATTTGCAAGTGCAGAGTAATCAGATCTGAGAA
The DNA here is from genome assembly GCA_907164885.2 of Dolomedes plantarius. Classification (NCBI taxonomy): domain Eukaryota; kingdom Metazoa; phylum Arthropoda; class Arachnida; order Araneae; family Dolomedidae; genus Dolomedes; species Dolomedes plantarius. The sequence goes on from OU015492.1 coordinate 174,831,879, forward strand.
ATAACCAAAAGTTTGTGAGTTCGGTTTTGTTCAATTGTAGTTTCAAAGACGTATCGCATGATAATTCCACGCGAATATCTTGTTCAAATATAGATTATTAATGTCAAAATGGTTTCGCGGACCCCCCGGGTGTCCGCGGACCACAGTTTAATAATCTATGGTGTAAGGCATTAGTTACATACATTTTTTGTTTTAAAATGATTTTTCTTTACAATATATTTTTAATTGGGATTTCCGGCTAAAACTTTTCTTAAAAACCATGCTGAACCCCTACTCAGAATCGCTAGTGAAGCTGTCAGACGCATGAAAAAAGGAAAAAAATGCCATAGCCAATGAACTAACTCAGGGGTGGGCAGATTTTCCAGGGTACGGGCTACTTCTAAATTTTTCAAGGTGTTGCGGTCCACCCAGTGACGTAGGTGTGGTGAGCTTAAAAAAACGGTCTACAAGATTTATTATAACTTAATAATAAATACGGAATATGTACTTACCTACATAACTACAAGAAAAAAAATCTTACTCTTTTAAACCGCGTTTAAAGCAAATCGCGTCAGTGTTCCATAAATATGTTTCTTTTAGTATGTGCGTCTTAGGTCTTAGTAAAGGCGGTCACCCCAAATGTCTTGGTGGTTCACCAAAATGTCTTGGTGGTCCACCGGTCGATCGCAATCGACTGAATGCCTACCCCTGAACTAACTACTTAGTACGAATGAAAAAAAATAGTCTATCGACAATTTAGCTAAAGATTCAACTCCCAGCGTGAGAGAAGCTGTTCTAAACCGCAATGTATCACCTGTCGTCAAGAGCTGTGAATGCAGTGGTGAAGCATGACTAAAATTAGGTGGTTTTGAGCCAGGTGTAAAGAAAATAATGTTGTAGAGGTTAATGGGTTTGGATAAGAAATCTTAAGTTAAAGTTAGTCTATTCAAATTTCTTTGCTTATTGTATAAGTCAGAAATGTTTATATTTTGTTCATTCCACATTTTGATGAATGTTTAAGTAGAATGGTTATAAATCTCCCTTACTTCAATTAGAGGTTATTTTCTTAACAGTGAATTGTTGACAGTCACCAAATAAATCACAAATGAGGTGGGAAAACAATCGCAGCCCCAAGACTTCGAACACAATGTGTTGCAGTGAACAAGTTTACAGTGAATTTTCTAGAACGGTATTATCTGTTACCTATCACCTAGAACACTGCCTTGCAACCTATATAAAAAAAAGTCGTTACTTTCAATAGTATGAAACAGCTATAGAGTAAATTAACATTCTTCTTATACGAAAAGTTGTCTGCAAAAGTTTTTATCCTTTAAAGACAAACTAAATGTTACAAAAGTTTTTGAATATATAATTTTCTCTTTCCTAAATGGTCCAAGTACGATTTTCCACTGAGTTATTATTTTTGAATTTGCATGTATGCATCTATAATTTCATTAAATTTCCTCCTGAATAAAGGGAAAGTGAAAAATTCGATGAAACAGAAGAAGTTTGAATAAAGATAAAAAGGTGCCAACTTTAAGTGATATCCGTGAATTCAGCAAAGCGAATTATTGTTTCATAGGATGTAATAGAAAAGAAAATATTTTAAAAAGCGTATTTTCGATCTTATTTAATTTCAGCAAGAAAACAAAGAAAACAAGAAAACAAGAATACTTCATTCAATAATTCAAGTATTGGAAATTATAAGTTTTAAACCCCTAAAACATACACCTAAACATATAGATTCTTAAAGTTTATTTTCTTAATAAAAATTTCTTAATAAAAATTCCCAGGTATACTCTGGACGCCAAATAATCCGGATGCGGAAATATCCGTCAAACGCAAAAGAGGAAGATTAGGAAAATTACATTCAGTTAAATGTTGATTACCTTAATGAATATCTACATGATTTGTAAAGAAAATAAATTAAAGGGTTTTTCTTCGACAGAAAGTCAGAAACTTCAAGATGTCACATTGCTTCTTCGAATAAATTTTATTTGAAGCATAACACATACATTTCAGCAAAAAACCTTCCATATTTCACTTTTATGCGTTTCACTGCGTGTAAAAACATTATATTCTATCCTTGTTCCTAATTATTCATACAAATCATGGCGTGGTAATCGGAAGATCGGACTATTCAAAAATATAATTGATAATCTACGTTAAATTAAGTCTGAAAAATGGAAACTGTGTTTCTGCAGTTTATTAAAATACGTCTAAAACAACCATTATGCAGTGCAACTCCATCCTGGAATGTATTTTACCCTTTTATTTATCTTAAATATATCTTAAACAATAATTTAAATATATGTTCAGTAATCTTCTTTCATGCACTCCCAGCAGGCCTAGAGGTCTGTCAGAATCATACCTGAATGTTACACTCTTTTACTTCACAACTTCAAGTAGTTTTCAAGATAATCGAATTGAAAAAGGAACAGGATAGTCGTGTTAATTTCTATAAATGTAAATCGTACGTTTAAATTTCCCACCGATTATGAGTAAAGAATATAAATTAACAGTTGAGCGCTTCAAACAGCTCTTATCACCAAAAGTTTCAGGTACTTAAAATGGTGCGATGAAAGATAAACTTATCTAAGTTATGAAGTGAGGGATCATCTTAAATAAGTATTACCTTAAAATATATGTTACTTTTCCAATGGATAGCTTATGAAATGTGTAAATCTCTAGAATGCTTACTACTACCAACTTCTGACTCATCAAGTTATCAGTAAATAAAATCTAAATTTAATATAATATATTTTAATTACTTATTGATATCAGTACCTAATTTATCAGTCGCATGCCTCAAACAGCGCTTGACACCAAAAGTTTTAGGTATTTAAAACGTTTCGATGAAGGATAAACTTATCTAAGTTATGAAGTGAGGAATCATCTTTAATAAGTATGAACTTAAAATATATGTTACTTTTCCAATGGATAGCTTATAAAGTGTGTAAATCTCTAGATTGCTTACTACTACCAACTTCTGACTCATCAAGTCATCAGTAAATAAAATCTAAATTTAATATATATGTTTTTATTACTTATTGATATCAGTACCTAATTTATCAGTCGCATGCATCAAACAGCTCTTGACACCAAAAGTTTTAGGTATTTAAAACGGTACGATGAAGGATAAACTTATCTAAGTTATGAAGTGAGGAATCATCTTTACAAGTATGAACTTAAAATATATGTTATTTTTCCAATGGATAGCTTATAAAGTGTGTAAATCTCTAGATTGCTTACTACTACCAACTTCTGACTCATCAAGTCATCAGTAAATAAAATCTAAATTTAATATATATGTTTTTATTACTTATTGATATAAAAACATAATATAATTGATATAATTGCTAACCGGTAAAATAACCGGTAAAATTAACCGGTAAAATAAATTCATTGAAGCAAAATCTAAAAAAAATGAATAAAACTAATTTTTTTTCTCTGTTTCAAACACGTGCATCAAGAATGCCTAAATTATGAGTCGCATGCATCAAACAGCTCTTGACACCAAAAATTTTAGGTATTTAAAACGGTTCGATGAAGGATAAACTTATCTAAGTTATGAAGTGAGGAATCATCTTTAATAAGCATGAACTTAAAATATATGTTACTTTTCCAATGGATAGCTTATAAAGTGTGTAAATTTCTAGATTGCTTACTACTACCAACTTCTGACTCATCAAATCATCAGTAAAAATATCTAAATTTAATAATGTTGTTTTTATTACATATTGTTGTTGCTTATGCCACTTGACCGACAGAACATTAAATCAAGTCCCAAAGGCTATAGGCGATGAAGGTGCAGTTCCTGTTTTGACTGGCACCACAAGGATCGGAGTCCAACTTGGCCAAAGGACAAGTCCCGAAATTTTGATCCGAGTCAAATGAGGAGACCAGAGCACTTGACCCCGCACCTCCAGAGTTAATTTGGAGAACTTGGAGGACATTGCAGCCACGACATATTTTACGTGCACAAGCCGCCATTAGTGTACATGGCAGTGGATTTGTCAGCGACGAGTATTGAACCACTGACTTTCAAAACGCTAGTCCGCTGCTCTTGCCAACTGGGCCACTGCGCCCCATTACCTATTGATATCAGTGCCTATTGATATAATTTATCAGTCGCATGCATCAAACAGCTTTTAACACCAAATGTTTTAGGTACTTTAAACGATACGATAAAGAATAAACTTATCTAAGTTATGAAGTGAGGAATCATCTTTAATAAGTATTAGCTTAAAATATATGTTACTTTTCTAATAAATAGCTTATGAAGTGTGTAAATCTCTAGAATGTTTACTGTTACGAACTTCTGACTCATCAAGTGATCAGTAAAATAAAATCCAAAATTTAATTTTACTGATATTTATATTTTTGTTACCTATTGATATCAGTGGATTGATTTAATATTATGATTTATCCATGAAATGAGGGATTATCCTTAAAAAGTGTTGGTTTTAAAACGTGTCACTCATCCCTGTAACATAAATAGATATCCTGAATATTTATGAATTCGTAATGGCATTGCGTCTCTTTCCGTAAAATATAAATGCATCCATATACATGGCACCCTCTCTAGTTTGTCACGTAAATCTATTCAATGCTTTGTATTAGAATATATTTTCAATGTTAATAGTTTAAAAAATATTGAATAGATTCATCTTCTTCCGGTATTGAATCTGCAAGAACAACATATATGTGCATGAGATCATTTATTTAAAAATATTTTAGAAGAGATTCAATGCTTCGAGAAAAAAACATATTTGTTCTTATTTAAAGGAAGATGACGAGACTTGTCAAATTCACGCCTTACCTTTCTCATTTTTTTTCAAGGATATATCTATTGTTTCGGCTAAAACACATTATTTTATGCAAATATAAGATTATAGACTCTGAGTGGGTTACATTCCTCTTATTATGTTCCTGAATAATATGCATGTTTAAAGTAAAGTCTTTTACGTGATGGGGAAAATGCTGACTAAAAAATCTGTTGGACTTAAATTCAGACTGGCAAGAATGAGGATGTTAAGATATAATGCAAACATATTTTGACTGTTTAATATTTTGCCTTTATAAACACGAAGTCGAATTATATTAAAAAACCGGTAAAATAAATTCATTGAAACAAAATCTAAGAAAATGAATAAAACTAATTTTTTTTTCTCTGTTTCAAACACGTGCATCAAGAATTGAAGCATACTACAAACCAAATACAAATGAATTACTGCCTTTGCGCCCTACACTGTTGAGGAGTAAATGAAAAAAAATCTATGATTAACTTGCTTATATGTCATCAGCAGCAGCCACTACAGGAGTAAAGGAAATATAAGCACTGTGTTTCAAAAGAGATGCTATGAAAGTTATATCCATATCTTTATAAACTATCTCGAGGAAAACACAAAAAATAACGTAAAGGAAAACATTGGCAAATAGAAAAGTGTATCGAGACAGGTAAATGAATAAGCATGGAATCATTGATTTACCATCTCATTTAAATATTAAAATTAGACATAAAATAATACAGAAATGTAGATAATAGAAAGGTACACTTACCAAAAAAAAAAATTATTAGCCGTGGTAAATAATAATCAAATTACCTTTGACTGTACAGGTCAATTTTTAAATGTTTGATCAGTTAACAAGCAAACATATATGGCTGTAAAAAAGAATCAAATTAAGATATTTCTACTGTAATATAAACACGCTTATTTCTGCAGGACTATGGATTGTCAAGTTGGGGTGCTGATGATTCAAATAAATGCGTAATAAACACATAGTAAAATATATACCAACATGATTTTTCATGGAAAATTTTAGATATTTTATTGAAAGAACATTTATTCTTGATGGGTAAACTGTAGATTAAATTATTTTTAAACAACTTCAAAAATACGCTTCGTTACCTATTTGTAAGGCGTCTTTGTTCCTCATCTTTGCGAAAATTTCCTACGTATTTTATAAGCATTTTAAAAAACTGAATAAAGTCTGAGAAATTGAGCATGTTCATAAATATCTCAAAAGTAAGAACTTTTTTTCCCCTAAGTGGTGGATCAATAATAAACTTTGCCTTGCTTTAAAGTCTCCTCTTGTTTACTTTTTCAAGTTTGTGACCATATCTCTTAGATGGTAATAGATAATATGTTAATATGTTACTCTGTTATCTGAAAAACTAAATACTCAAACTCTCCATCACACATTGGAAGATATGCACTGAAGTTAGTCAATAAACAGAGATACTGAAATTTTTGGCATTGTTTATACGGTAATAGGTGATGCTAAAGCTATGAAATGGTGAAATAAAGTTAAGATTTAAGCGATGGTTTTTGAATTGTTGACGTTGATGCGCATCTATGTCAAAAGTGGGGAAGTTATGATTACCTGACATCTGTCAAGAAGATAAAGATCTCCAAAAAACTGACAATAAACCAAAAAATACTGTAAAACAGACCTTAGCTGATATAAAATAAAGCAGTATATTGGCTATAAGAAAGTTAATTTTTTTCAAGAATGCTAATAGTGATTTTCATCTACACCAGGCTAATGTGAAATTTTGGGTTATGCATCATCGAAGAATTTCTTATACATTTATAATGGCAAATTCAAGACCCTACGTCAAAAAGCGTATATATTTAAAATTAGCAGTTCTTCCTAAGAAATTTCAAGGAGATTTTTAAGTAGTAAAAAAGTCGCATGACAATATGCCACAATGATAATAGTAAGATATTTTGTTTAAAAAAAAGGTGCAAAAACATAAAAACTGTGTAAATACTAGTATGGGAGAATAAATAATAAATGATATCAAAGAGAAAGTCATAACATGATGTAAATATTTTATTTAAAAATTTAGCACCTTTATAAAAATGAACAAGCAATGGAAACTCAACAATCTTAGTATAGGTTAATCTTTAGTAATGAAATGTTGGAAGCAATTGACAAATTGTAAAGGATTTTATATTTTCAATTTATTTCAAACACTCCGTCTATAACTTAGTCAGCACAATTTTTCTTTGAATTGTTTCGGCTTGCTTCGATTGATTTTCTACAACCTGAGCAATTTAAATACTGAATTTTAAGCAACATAAATAAGACAAAAGAAATATAAAAGTAAAGCTACTCGATAGAAGTTTTAAGGAGCTGATGTAATTATTTAATATTTGAAAATTTCTACCACAGCAAAATTTCGAGTTATAGAGTTCCAGTCATCAAAATATATTATTTAGAAAACTGAAAGTATAAATTCAAATTCAATATATACTTTATAACAATAAGATTGAAATGTGGAAAAAAACAAAAAAGCACTAAGAAAACCAAATTAATTTTGGGAGAATATTTTCTGGTATATTAAATGTTTAATTTTTACATTCAACTGGATATGGCGTTTGAAGTTTCTAACTCATATTTAGACTTTATAGTACAAGAGATAATGTAGTTTACAAATTAAGAAAACGAAAGATGAAATTTAATTTAAATAAAGAGTATTTTTATAGAACCAATGTGGTGATGGTTTTTCCCAGTTTGATTTCGTATTATCCCATTAAACAAAGAGAAAATGTTTTAATTTTCTTGACAAGATTCGGTCACTACATATTACAAACGAAAAAGTCAAATTAATTTTGTCAGCCCATTTTCCACTTATCATATTATGCTTGAATAACTCATGATTACGCTTTATATGGACATATGCCAACACCACTTCCCTCAACTTTAAGTAAATGGCAGGATGGTTATTAGAACCTTATAAATATTTTATGGTAAATATGCATTCGTTGCTGTATATATGATTCTCATAATTGGAAGGTACACGAGAAAAATATCAAGGCCCATTACATTAACTTTTAGAAAAATTATAGGACATACAATAGCATCATTATACAAAATTTATCAAGAAATGTATTCCGACAGTTTCTAGCTGTTCTCATTTGTTAGAGGGTATCACTTAGACATTTTATGAGGGCAAAATTTTCTTATTAGTAAGTTTTGCAATATCCGCTCCAGATAATGAGAGATGTGTTCAGAGTTATTATACTTCAATAAAATACTCGAAAATATTAATCGTTAAATCATCGCCTTGAATAAATATTCCTTTACTATTTTTCTTGTACTAAATGGAAAATCCTTATAAAATTTTACTTTATTCTTTATATAAAAAGCTTCATGTAAAGAATCAGGGTTAGAGCCTTTTAAAGTTTTATACATAACTGATAGTTTAGTAAGTAAAGTGTTTCAAAAGCAATGTAAAATCTTTGCACAAGGATAATTTTAAAATTTGTAGGAAACTCGATTTCTTTAAAATGTGTAAAACATACATCCCTTTTTCACTTCCTCCAATGACAGACACACTCATAGCGTTACCCCCCCCCCCCAAAGTTCTGTGAAATGATCGGCAGATTTCTAAAACGAAATCTCATCATTTTAATACAGTGTTCAATATAGTGTTCAAAAAAGTATTGAAAATCATCAGTTGAGCTAGAAAAGGGAGACAAAGCCTAACTTGGTATGGTAGGTCGCAATTTTATGATTATAAATTGTGACAGCCTAGAGGCTACAGAGAAAACCTAGGATTCGTTATACACCAAAAACTATATCGGTTTTCCGTACATAAAATATCAATCTCATCCTGAAACGTATTAAGTTTAATAATTTTTTTTTACAATTTATGCAGAGATTCAAGTCTAAGAAGGAACTAAATTCCAAGCAAATTACACTTCTTGAATACCTCTTATTACAAAAGAAAAACTATTGGGGAAAACAAGCGATTTCCTTAGGTACAAAAGTTAGTACTCCTCAGAAATAAGAAAAAATTGCTTCAATGTCCAGGGTGATTTCTTATGGGAGAATGGGAATCGTTTAATTCGCAAACTACTAATTAAAGGCACAAATAAGTACTTCTTATTAGTAGCAAAGCGATGCAAATCAAACGATGTTCACAACTATGCATCGCAATGATGGCAAGTGCTTTATAATTTCATGGAATTTTCATATTTAAAGTAAATTACTTTAAGAAGTTATGCATCGTAATAATTTCAACGTTTATATATAAATATCTGACTATCTTATATTTGGTTGTATTACATGATTGAAAGTCAATAGTCCAGACTCATAGATTGTAAAATAAACCGAGCGGTTTTTGGATCGTCAATCTACAGACGGAAAGTTCTAAACGTATTCATTCATTCCCAAAAGTTTAATAAAGCAAAATATTTTCTCGGTTTTTCTTATATCAAATTTTCTTCTTTACAAAGTTCTCTGAAAATAATCTATTAATATGTCCTTATAAGGGATATCAATATGGAGCACTTATCTATCAACGTCCAGTGCAAGCATAAGAGTTTTTATTTACTACCAGAAACCAGAACTATTTTACGACAGTTAAATTGTAAATTGATTCGCAATGAAGCTCATTATAATTAAATAATTAATATTTATTATCTCCTTATAAGGGACATTAATATGGAGCATGTAGCTAACAAACTCAAACGCAAGCATAAAAGTTTTCTTTATCACCATAAGTCTGAACTGCTTTATAACAGTTAAATTGTAAATTGGTTCGAAATGAAGCTTATTATAATTAAATAATTAATATTTAATAGCTCCATGTAAGGGACATAAATATGGAGCATGTATCTAACAAACTCAAACGCAAGCATAAAAGTTTTCTTTATCACCATAAGCCTGAACTGCTTTATAACAGTTAAATTTTAAATTAATTCACAATGAAGCTTATTATAATTAAATAATTAATATTTAATATCTCCATATAAGGGACATTAATATGGGGCATGCATCTAACAAACTCAAACGCAAGCATAAAAGTTTTCTGAACTGTTTTACAAAAATTAAATTTTAAATTGATACCTTGTGAAGCTCATTATAATGAAAGTCAAGGAAAATTAATTATCCATGACTGAAGGGAATATTATCCAAAATAGTTTCGGCATAGTGTGGTGATATAGTTTTTGAAGTAGGTTTCCTACAACTGTCATTGGTCTAACATGAGAGAATTAAAAGAAATTTTTTAAAGTAATTTTTTTAATTTTTTCCAAAAACAAAAGATTTTTTTCTTTTCATTAGATTTTTCTCATACACTAGATTATGTGACTGGACAACATTATTTTAAATTTCTTCACAAATGTTCAAAAATCTCCGGCTTCTCAAAAAGAAAAGGAAAAATTCTCCTTGAAATAATTCTTTTACGAGTAAAATATATCTCTAACTTTCGTTATTTAGTACATGATTAATGTTACACTTAAAGTACAATACAGGAAATTTATAACACATACTTAACACAGCGAAGAATTGTTTTCTGCGATATTAGTTAGATTTAAGAGGATTAAAATAATAAAAATCGTTATCAGGAATTTTTTTTTATTGCCTACAGAGAAGGAAGATTTTTAATTGTTTGAAACCATGTGTCAACAATATCGCGATAGAAAATTTTTAGAATTAATGATAATAGATTAATTTTGATGCTTCATTAATTCCTAAAAAGAAATTTTGCTTCCGAAAACTAGTCAAAATATAATTTATCAGTCTGATAACATAAAAATGAAATTTATAAATTTATTGAAGAGCATCTCTTGATTTATAGTGGCAAATTTTGTTAGCCTGAACTATGTATTTGAGATTCAGAATTTTAAATTTTTTTTGCTTAAGTATAAGGTTATTTGAAGCTCTGAAAAGCGATATAAATTATAAAAGTAAAGCTATTTTATGTTTAAGATAAACAATTTCTTTCAATATATATATGGCTTAAGCACAGTATAACGGGGTATTTTCTTTTACAGAGTGAATAATTGATCGACAATTCCTAAACCATTTTCCTATTACAGATAAAGAAATAACCATCCATCATATACCTGCCTCAAACTTCCAACTTTTTTTAAAAATATGTTTTATGTCTGCGAAATAGAGTTTTATTTAGGTTACGCCAATTATAAGTTACAAAATTTTATGTTTTCCAGGCACTAAAGTAGTTGCAGATATTAATGCGTGGTAAAACGTATATTACATCCCATCAGCCCGATTAGAAAGTTTAAAGGCTGCGATGTTATTTAAAATACATTATCATCCCTCAGAAATAGTTTACAATATTTCTTTTGCATCTTGGGCAGAATTCAAAGGAATGAATCCTCATATTCTCAATCTTAAATCTTTTTAAAATAAATTTGATTTTATTATTTCTGTGCCCGCAAAATAATAATTAATTCTATTTCGTCATATCCAAGAAGTTTTCGATATAGACATATTCTGGACACCTTTAATTAATTGCATGCGATTACGAATTAATTATATATTTTTACATCCTGCCTTTGATTAATGCGATGTAGTGAAGTACAACCATGATGAGTGGTAAAAACTATAAAATATGACTATTTCAAACCCCACCTGAACAACCCTCGATACCGACTAACGGTGTTCTATTTAAGCATGGTGATTGTAAGTGATTTGCAAAAGTTTAATTGCAAATTACAATTGTACATACGCAATTACATTGTGCTTTTAACGTACAGCGTGAGAATAATCTTAAATTAAATGTGACAAATGTATTTCAAATTTTACATTTCTGTTTACAGTTCATGAAAATGAGCATCAACTAATTAATTATGACTCTAATTTTATTTTCTGTTGTATAAATCAACGGTTTATTCAAAAATCAAGAGAGGTTTATCCCTTACGTGTGTATCGAATAATTTTCCTGGCATTTATAATTTGTTCATATCTTGAATTTTTGGGGAATCTAATTAATTATTTTTCTTTCTTTTAGGTAATGTAGTTTTATTAAATACATTTGCCTTGCTAATATAATAAACACATTCAATAAATTTATTCTTCAGATAAGAAATCAGAATGATATTAAACATAATATAAAAATTTTGTAACTTAAGGTGGAGCATCGTTTGACGTCGTAAATCTTTTGCCCCAATACGGTATGGGAAATTTCCCCTTCGCATTTTTTCTAATTACAGGCTGGAAAATGCATATTAATAATATATATTTCATGCATATAAAGGATGACGTTAAAATAAAGAGAATGTAGTTTTCGATATTTATTTATTTTATTCCTTTGTTGATTTTTTACAGGATTTATTGTGCATTAAATTATTGATTATCTCTTATTACTTAATTGAAATTATTTTTGAAAACATGGAATTAAAATTAAAAGATATTTTTTCTTCTAAACACATAGTATGCATTTTATTTAGAGAATTGATATCAGATGCAAAAACAGAATTCAAAAATATGCATTTGCCAATTTGTAATTAGAAAAATACTGAGATGATAATTCTCCGAAGTTCAACATTACAAGTGAAGATTTGCTATTTCGACCGATATACCGCCTTAAGAGCCATTGGAAATACATTATAAGTGTTTTCGCTTGAAGGAAAATACTAGGAGCCTTTTCACACCAATAACTAAATGATTGGTGCTGTTTGTTTCTGCAATGTCCCCGGAAAGTAAAAACAATTTTGTTTGGAAGAAATTAATAGATCGTGAATTCGGTTTTGCTGTAACAGATTCCTAAATTATTCTGTTTCCTTTCATAATAATTCAATAAATATTTCTTAAAATTAATGGAAAATTCAATTAAGGGAACTGTGGAAGTTAATTTTTTTAACTTTTTATCATAGAGATATGAAAATTTTGTACAAATATACATATAACCTTAAATATATAAAATACTTTAAAAGAAATTTCCAATCTTATAAGTTCAAGATTTTTTTTAATTTAAAATTTATAACCAAATTTTAAAATTCTCATTGCGACTTAATTTTTGAGACATTTTGTTGATTTTGCATTTTAATCACTTAAAACTGCATTACAAACAAATATGGGTATCAGTTATTTAATCCCATGAATAGTTAATTTTTGAGATATTTTTTTTCTGAATTCCATCCTGATTTTCATCAATTTTTTTCCTTTTAATAAGTTATAAATCAAATTTAATTACCTTAATGAAGTTGAATTGCAAAATACAAGCCCAGTTTCTTTGTAAACAGTATCAGGATTCTTTGCTATAAATTTCATGAATTTTGAACAAAACTAAATTGCAAGGAGAATTTAAATATCCAAAAAATCCTTGATTTAAAGTTTATTATTACACTTAGCTTTATTACTTACTTCGTAGAAGCTTCATAAATAATTTTTTAGTTTGAAAAAACTATTTTGGTACTATTATTCTACAGAAATATATACATTTTTTACAATAACACAATCAATATTACAATAAAATACATTTGCTCAAATAAAGGTCCACGGTCCCCTTAACATCTCAGAGAAAAAGGACTTCCCTTTCTTATTTTTTAAATACTCATAGCCAAAATTTTTCTCGCTCTCACACTGGGTGCGTCTCATACCTCCTTATGAAGAGCATACACCAGATAAAAAATTCTCTTTATTACAACATATTTTTTTTCAAATGCGGAGGCACTTGTCGCGAAGACATTCAAATTATAATTCATCGCAGTTTTGCTGGCCATTTTATTATGGGGGCGCCATATAGGCAGACCAGCATTGCCCCCTATGAAGGGGCAACACAGAGAATTACAGAGAATAACAGAGGCACAGAGAATAACAGAGGCATTTTAGTGGCGCTTCGCCAGGATTCGATCTGAGCACCCTCAGCACAGAAAACAAGCGCGCTGTACCACAAGGCCGCCACGGCAATTATTACAACATATACTGCACATTAATATAATTGTATACAAAGACATTGTTACGGAGACTTTGAAGATATAATATTCTAAAAACTTTGTGGTATGCTTGTATACAAAAACATAAGAGATGTCAAGAATAATGAGAAGGGAATCACCAAATGCCGTAAAGCATTAAGTAGTGACGATTTAATGCTGTTATATAAGTGAACAACAGGTAAATCTGATGGTAAAATTGGCGAAGAAAGTATAAAAGACACTATTCAGTTTAACATAACAAAAAAATTTTTTTTAAATAAATACGATCTAGTTTAACACCATAAACATTAGCAGTAGAATAAGAGCTTTCTCTTTCAACTTCTTAATTGTTTGCATAACAATTATTAAGATCAAATTCATCAACATACATAATAGCTATCATTTTATATACTTCATTATATTAGCTCATGTCAGTGCGTTAACATTCTCTGGGTACAGAAAGTTTTACACTAATCGTTCTTATCTTTTTTATTTATTTTACGAATTTGTAATAGCTGATTCGAATGTCGGATAACTGTAAATGGTGGTTTACACAGTATAAATTTTAATGCTTTTAGGAAACGTATCTTTACCAATAGTAGTTGTGTGCAGCTCTTAGTTTTTATCAGTTTACTTTACTTGTTGAAAATTTCGTGGTTTTAGTCACTTAGTGAAATCATTTCGTGAGAAATTCAGATACCGCAAAGCGAAATCTCTCAGTCATATACGGCTGTAAAAATAAAAGAAATTTCCATCCCCAAATGTAACACATTTCAATTGTTATTAATACACCTACTACGTATTCTCTATTAAAATAACTTCAACAATGACGGTCTAAAGGAAAAGCATATTACAGATAAATATACCATTTTATTTCCCTATAGAATAAATTAATACTTTGCAACGTAAAAAAAATATTACACATATTTTGCGTTTATAAGTCAGAACGTGCAAAAGAAAGTTTCATTTGTTTGAGAATCCGAATATTTAATTTTTTTTAATAAATCATGTCGGACCTGAATAATATACAATTGTTGAAGGTTTCTTCACCTCTTCACCTCTTTACTGATTTCCTTATTGAAAATACAGCATTTCATCTCTTAAGTATGCATGTGAAATAAAATATTTGAACTTATGGCCAAAGCATGTAACAACAGAAAAATACAAACATATGACATAAAATTTTTCCAATAAGTTGTCACTATATTACTTGATGACTAGCTTTATGGTTACGCTCCTTTAAAAAATATGAGAAGAGAGAAACTGACATCAGTCTTTGCAAACACAGAATTTGGTTTTTAAATAAATTGCAATCGGCAGAAAAATTTAGAAAGAATTTCAACTTCAAGGCATAATTTTTCAAGGTATTATTATTGTTATCACTTTTCTGCTGTGCTATTACCTAGTAGCTATCGCCTTAAGCAATGGTATGCAGCACTTCGAGCTCTTTGTACAATTTCTTTACTACCGTTGCCCTAAGCTTGTTCGCACTCAATTTGCTGCTCTCATCCCTCATGTTAACCAGTGCTGATTTTCTCAAGAAGATTGCCTTGTATTTATATCACGTTTGTGGGTTTCTCTTATTATTAAGCATGATGAACGGAGGTGGGATGAATTCTGCAGTGATCCGAACTTTATTGATCAATTAATAAAACACATCTATATAGATACCTCGTAGTTATGTATCACTCAAAATGATCTGAACGTTACTCTCAGTGAAGTCAGTTTACCGATCATTGCCATGCATAACATTTTTCACTACGAATGAGTGCAATAAACGTAGTGTCTAAACACTTTTAATAGTCAGATTCTATAAATTACTCAGATTATAATTACTCAGATAATAATCACCCAGATTCTATAAATATACATGCCCTATGTTTCGTACAAGGAATTTTCGCTCCAAGTATATCTATATTTATCTTAGCTTTTTTTACAACTTTCAGTATGAAATATTCAAACAGTGTTACTCTAATTTCTTTTTGGAATTTCTTGAATATTGCAATTTCTAGTTGTTTATATACTGTGAAATCTCTTCTTATGAATACCTTCACACCACTTAAATGCTTCTTTATAAAGACGTTTGTTCAGTTGTAGAAACCTAATCGTATAAAATAAAAGTAAGTTGAAAATACTTAGCTAAAACTATTGTTTTAGTACATTGAAACATAAATGTTTAGAATATCATGTTTAAAACTTCCTTGCCCAGCCTTCTAAAATGGTCTTTTACTCATAACAGTAATGAAAATCAGTTTTATTTAACAATACTTACGCTTTAATACGCCAATTTTTGTTAGCTTTTTTTCATTACGATTTATATCTTCATCAATGCTTTAAATAAATAAAAGATAGGAGAATAAATATCGAAATTGTTGTATATAAATAGCTCTTCTGTTGACTTTATGTATTTATTAAAGCACTAGTAAAATATTTTCCATGAGATACTACTATAATGAGGAACATTTTTCTTTCAATCAGAAAATACAGTTTAACTTCAAACGAAAAATAAGTTTTAGCAAATTTTAATAAAATATTCTGAAGGAAAAGGAATATTTTTATTCTTCAGTGTGATAGAATGAATTTTAATTCTTAACCTTACTGTAATTCTAACACATGAATAGATATAACCTGTTAACATATCATACAAAAGAATTTAGTACATTTTTTAAACAATTTGTGCGATGAAACGATAACATATAGAATCAATTTAATTGTTCGTGAGAATAGTACGGTTCAAAAGCATAAATGAACGAATGCATTTTTTCATTTTACAACAGAAATCTTGCTAAAGGAATTTACAAAAATATGGATCTTTTATTTTAGATAATTAAATTTATAATGCCAGCAATTTAGCAAGTATTTTGAAGGGCATTTATCAGTAGTTAGTTTTATGTACTGATAAAAAAATTTAAATGTATTGTTTCTAATACTCTTGACAGTCTTTCATGTCCTGAAATATAAATGGAAGTTATTTCAACTATGTAGCTGCGTATTACCTTTCCAAATACATAGAACTTTACAAAGGAAAAATTTGTTCAATAAGGACACTTATTTTATGTTACAGAATATAAAAGGCATAAAATTTGGAGCGTGCAATTTTAAATGAAAGTAATATTTTATTTGAATCTCTCCGTGAAGCAAGTTTACCGATCATTGCTATGCATAACATTTTTCACTAAGAATGAATCTAATAAATGTAGTGAAATAAATTAGAGAATGCAATAAAAGTGTTTTGTACTACAATTTAATGTTCGCGTTTACTAACTCGGAAAATTTGTTTAAGAATAATATAGCTACTAAATTGGTGATTGTGTAGTAACCTTTCTACCAAATTAGTGTATCATATTAGTAAAGATTTACTTTATGTTAATACAGATTTTCTCATTATTATGATATAATACACATATACTAATATATGCTCTCTTGTTACAGTTCCACATTATTTCAGATTTTTAGAAGAGGTTTAATTTTATAATGTGTCCCATAAATTGTTTAAGAGAAAAGTAACAAGTTTACTATTAAAAGATAATATTGTGTAAAGATGCACTAAGAAAATGTTTCTCTTATTATTTGGCATGATGACAGGGAATGGAGTGGATTCTGCAGTGATCAAACTTTATAGATCAATTAATAAAACACATCTAAATAGAAACCTCGAAGTTATGCATTACTCTAAAAGATCTGAACGTTACTTTGATGTCTAAACACTTTTAATAGCCAGATTCTATAAATTACTCAGACTAATAATTACTCAGATTCTATAAATATATATGCCCTATGTTTCGTACAGTAAATTTTCGCTACAGGTTATCTATAATATATATTTATATTAATTTAATAACAACTTGCAAAATGAAGTATTCAAACAGTGTTGGTCTCATTTCTTTTAGGAATTACTCGATAATTGCGATTTCCAGTTGTTTATATACTGCGAAATCTCTTTTTACGAAATACCTTCCCACCACTTAAATGCTTCATTATAAAGTGCATTTGTTTAGTTTTAAAAATATAATTGGGTTAAATGAAAATAAGGGGGAAATACTTAACTAAAACTCCTATTTACAGTACATTGAATCATAAATGTTTAGATTAAGTTTAGATGCAAGTAAAAATAAGTATATAACTGACCGGACAAAATCATTAAAACAGTAAATATATCGCAAAGAATTTAATCTAATACATTTATGTACATATTTAAAAATACATAAGAAATGATAAGACATGCTATAGAAACAAATGTCTTAAAACTGACACTTGCAATAATGAAAGAGATTTTAAAAAATTCGAATGTACCAAACTTATACATATTCTCAATTTATTACTCCATCATTTTTTACAATTAACAAACATATATACGTCTCATACATAACAAGCGTATTTACATATATGCACATATACCCACATAAACTGACACACATATTGTCCATACATAAATATATACATACATATATATATATATATATATATATATATATATATATATATATATATATATATATGTGTGTGTGTGTGTGTGTGTGTGTATGTATGTATGTAGTATGTATAATATGTGTGTGTCTGTGTGTATATATAGAGAGAAAAATAGATAGACAGATAGATAGATAGGTAGATGGATAGATTAGTGAAATATACATATGTGTATATTATTTCCATGTATGTCTACGGTTAAAATTAATCTTGTTTATTAAGAAGAGAAACTAAATAGAATATACTTACTGGAGTCATCAGTCGGTCAACGCCTGTTCCTTCTTCATCTTTAAAAACAATATCCGAATTGTAATTAGGCACTAAATTTTTAAAACGAACGTCATCTCGCCAAATTCTTCCTTCAGGAGGTCCACTGGCTCCAATACTATGCTCTGCAACGTTTGGGACATGCTGTTTAAAAACAAGGGGCGTTAATTTCCGAGTACTCCTGCGACGCGCCCCTGAACGACCGGGGCTACAGGAGTTTACCCCTACAGAAACAAAGATCAGACATAAGACCACCACGGAAATGAACTTAAATTTGAAAAGTAACAGTAAGTTTCTGTTAAGTATTTCCTTTAACATGGAATGAAGCTGGCAAATAACTTGTACATCTTACAAGCATATATAAGAACTAGAAAATCTCAAAGTTTAGTGCGCTTTACGGGACGTATTAAAAAAGGCCGCAGAAGACTTTATTTCTTTCTTATCGGTTTTTATCAAGGTTTTGAGTTTACTTAAAGAAGCAAATCAGAATCCTGAGTAATATGTCAATCAAAATTTTCATTCTTCGAGAGAGCAGTTTTGATTGGATAATCGAAGACACGCCTCATAGTTGCATTCTATCATTATTATTTTTTACTTCTTCTGTATCTTTCTTCGGGGGTTCTCGCGTTTCCATAGAATATAAATATTAATATATTCTTTTCTGTTTTCAGCGCTATTCTTTGGAATGTATTGTCGCGTATTTCCTCTAGAAGTAAATCGAAATATGTGTTACGAAAAAGGAAGAAATTCATATTGCTTTTAGCATTTAAGAAAAAATTTCAATATTACTTAATTTGTCGTTCCTTGTTTAAAATGATCTTAAACAAATATAGATCTACAACAAATATAGATCTTAAATATAGATTAAATAAATATAGATCTACATTTTGAATTTTCATGTTATGCGAAATATTTTTATTTTTTATGAAGTAAAATACTTTATTAGACTTGAGAAAAAATTAAGAGGTTATAAGAATATCATATTTAATTATTTAATATCAATTAATTTTGTACCTTGGAACAAAAACTCCATTTTAATCAAATGTCAGAGAACATTAGTTTCAGTTTACAAATTTTCCTAACTTTTTACAAATCATACTAACGGTTTGTGTATAAATATTTTTCTAAGTTTTATTTTCCAATTTTAGTCATAGTTTTTGCCAACATTCTAGCATTATATTTATTTCGATTTCTTTTTCATTTGTCACTGAAATTTCAAAGTTTTGGACATTGGTCCTTTTTTATTCCAAGGTACTGAATTAAACTTAAGGTATTAATATTTTATCCTTCAGTAGATTATATCTAATGTTGTCTTTTTTCTAAATCATTTAACTAAAAAAATATGTTTAAAAACAATGTGAATACTATATTTTTTTAAAAGACTCACGGGTACGTATCAAAAAGTGTCAAACAGTGTTCTTCCAGGCTGTTAAGCAATGTGTTCAGAATGGTTAAAGTGAATAAATAATTGAATAAATAGCTATATATAAAAATCTTCCCTAAAATTATGAACTGATCAGAGATTGCCCTTATACAGATATATGACGATTGTCTATTAAACTGAAGAACTACCAATTAATTTGGTAATTCTAAATTAAAAGAAAAACTATAATTAACAACAAACCTAATAAAGTCCCTCCTTAATTTAGAATTTTATTAAAGCAATTCAAATTTCATTTTACGATATAAAACGTTTTAGCATAACATATTTAACAAAGGGTGTGTATAATACCACAGGAATATGTATAATCACAATTTATTATGATGCTCCAAAATATTTCTCTAAATAAAAAGTATAACCAGGAAACAAATATTATTCCATGAAATCATACTTGGGCTCGTCGAACTTAAAACGTTGACTAACTCAAACTGCTGCTGAACGGGAAAGCTATCGTTTTCTAATTAATTAATTTTTAGGTTTTCTACTTATATAGGCTTCATAAAAGCTTGGTAAAAAAAAACTAATACATGTTTGTACAAATAAAAGCATATTATCTTCAAAAATTTCACCAAATATCCATTTAAAAAATTATTTGAACATAATGAGTAGTTATTGGAGGTAGTCCATGAAGATTAGAGTATTAAGTTTCATCTTTAGGGATTTCCCATGATAAAATATGTCAAAATAGGCTGTACTACATCGTTAGTATATTCCTCATTAAAGGTAATTTCAAAGCAATTACTTAATTTTAGTTTTGTTTTCTCATGTCAAATGAAAATAAAGAGATTGGAAATTTTTTAGTTACAAATATTCACTGCATGAGAATATAAGTAAAATTTGATAAAACTCTTCTATAAATCATAATACCTTAAGCGTACAGACTTCTAAAACAAGTTGCCATTAGTTTTGAATTTCTTATTACATCTCATAGTCGTAAAGATGATCAAAACCTAAAAAGTATTTTTTCTAAATATATTACATTGTTGCTAATCTCCTGTGCCTTCAATAATGTCAGCTTAATTTTTTTATAATTTTTTTTACTTTAAATTCCAAAACAAAATAAAGATAACATAAGTGTGATACCGAAAGTATATTTTGATGCAGATTCATAGTTTTAGGGTATATATTGTCCAGACACCTCTCTCTACATATACATTGTTCGGCAATCAATGCACGGAAGAAATTAAATTGCAAGAAAGATATACACTATTTGCTATAAGAATTGTAACTCCAGCTATGTACTGTGTAATAATGTATGTTAGCTATTATTCCACATCTCTGAATAAAACCTAATGCTTAACAGGATACAGACAGTGATGCAAACGTCAAATTAAATTTTTAACGTTTAAAATTAAATTTTTAAGCATTCTTTTTGTAGCATTCTTTAAGGTTTGCATTTAAAATAATAATTTGAGGGTTATAAAATTTATATATCAACAGAAAGATCATAAAAATTCCTCTAAAAGGATATTTTTTTCGAATCTTTACCTCTATTTTCTGATTTTTGGTGAATTTTTAAATATTAATTTTTAAAATTTAATTTATTAAATGCTGATCACGTGCTTTCTTTTCTTTTTGTGACACTTTAAACTATTTTTGTGTCTCGTGCATAACAAGGAAATAAATTGACAAAAAATATTGAAATACGGTAAAAGATCAAATTTAGCCACTATACTAATTGAGATGGAAGTTTTTTAAGAATTTAATTCAAATTAGTATGTTTTATGGATGTTAAACATACAAATTAATTGCATACATTGACCGTTTTATATAATTTGAATATTTTCATCTACATTAGTTTATCTATAAAAATATCCATTGCAATTTTTTATAGATATATATTTTTTGGCATTAATTACATACATTGACCGTTGTATTTAATTTGAATGTACTCCGTAGCGAAGCACGAGTATTCAGCTAGTAGTCCATATTCATTAAACCTCTCTCTCAAACAAGTGAGCACCAGTGTTATAACCGTCTGCAGAGACTGGTCATAAATCTTGGTATTCTGTTTACTCAACTTCTGTTCAAGAGGTGATATGTAGAAATCCCATTTTTCAGTTTCATTCCTCCCAAGATAGCGTCATACACTCTCCCCTTCTAACAAGAAACCCTCGTAAGACTTTTTAACCCCCAGATTCAATAAATACGCATTTCCCAAAGGCAAACTGATTTTTCAGTTGCTGTCTGACTCTGAAATCTTATCCAGAGCCTTATCTCAACCCACTGCACCTACCCACACACGCCACAAGGATAAACTTTTATACGACATTTAAAGTTTTCGTAATTCGTCCCAGTGTTTGATTCATCAGTATTTTGCACGTGTGCTCCATTACCCCTTTGATTTATTATCTGAATGGGGTTTCGCATTTACTTGTAATCTCGTTGTTTCAAAAGTGAAATTCATCTAAAAAAAAATCTAATTTCCTTCAGATTTAAATAATCAATGTTTAAACTTGATGCCGACACATGCTATCAGTATGTCGGCAACCTCAAACTTCACTTAACCCTGCTTCCCTTTCTATAACTGTTTTCAGAATGGCACGATTTGGTATTATTTCCAAGCTATAAAAGGAAACGAATATTGGAAGAAAATATTTTTTAATTTGAAATGCACCAAATATGTCATATATAATACTGAACATGCATTTTAAAAGTAAAAAATTAACGGGTTTAAAACATTTATACAGATCATAAAAGACGTTATATGGAAATTAAAAAAACAGGTTAAGTTTGGAAAAGTCACACTGGAGCGAAAAAAGAGAATGAAAGAACCATTATAAACAATACGTAAAAAAATATCGATCAAAATCCTTTATATTATGCTAGGAAAATATTTATTGGAATAACAGATGTCCAGAAGTATGGCTGGAATTGTTATTAAAGAGGATTAAAATTTTAAAGCTTATATGAAAAGGGTAGTTCAATGATAAATTGTGTAAAACCAAAAAGGAAAACTGTTTCTAAAGAGACTTGCTGCCTGTGAAATGGTTTTCCGGATGAAAAATTGCTTTCAAAATAAGCATATCATAAATTTAAAGTCACGGGATTCATAAGACGTTAGTCCATGCTATTCCTTTAACAAAAATAATCATTGAGAGGTGTCTGAAACTTTTATCTTAAATGGGGTGGAGAGATTTTAGCTAACGTTACAAGAAGTTTCAAACTGACTCTTCTCTGAAAAATAAGTTAAAACTCATTAAAATTTGCATTTCAAAAATTGTTTTGAAAGCATATGTCATTAAATAATCTAAAAAGTTGTTTCAGAATGGTCCGCTTACCTTTGAACACGATTCAGCACCAACGCAAGAGACGATATGTGTGCAAACTGAAACCTGACCTAGTTCAAAACCTGACCTAGTTTTCTAGATTTTTAAATATAGACTTGAAAATACCTGAAACCAACGTCATTAAAAAAAATTAAGAAATTTCTACCGAAAATATGGAACACAATCCACTCAAATCCTGTCGTAACGTTTTGTATCGCCCTTTAAAACTATCTTTCTCATATGTGATTTTTTTCACTGTGTGCTGCTCTCATCATATAAATGTGGATACTTCCCCTTAACTGTGGCACTTTATTCAAGGAAAACCTATTTTTTAGCGTTAAGAACGCGCCCCTTCGTTATCAGTGAAATTCCAATCTGCGGGGGAGAAGGGGTTGGTATCCCAGCAGTACCCAGTTTGGCTAGTTTTTCGCCTTCTCCGGAACACGTTCTCCCTTGTCTTTGCCGTTCTCAGATTTTCTCGCCACTCGGCGAGCGCTCTTCGCCAAATTTGGCGGAACACACATCTCATAAAACACCGTGACATTATCAAAACATATGATTCTGTCAAAGTACACCCATGAGTGATGTCACATTGTGTTCTATAATATTGAAGCCCCTTTGCAGAAGTCCCTTTGCAGGAAGCCCCTTTGCAGGAAGGAATATTTAAGGCCCAAACAAAGACGTGACATTGCGCTGACACTGTCTGTTCCGAAACCATATTGTGTTTGCCCCTGTTGTGTGATAAACACCCACTGGACATTTTGGCAAAAATGTAACTTACATATGTGGTCTGAAATGTTTGCCGCAATAGTCTGTGGTGGAGGTAGTAGGGCTTATCCCTGGTGTTAGTATTAACCCTACACCAAACCATGGTGGCTATGCAAAACTAATTTTTTGACTACTTTTGCAGGGTAAAAGAAAAATATTGAATGTTAACGGTTAAACATAGGAGAATGCGTTGAGGAGAGACTGTCGTGCTATCGCATTTGATCCATTCAGGGAAGACTTTAGTTCCATTCTCGAAGACCATCTGTCTTAAATGTCCGGTACTGAGTCTGAATATGATGGTAAAGCTGTTTCTTGGGCATTTGAGGCTTGAAAGTCTCTCTCTCGTTTTGCTTTTGTACCAATGGTGGTAAGGACTGGGATTACTGTTAATTTTATAATGAGAGCGAGTACTGAGAGCAATTGCCCTGTAACGTTCGCGACGAGGTATATCGGCGAGTCTGCTAACATGCTTAAAAAATGGTTGTTTGTTGATGCCAAATCCTGTGTCTGTGATCAAAGTAAAATACGAGAAAAAAATAAACTGGCAGTTCCATTTTAATCATTTTTTTAACCTATTAAAAATGTGAAATGTTTCTATAAAATTGCTAAGAAATTTTCAATTACTGTAACATCTAATTGTCATCATTTATACCTGGGTACCCTGTATTTTCATTTCAGAAATAATTTTATAAAGATGTTTCATGAATATCTTCAAGATAAAGAAATATTTAGTTCATGATTATCACCATCTTTTTTTTATCTGAAAAGGGGAAGTGTGGATCATATCTACTATCATAAACATTTCCAAATAGGGAATAAAAGAGGTCTCAAACTTCATCAGAAAATTGTAAATATGATATTAACAGACATTTTGTTCTTTATGAGATAACATGACACAGTGATGTTATCTTTCTACTTTATCTTAATTTCATTATCACCTTATCCTAAAATTTCATTTTAAATTAATGAGATTTTGTATCACTACATTGCTACAACTGCAATCTGCCATAAATAAATAATTAATAAAAAATTTTATGCAACCCAACTTCTGAAGACAAATAATAAAATATTTGTAAAACAAACGTATTTGCATTTATCAGCTATAAAAAATGCTTTATATTAAATTCATCTATCCTTGTAATATAAATTTTAAATATTCTGTTTGAAAAAAAACTAACATATACTCTCCAATCATTATGTAAAAGATGAACTTTTTTGAATTCATAAACCCTTCAAGAGTGTAAATAGAAGCTGTTCAAATATTCCATACTTTAATTTTCATAAATTTAAAAATCATAGTATTTACCCAGTCTGATTAGGCAGATCGACTGATATATGCATTAACGTTTTTGTATAAATTATCAAAAATATGTATCCCCTTTTTCTCTACAAGGACTAGTCGGTGTGTTATTTACATACATTAATACAAAAAAAAGATAAGCTTAAAAAAACATTGTAATTTCAATCTTGTATATTGAATATGCGTTTATTTGCCCTGCATTTACGTTTAAATAGAAAAACTTAAAAACGAGTTTTAAATAAATAATGAATGAATTCAGGTATTAAAAAGTTAAAACACTAGAAAAAAAATCAAAATCAATTTAAAAAAGTTTTTACAAGTATCATTAAAATTATTAGCGGATATCACTAAATAATCCCAATCAGTTGGTAAAATTAGCATTTGCTCCGTAAGAAACCATCTCATAAACAGAATGGTAAATTGGTCAGGAAAAAAATATTTTATATAAGAAATTTTTTCACATTATATATCGAACATATTTTTTAAAACTTCGAGTATTTATTTTTTGGTTACTAAAACAAATTTCAAAAAGTAATTTCATTTTTCCTTCCTTTATACATTTATCAAAATTTTCAATCTTTTTTATCTTTTTTAAACTAGAAAATACAAAAGATGTTTTTACATCCATGGAATTAAATGAAAAATTAAACTTGCAGTTTTAAAGTAGATTTAATCAGCTCCATTTTTTTCAGTAAACTAAGGGATAATTAAGGGAAGTCACTATCACACTATTTGTAAAAATATAAAATTATCCATGGAGAGACAGGGTAATCTAAACTGAAACCATCAAAAACCTATTTCATTTAATTTACTGAATATTTCCCAATGAGCGGTATTGTATAACCGTATTTACTGATTTGTGCTATCTTGAAACGATAAATATATTTGTCTAAATTGTTTTTGCTATTTAATTTATAACTTTTCAAAGAAGTCCCCATATTTATTTTTTTATTAAAACCACTAAAACAAGGAAGAAAATGTTAACATTCTATATTCCTTTAAAACAAGAACGCACAGCTTCTAAAAATTCACAATAAAACTTTTTATTGGGGATTTTAAAAAGCTGCGTGTCCTGTTTTGCATCTTCCAGAAGTTTCCTGTAAGCTATCCTTTAAGTTCAGCTTCAAAAATGTGCTGACTGCTTAAATGCGCACTCATTGAAAAGGAAGTGGCTTTCAATTTCACTTTTATCATAGCAATAAAACAAAACGATTACTTTTAAAAGTTTCTAATCGTCGAAATATGTTGCAACATCCCTTTTATTCTTTTACTTTCAAGATAAGAGATCTAATATTCGCTTTTTAAGTACCAGAACAAAAGAATTTGACCGACATGTTCTAAGAAGAGAGACATGTAATTTCAAAGCTATGTAAAATAGTTGGATTAGGTTTAAATATTTTTCCGATATTGCAATTTGTGATAGTAGAAGGGGAAAAACTAATAAAGTTTTAAGGTGTGAATATAAAAATTTTCAACACAAATTTAATTTTGAGATGGGTTAACGTTTATTTGAAGTACTCAAATAAAGGAAATATTGTCAAAATGAATTACATTCATTGCCTTTGTTAATCAACGGATTTTTTCTTTCTATACTTATTTTTCATCTAATATCATGCATTTTTAATGATATTGCATGCAGTGTTATTCATACAATATCAAAAACTTAAAGGTTGAGAAAGTAAGCAGTTTTCCTTTTACGTCATTTCGTAGTGTAAGGTGTGAAATTTGAAATCTTTTAACTTATACTTTAAAAACGGCAAAGGAGCTTACATAACTTCAATCAACAATATTTCTTATACTTATTTTTCATCTAATATCATGCATTTTTAATGATATTGCATGCAGTGTTGTTCATACAATATCAAAAACTTAAAGGTTGAGAAAGTAAGCAGTTTTCCTTTTACGTCATTTCGTAGTGTAAGGTGTGAAATTTGAAATCTTTAAACTTATACTTTAAAAAGAGCAAAGGAGCTTACATAACTTCAGTCAATAATTTTTATCTCACCTTTGAAAAACTACTTGTCTTGCCCAAGAACTGAAATCGGGGCTGTCTATTAGTGGATATATCTGTGTTTGCTGTGCAAAAGGTGTTATGTCCAAAATCGGCTAAAATGAGTTATCAAATCAGGCATGTTTGAAAATCAAGGACTAATCAAGTCTAATTCCACTCCTAAATATTTTTATTCATCAAGGAAAATTTAGGATATGTGAAACAAAACACATACATGTTAGAGTTAAATGGGTTATGTCCTAATAAAGGACTCAACAAAAATAAAATTAGAAAAATTTACTCTAAAAAAATTAAAAATTAGACTTAAAAAATTAACACAAAAGCCGTTTTTTACAATCCCGCTTTTCTCAAAACTATGATTTTGGACTTGACACTCTTTACACTACAAACACAGATGTGTACAAACCTATAAAATTCCAAGCCTCGTGATTTACCTTTTCATAAAACATTATAAATGTTCCATTTTAAAAGAAGTATTATCCAAAGTTATCAAGTCTTACTGATTTATTTATCTGCTTGTCCATCTTACTGAAAATGTAGCATAAATACGTTATACTTTTTATATGAATTTTATACACCGCTCCAAGTAAGTATCGTATTATTTTGGCAAAACTGCTCATTTATTTGATCTTAATTCAACAATGTTTTCTGAATTTATTGTCTGAATTATGAACTGTTTTGACACAAAAGGACATGCTTTGGTTGGCTGGGAGCGCTGCGGTCTTTTCTCTGTTACACGTGGGCTACTTAGACCGGGACCTACTACTTAAAGCCGATTTCGAACGGATAAAAACGTCCATGCCAAGAGTGGGACTCGAATACACAAAATCCGATACAAAATTCAGTGTTCTAGTCATTCGGCCATCAACCAGCTGTTTTCGGAAGTAATTAACGAAAAGTTTATTGCATTACCTTGATACGTAACATTTATTCAAATCCACGTTATTAGTATGCATTTTAATTTTCGCTAACATTTACCCAGTCACCTATTTGTATCCTCCACAGATTCAAAGAGAATTAATAGAGAAATTAAAATCCAGATTCCGGCATTGATGCAGTGTGACTTATGCCCAAAGCACTAAATTTCACAGTGGTGATATTCATTTGTGTATGAGTAATGGCGGCAGAAACTATGACTCCATCAAGTGAGTTGTATCCTCTATTGGAGTTGTATTGGAGTTGTATCCTCTATTGCATTGTGATCGGCGTCGGTGCCTCCACTTCCCCATGGTTCCAGTTGGAAACTGGGCTCGTCCAGGCTAAAAGGGACATGGGTTGGTGATCCAGTCTTACTCCTCACTGAATAAGTACTAACAGGTTACAATGACCCTAAACTAATTTCTGAAATGGGAACTTTCTTTTGCATGCTGGACTGCAAGCAGTGGCCACGTGTTTTCAGCCAAACTTGCCGCATGCCTTCGGGTGGGACGGCTTCTCATTTGGACTTATACGATGAAGCAAAGTATCTTCTCACTCTTGACGTTTTCGAATTTTGTTGGATAGTACCACATGGTAATAACTAAAAGTCTCCATTACCCTCTTAAGGGGATAGTGTCACGATCTAGATTCCCTATGTCGGTAATGTTAAAATTACTTATGTTTAAGGAACATTTAAAAAAATTCTATTGAATATAAGTTTATAATTTTTTTAATGTATATTGCCTGACGTATATTAAATACTTTAACCAGAACTTTTATAATTTAAATATCTTCTTTTTTTTTAATATATAACTTCTACTACATATGTATTTTTTTCAGAAACACCAAAATTACATCAAGTTTTATGTTACTAAATTTCTTTAAATTAATTTTTCTAAAAATCCCTTCGTTAAAATATGTAATATTATGCATTTAATAAATATGCAAAGTTTGAAAATAATCACAGCAGTAGTTTTTGAAGAAATGTTCCTTAACTGGCAAAAAACACTGTTTTGAGAAAATCAACATTTAGTGAAACATTCACTTGTGCTTAGTGCATGACAGCTCCATAGCTTGGATCATCTGGGTCATCAGCAATACTGTCTTCTAGTTTACATTTGTTCTGTCTTCTCTTTATTCTGGATTCCTTGGTTTGCTGTGAAGCATCATATTGATATATTATTAATCAGCTGTTTGCATTGCTCGAGAAGTATAAAAACCTGGAGATATACCTATAGTTGAAAGTACTTTGCATTTCGTAATATTTCCGTCATTATAGGATGCAATTGCTTCAAATACACCTCTTTTTAAAGTTTCTAACTGTACAAAAACATTCTTTGGGATCCGTGACCAGATTATACTATTTACACTCTCATTGCTGTTTTGTGTTTTCCCGTGCAAGTAGATCAGGATCTGCTAAGTCTCTATAAATGTTTTTAATGTAATCCAGTACTACTATTGGTAAAATAGTTGTTTTGCTTGGAGCACGGGAAATTAAAAAACAGCTAATGCAGCTATGAATGCAGCGAGTGGTTTGTTTTTGTTGGTGAGGGTGTGACGCCAGACGTTTTGACAGATGCTAATAGTTCTTTATAAAATTATTAAAAATACTTCTAGTGCAGCTAGAACAAATATGTAAATGTCATCAGAAGCACAAGAGTACATATTTTTTAAAAATGCAAAAATTGAAAAAATGCATTTTTTGTCGAAAATCGTAACCCTACCCTATTAATAAGGTTTCTTCAAATAGTAGGTTTGAGGAAATTTTATTACTTTCTGAAAAACTATAAAGACAGTTCTAGTTCATACATATACAGGTTTAATCTAGACGAAGCTGATTAAAAGTTTCAAATTAGAGACACATTGAGGAATTAAGAAAAACTCTCAAATATTTTACTTATCCTAATCTCATTAAGAATTGATCAAATTTTGAGGGCTAGGAACAATTCGATTCTAAAGTCATAACTAACATATTTTTTTAAATAAAATTAGAGTATACCACTTTCCAAAGCATTCAGACTTCGTTACGGGTGCATGAAAATGCTGCTCCCCATTAAGCAAAATCTCTAAGAGGGATCAGGTATTTAGTACTAGATAGTCAGGAAGGCGTGAGACAGAGATGAGGTAGAGAAATCAGTTTCTGAAATTATATTTTATGGAAATCGAAGGAGGAATTCTGGTATAGACATGTATTTTGGGGGGGGGGGGGTTCTTTTAAGGAAGTTTTCAGAAAATTAAAAACCAATGGAGATAGATGGACGAGAAAATTTGTGCCAGTCTATCTCGGTAAAGCACTAGCTCATTTATTAAAAGTAGCAAGGACTGTACAACATGAATTCGTTATAAAATCTCATCCATCTACTTTTCAGTCCTAAACTGTCTTTTTTCATATCCAATTTATATTTTTAAAACTAACCTTGAAAAAGAATATTCTACTGCAATGTATACCTCCATATTGTGATATATATGGAAATAAGATGGCTGATCTTCTGGGGGAAAAAAGGCAAAGGTATTTTGCAACGTACTCAAAGAGAGGCAATGTACTCAAGATCCCTTACTCTTAATAAATAGAATAATCAAAATTACTTTGAATAAGAACTGTCAGACTAAACTAACTGTACAAATTAGTGATACAACTTGGAGAAAGACTCTTGTAAATATCCCAGAGTTTCCAAGACAACATGCTGTTGCTGCCTTTAGGCTAGAAACTGGTCACGACTGTCTTACTGGTTACTTTCACAGATTCGGAATATTCTCTACCCCAAACTGCACCTTATGCAACAGTGATTATGTGATGAACGCTGAGCATCTTGGGGTATGCCCATCAGTCTTCGGAGGTATTTATTATAGATATTGTAAGACTAGAGAACAACTACAGGCCTTACAGACTGATTGACTTATGTTATGGCAATGTTTGTTTGATCATTGCCCAATGTTTCTGTTTTTCTGCAATTAGTTTGTTGTTTCTCCTTGTGTGTTTGAGCTGAGTGTTATCACTCTGGCGAATGATGTATATCAAGTGCTCCTAAGGTTCAAATACTACAGTTTTGACATGATGCTAATCAATGGGCGCAGAACTCTTTATAGTAGCAAGATAGAAAGACTACCATTAGAAGTGCGTAGACCAATATGAAGCATATGTCAGGAAACAATTACTTCAAAGTTTAATATTTATGTTTGGTAAAATTTTCTATTATTCTGTAGCTGAATTTTTTTCCTTACCTTTGTACACAAAATATCAAGAGATCCCAGGTATTCAGTGAAGCAACAAAATATCACGTCCAAGCTTGTATTTTGACTTTTTCTAATCCTGTTATAAGCACACAACAGTCAACAACACTCTTGCTCGTATGTTTTCTATATATCCTTGTATAGCTGTAATTGAAATACCATTCTATCTTAACGGCTTATAAAAGCACCCTTCTTTTCCTAGGGAATTTACAGTTGTTATACATTTTGTGTACACCATAAAAATGAAATGCTGTTTTGGGAATATTACAAGAATGGAAATATAACTAGAATCGAAAGAAAATCTATTTAAGATACAAACGAGGAATACGTAAAATAGGCAAACCCGCTACACACAGACATTACGCCTTGAAAAGTAGCTTTTTTTTAACCTGGAGCAGCATTTCGTTTTTAAAATGTATATCGTGGCTTGGCATTTACAGTGGCACAACTTTAAAAAAAAGAACTAAATTTTACAGGAAAGATTATTTTTTAATTTGCATTTTCGGACATATTAAAATATTTGTCTTATATGATGTAGAAACTAGATATAATGTTTAAGATATGTTATTTAGGAATTACAAGTACTGTATGTTCCGAAAAACCCGGTAGAGGGGGCTAATGACTTCTAGGAGGCGGAGCTAGCGATTACCGTGACAACCGCAACGTTATATTCGGTCGAGTGGTAGCTGAAAAAGAAAAATAACCGTAAAGTAACATTCTCCTGTATGGCAACAGCGAAAAAAATTCTATTCGTAGTGTCTCATTTTCTGCGACATGTTTTTTTTATTCAATTCGTAGTGTCGCCATTTCTGTGACACTGTATCTACAATTATATTTACCAAAAATATATATTTACCATTATATTTTTACCCCTTCTTTGAGTTGTGTCGTTGTTGAAGTAATCTTTAGTACATCATTTAGAGTTCTAACACATATTAAAATTAAATAAAACCAACAAATTATTTGCACGAAAACTTTTATTGCCTTTATTAATGAAAAAAAACTATCACCAAAGTCGACCTAAGATAAAATGTGCCACTAATCCAGAAAATGTTATAAACTCTCTCTTTCAGGACCATGTCACAAATGATGATCAGAGTGTGTTGATGAAAGTCCACGACCACTTTGATAACGGCACATCCGCCCTCTGATGCGAACTAGCGAAAGTACATTATGTGCCGTTTTACATGATAAAAATAGTATACCAATGGACTCGTTTTGATCAATAAAATCATACTTTAATAATTACAAGTTTAAAAGAACTTTTTATATACTATGTTTTTAAATTTTCTGTTGAATCATATAAACTTGACAATTCTATGTATTAATAAAAAATTTTTTTAAATTTTTTTTTATGAATTATCCCATCCACTTGAAAGAAGATAAAGTTAATTGGAAGTTAACTTGCGTTTAACTTTTCGTTCCGGTCCCATTCGATAGATGGCTGCACCAGTCTACAAGACAAATTTAACTGAAAATGAATTAACTGAAAACTGCTTAAAGATGGCTAAATGTATTAAAATAATGCATTGTCATCGTGTTCTGAGCTACTCTAAAAGTTTCAAATGTCTAGCTAGTCGGGAAGTTAGTTAAAAATCGATTGCAAGATTTGTACTGGACAAACACACGCACAAACAAGAAAGCGAGTTAATAAAAACATGGTAAAAACTTCGAGCTGTGCCACCATCAACGCATAATAGCGATGTATGGTTTTTATTAAAATTGTGACATAGTATATTATCAAAAGAATTACACATGGTTTAATGTTGAAATAAAATTTATTTACCTCGTTTATAATATACAATCCGATATTCACATTATGTACAGTGCAAAATATAGCATGATAGATAGTAATGTACAAAAACCGCATGCTTAGCGGGTCCATAGGCCAACTCCTTTCCTCAAAGTCAACAGCCAGTTCAGGAAAATTTGAAAGACGGATGAAGTTTGAAAAATCCAGTAATTCAAAATTTACTCCTACATATCTTTAGGTTTATCTTCCTTAGTCTAGCACCTAAGATTCTATTATAGCAAGAAGTGCTATTACAGATACTATGAGAGTTATTATTACCGAAGGCATATACTTGAGTGTTAAAAAATGACGATAGCGTCGCAAACACTAGACTAATTGAGCGTAAAATATTAGAAGGAATAAAATGAAATCTCAAGCACGAAATACATCCTCAGAGCTTTGTTGGTCCAATATTTCAGTTTTGG
Source organism: Dolomedes plantarius (assembly GCA_907164885.2). Classification (NCBI taxonomy): domain Eukaryota; kingdom Metazoa; phylum Arthropoda; class Arachnida; order Araneae; family Dolomedidae; genus Dolomedes; species Dolomedes plantarius. The sequence goes on from OU015492.1 coordinate 174,865,426, forward strand.
AATACAGAGCTGTCGTTATGGTGGAAAAGTCTTTTATCGGATGGCCGTCGAACCTTTGGACATCATTCATTAAAACTAGGGCGAGTCGAAATGGCAAATTCTGGTCAAGTTCACTGGTTTCAATTTGAAGCGTGTGTTAACTTGAGTATTTTTTATAGGTTTGATCTCTTAATTAAATCCTTAAGTTATCTTGTTAGAAATGAGGTCTAGGAAAAGCAGCTTTCTTACATATTTATTGTTTTCTGAAATGGAAAATTTAGAAAACAAAACTGGTCTCATCTTACAGTCATTAAAAATTAAATTCATCAAGACATTAAATTCATGTTTGTTTCTTAGATTCCTTCATAAATGTATAGGAGCAAACAGCTGATGAAGAGACAACTTAATTTTATTTTATTTTTCTTTAACTCTATATTTTTATATTGTTTACACAATGCCTCAAATCATAAGTGTTTGCAGAGTAACCGTTGCTAATTTTATTTTAACGTTTATAAATTTGCGCCAGTATATCTGGACAAAACACTAGCTCATTTATGTAAGGTAGCAAGGACTGCCAAAGAAATTTGCTGGTTATCTAAAGATGGTAATAAAATTAAAATACGAGAAAATATTTTATTTTTATCAGAATTTTATTTTTTGACTGTTCTGGATAAATTTGAAAGAGATTGAACTGTTTTGAGTGTGTTAACATTTTCTATGAGGGAAAAATGTAGATAAAATTTTCTCTCATATTACAGTAACTAAAATAAACTAATATATTATAATCATTTTTATACCAAATAATGGACAGAAACTAAATTATTTATCTTTCTTTTATATTGATAAAAGAATTTTCATTACTAAATTATTTGTATAAATAGTCAAATAAAGTTAAATTAAAGATCATGGATTTGTAACTAATTAGACTGAATCAGAAAGAATAAGTCACTGCAAATTACATTCGTGAACTGTTTGCTTCGAATAGATTCAGTGAAGAATATCAATTTCCATAACTGTGCATGAATGTTATGCATTGAGAACAAATAATCAAAAGACTATTATGCACCATGTAATACAACTTATCCGAAAATGTAAGCAACAAATAGAAATAAATAAAATCGCATGTCCTATTCGTGCTTTTCTTATGTTGATTATTAGTAAAATATTTTGTTTATATAAATAAAAAAATATTTAGTTACAGTTATTACGATAGTTGTTGACAGATCAGCTTGTTTAGAAAGATATTGCAGATACATTTATAATATTATTCTCGTGGCTTCCAAATAGAAAGAAGAGCTACGAATTAATACATATCACTGATTTATCTTATTGATATGAATTTATTCCTTTTCTACGCTTTTAGCTAAACAAAGGGCTTTTATGCCTTTTCTGTATCTTGCATGAAACCTCTCTTATGAGTAATAATATAATTGCGCATATAAACTTGGAAAAAATTTCCGCTTTTATATAAATACTAGAAGGTAACCCGTCATTTTGACGTCATAATACTAATAATGACGTCATAATGGAAAAAGTATATGAAAGTTAAAAAATATCCCGAATTATCTAACAATATTGCATTTAATCCACACCTTGTAAAAGCAAACCCTTTCATTATTTTTTATTTATTTAGATTTTCATGCGATTGGAGTAGTAGACTGCCATCCAGTTTTTTACAGCTCACTACGCGATATGAATACTTGAGCTACTTTATTCATTCACATTCAAGTTTTTTTACTTTCAGAATTCATCGCAAAAGTAAACAGATTTTTAAAAACTGCTAAATATACAACTAAAAGCATCCAATTTTCTTTAGTTCTGAATGTTTTATAGAAAAATAGGCTGAACAAACGCGATTTGATGGAGAAGATATTAGTTTTTAGGTAAGAAAAAAAATCTGATCCACATCTGAAATTGAAATTAGGCCTAACCGGCCGTTTGTTTACTGGGGGCTTCAATTGAAAGATGAGTAGAGCCCGAAAGAATTATACAGAGACAACGGCTATTATATATATAATACATAACTGATAATTTTTCAAATCAATACAGAATAATCAATCACAAATCTGCTCTTCAAAGCTGCTATAATTTTTTCATATAATCTACATTTAAAAATACATCATGCATTTAAATCTGATCAACTTTATGCCAGTGTATATGCCATTCCGACTCTCTTTTGCGAAACAACATTCGTTTTTTTCCGTACCATCTCCTTAAAATAGAACTCCGTGTTTAAGAACAGCACTCTGCTATTTTTTCTGTGACTCATGGATGGACTGACAGTGGACAGTGTGTGATTGGTGTTAAAGCAGGACGTAGAAGTATTAGAAGCGTTCATTTTATGTTAAAATGGCAGAATTATTTGTTTTCTAACAGATGTATGAAAAACGTGCGTATCCTTCAAAAATATAAATCCTAAAAAGTATTTAATGCTGTAACAAGGTTAGAGATATTTATCTGTAATGTGATGTTGAATTCATGAATTTAGAAATATTGTGTGGCGAAAAAAAAATTGTAAAATGCAGCAGAATATATAGATATGCATTCGTACCGATCTCTAGCGATGAATACCAATCTAGTTTAAGACGAGATATATAGTCTTTCAAAATTTTCAGATTAAAAAAATTTTCCGCAATACCAGCTGCAAACTCTGTTTTTATATGTTCGGTTGATTTTAAAACCATAAAAATAAATTTTATTCTCATAATTTAAATTAATAGTTTTTAATACCGTCATAAAATGCTAATATTTTATTTTACAAGAATTATAATATTTATTGGATATGGTTAACAACATGTATATCAAATTGAGAAAAAGGACATGAGGTGCGATATATTAAAACTGTGTTATTTACTGTAATGGCATATTTTATTGAATATTATACCTATTTATAAGAGATTTGTTTATTTAATTTCTTGAAGCTGTATACAAATTTTTTTTATGTATCCATAAACGTTGGCCTTATATATGCTTAAGCTTCTTTGAAAGTTCTAAGCACTTGGTAGTTTCGAAAAATTACAGTTATAGTTCCACTGTGTAAAAGCATTGTTTTTTTTTTTGCTTCAAGTGTTTTACAATTCACTAAAAATTTCGGAAATTTGATCTAGATGCTTACAAAAATTTAAAGATTTCTCGCATTGAGTAAAGGTTTTGTGCTGAGTTTCATTGAAAAATTCCTGTAAAGCTAAATTCTTAAGACATGCCCTATGCAAAACTAACTGCATAGGACATGAAAGTCAGAGGGCTTCAAAACAACGAAACGGAAAACTCTTTATACGTACATATAACTTCGTACACGTAAGATATGAAAATATAGTTCATCCTGAAATGTGGTAAGTCACAATCAACAACATATACATGAAATTAGAAATGGTGAACACAAATATTTATAAGATAAATTAATAAGTGTTTATAAACTAGCAAAACAATCCGGATCAGTAAATGCATATATTCTACGAATGAAAAATGATAAGGTGCATGTAAACAAACATTATTATATAATCTCTAAAATGAAACGACGACATTACACAGAAAAAGATAGTGAAATGCTGAGCAAAATAAATACAACAATATTAAAAATTTAAGATGTATTTTTTCCAAATACTCCTGGCAACATTTTTCCTGGATACCTTTCCATATAAAAACAGTACACATTTCAAATTAAGTCGTTTAACAAATATGAAAAAACATTCTCTGTATAAAGTCTCGTTTTGCTTTATATGTAAGTCATCTTGATAACGTAAATTACACATTGTATTTATACAAATATACATATTTCTTACATGAAGTAATGCACTTATTACAGGTACAAATGTTATGCAAAATAGAAAAGATCAAGTTAAGTATTAATCATATGTTTGATAATTATATACATTTCTCATCGTATTATGCAAAAAGTTTTTAAGATTTTAGGCAGTTCTTTTTTTTATGAAAACACAGGGGATATGCAATGATATTTTAAGTCCAATTGAATTATGAAAGATATTACATAAACATGAAACAAATTATACAGTCCTTCATTTAGAAATGTATGTCAACAATCTTGAAAAAGGATACATTTTAAATGTGTTCTCCTCCTTAATTAATGCCTCCTATTACCTCTTACAGATTTTTCCTTTACTCAACATGTATACGTGTAATGACTGTCGAAAGGAAACTAAATAGTTTGCAGTTTACGAATTTTGCAGTCTTCAAAAGAAGCCATTCCAGTGTCATGTTTTTCAATAAATCCAATATTACATCTAAATTTATTTATCTAAAAAAGACTATGTGCATTTTTAACTAGATGAAAATATGAATTGAAATCTCATGCAGAATAAGGTTCATTTCAAATCTAAAAAATGGATCTATAATTTTTTTTAATAATATCATGCAAATGTTCTTCGCTTGTATCCGATAGCCATAGTAAATACGTGTATTATCGCACATTAAATTATGGGATTAGCATAGAAGAAATATTTTTTTATAAATTTTTCAGAGAAAAGTTATTAATTTTTAAACTCCTTTTTTTTGTTCCCTGTGCATAGTATATGTCTTTTAACAAGTAATGATTCCTCGAAAACAGCTCTATCGTCTAGTATTTTTGATGGTTCGGTTTTTCTTTCTTTTTTTAACGATGGGGGCCGTTCAGGTATTACGTAAGCATTTAAGTGGGGAAGAGGGGATCAGAGCAATGCTTACGTAAGGCAGAAAACATGCACGCAAGAGATGCGTGTGCTGCGATGGGCTCCTGACTACACCAACTCCCTTACCGTCTACACTTCTATATTTCTTACTTTTGTATTGTACTGTCTACTTTCAAAGAATTAATAAAACCTTTAGAAAGTCGATATACTTCAGACTGTTTTCTCTTATTGTTTGGTGTATTTAACCGCTGATAATTTAATATCCATTTATGCTTGCTTAGAAACATACTAAATTTAATGATTGAAAAAAAAATAGTTTGGACTGAGAAGCAGAGACAAGGAATTTGCCAAATTTTACGTAAGCAAAAGGGGGGATTGCTGATTGCTTATTTTTGCTTATAAGGGGATGGAAGGAGTATAAAGTGACTAAAAATGTGTTTGCGTAACACTTGAAGGGCCCCATACCTTTTCTATATTCTACAAATGCTGATTATCTGGCTTTATATTTTAACTCATTGTCCTTTTCTGTCCTCTTTTTAATGTAAAGTTACTTCTTTTGTATCAACAATAAGCAAGTGCTGAAAGACTCACTATCTGATATCACGTAATATTTATTTTTTCCCCTTAAATAACAGTTTCATTACTTTTTGAATTCGCAACAAAAGGAAGGTCTGCTTGTGAAATTCACATGAAATTTCAACATAATCAGCATTTTTCGTACAATTTCCTTTTTATTGACTTTTGCATGTGGTGAATCTCTATTTTTCCCCCTTTAATAACAGTTTTATTACCTTTTGAATTCACAACAAAAAGAAGGATTGTTTTTTTAATTCACAGGAAATTTAAACATAATCAGTAACATTCGGATATTTTGTCTTTTGTTTGTTTGTTTGTAGACTTTTGCATACAGTAAGAGATGAATTTTGATAACAATCCTCAGCATATTATGGATATCTCAATTTACAAGGAATCATCAATTTGAATAGAGCGTAATTCTACGACGATATCAGTTTACAAATGGCGAAGTTGGTATTAAGAAATGTTAAGAAAGAAAAAAATATGGCAGCGGATAAGTACTTTACAATCTTAATATTTACTAGTAAAATGTTAGGTGATCTTGAGAGTTATTCTATAATGTTATAAAATATAAATTCATTGTACTACTGTACTACGATTTAAACTTAATAGTTGAAGTATACAATATACAACATGCTTAAAAGCCCACTCAAAAAATAAGAGATATCTAGCGGGCCTACATTTTGCTATTTACAAGTTTCATACTTCAGTCACCCATACATTTAAACCTTAGTAACATACAAATTGTTCTCATTTCAAGATAGAATTCATAAGTTTATACTTCTAGAATGTTTTTATAAACTTTCATTGTTTTAAGAACTAAACAACTTAGAGAAACATCTAAATTTATAATTCTAATAAATGAATGATTATTGTTATTAGAATGACTACTCTACTCGAATATCTAAATGGCTAAAATCTTGTTTATTAAAGAAGCCGAAGGAAAAAGGATTATATCAAAAACATGATACATAGAAAAATTGTCAAAGTTGATATTGTACATGTCAGTGTCAGCAATTTCTCGACAGTTTTCTTTCATTTTTTACATCCCAAGTGACTTGATTCGGTTAAAATGAATGAAGTTTTTAAAGTCAGATGTAGTACAAAAAATTAATTCATAGTTTTCGACAGCAACTTTTGCATTGAGAATAACAAAGTATTCTTTCACGGGAAATTTACTACCTCATACTTTCATACATATTATGAATATGTATTGCGGATACGAGAAACTCATACATTGAAATACGACAATTTGGACATTTATACATTTATATCTATTCATCTATAGTTTATGCTCAAATTTTATATTGACAATGAAATTTAATAAATAAATCTGAATCAAAGTTCTCTTATAATGATGAGCATAACAACTTGATGAAAATGCAAGATATTTTGTTCGTTTTTTTAAATAATGAAAGAATGATGAAATTATTTGCAATATAATTCTAATAATGTTAGAGTTTTGATCATTTTTTAAGTTCTTCCTCAAATATAAAAATAATCACTTGGAATATAAATGAAAACAAAAATTTATTCATAATAAATCCTTTTTTAACTACTTCATTTCCTTAACGTATAATTTTCGAAAATTCTCCCTCGCAGGTAAAGTACAAATTTTTAAAAAAATATTAACTTTACTCAACAAACAAGATTAAATTTATGACCCTGTTAATTTTCTCATAGTTGTATACAGAACAATATTTCTAATTATGAAAATCAATAACATTATTGATGGACTTCTATACTTTTCTTTAGTCTTGTAACATTGTCGGCTCAATACAGTCTTTATGAGGCCCATATTTTCTGTAGAAATAAATCATATTTACTCTCAAAAACATTAAATAAATTATGCTGCTGTCAGAAATGTTTTATAGGTAGATGATCAAAGTTAACAATTTATGGAAATATTTATATAGAAATTTCGCTGTAAAATTGTGACTAAGAGTTCATTTAATGTTCCTTATTCATTCAGTAAACGATATATTTATGGCATAAAAATTAGCATTTCAGTTAATGTTCCTTATTTATGCAGTAAACGATAGATTTATGACATAAAAAAAAATTAACATTTCAATTAATGTTCCTTATTTTTGCAGTAAACGATAGATTTGTGACATAAAAAATTAACATTTCAGTTAATGTTCCTTATTTATGCAGTAAAAGATATATTTATGACAAAAAAATTAGCATTTCAATTTATGTTCCTTATTTATGCAGTAAAATATATATTTATGACATAAAAAATTAGCATTTCATTTAATGTTCCTTATTTATGCAGTAAACGATAGATTTATGATATAAAAATTAATATTTCAATTAACGTTCCTCAATTATGCATTAAAACGATAGATTTATGACTAAAAAAAATCCCTAAATCCCGGTCCCTAGATTTTTACTCTTACAAAATAAAAAATAATAATAAAAACCGATAAGAAACCTGTCGAGAATTTAGACTCTGCCATTATAAGTCATTCAGCACACCGGACAGGCTCATAATTTGCAGTTACACACGACAGTAATGATTAACGTGTGCCCCCCACTCGCATCAGTTCATATGCATTTTCAAGGCAACATTCGTGAGGTACTCACAAATAGAATGAACAATATTACAACACAACACTTAATGTAACACTTACAGTATAAAAATACAAATAATATTGTAGTATTTTATATACAACCAGGATATTTAACGAAACACGCACGATGTCCGTTCAAAAGAAATTAATGCAATAACCACGCTATTTTTTTTTTCACAACTGAAGGAAAGTAACAGCAGGCTTTATCGATTCCCATAAAGAGCAAAAGAAGATAAATTGGTTTGGTCAATATATAAATCAACAAACATGTTTATGTTTTAAGCATATTTATAAAAAATTGTGCATATTTCACTTTATGTTTGACAATACATGCGCTAAACATATATTGCAGACATCCAGAATATAAATTCAATGTCATTACATATCCAAACGCAGCTTATGGTTTTCCCGTTAAACTTAAAATCGCGCGTATAGAGAGCAATGCAACTTTTTCGGAAAGACATGAAATATAGTGAAACACTAAAATTTTCAATGAAAGAAGAGCATCTTGGAATTTTTTTTTAAATTTTTCCACTGCGAGTTACGGAACTGAACGATATGGTGTCAGCAGTGTCTCTAATTTTCAAAAAAAAAAAACTTAAAGCTTATAATTCATTCATGTTATAAGCTGATAAATATTTAAAGATTGAGCCGAAGTGCAGAAAGTCAATTGTTTTTCAAGAATTGGTTAATACAAGCAAATGCAAAATTTAACTTTCGTTTCTTTAAGCCATATACACTAGTTAATTTTAGCTTGCTAAAGTTAATAGTCAATATATAAAAATATCCTTTATATCTAATGAAGTGTGTAATAGTAACTTATATAACCTTACCATAAAATAATATTTTATATTTATTACGTAGAAAATGGTTTTTCGATTACATGTATCTTCATCTACTATCAGAGAATTGTAGCGGTATAAGAATCACTTAAATTAGTCTATGACAATTCCAAAATGCTCTATACACAATAACTAACCACAAAAAATAATTTTTTAAGACTTATTTTCTACTTTTAACTCAAAACACTGTTTTCCATAAGTTAAAAGCAATATTTTCTAGAACGTTGACAAGAATGTGGAGCATGAATTACTTAGATATCACCAAATTTCTTCTTACAATTAAACGCACATATAGCAGATATTTCAAACCAAAATTTTAAGTTGGGCAAAATATATTGACCAAATTTGTATTTTCGTTAAAATTCAATAAACGGGCTCTGAGATTAAATAAATGATAAAGGAGTGACAGATCTGAATACTGAAATGAAGTGTATGTATTTTATTATAATCTACCTTTTAACAAATCGATGATTGTTTGATGTATGTTGGGGTAATCCTAAAAAGAGAAGTATCCAAAATATTGATCACGATTTGTTAGCAATTTTGAATTATCCAAAAATTAAAGTAGTTTAAAAGTGCTTTTATTCCCTTTCAAACTTTCCTTTTGAAGTGACATCGTCTTCCAAAAGAATATTATTTGCTTAACTTTATACATTTAAGGAATTATTTATGCATGGTGATGTAGCGTTTACCAAGCTTTCAATCCATTTGCCAGTTTAAAGCAAATGAGATCGAGCATGATACTTATAAAAACGTTTATTCTTTAACTCATATTAAATCCTTCATTTTTTTCATAATTTTGTTTAATGTAAGTTAAACAAAAATATGTTCTAACTCACATTTATTCCTGATATAAAATATGCTAAAAAATATCTCTTATGATGAATGTAATTTCTTCTTCTTAATTCAATGATTTTCATATAACAGCTTCTGTTACCCTACTGTATTTTGGAATAGAATAGCAAATTCATAAATCCAATGGGACATGTAATTAAAATAATTTTACTAGAATTTCTGAATATTAATTGAATGGATAGAACTGGGCAATTTAGCTTTTGTAAATCTGTATTTTATTTTCAAAATTAAAAGTAAATATTAAAAAAAGCCGTAACTACAACAATGGTTATATTTTAATCATGGATTCAAAAGTATTTGCATCATTAGTCGAAATTGAAATGACAATTGATTGAAACTTATGATTCTTAGAAATTCATAAAGTAAGTGAACCGAAAAAGAAATATGTTTATGGAATACCCCAAAATACATAATTTTAAAAAGGAGTTAAAAATTTAGTCACTATAATTTTTTTCAAAAAAAAAAACTGTTTGTATAGCTTTTAGCTATAGCTTAAAATGATTTCGATCAAATATTAATGATTATATATAGAACAATAAATTATATTAATACACATGTTTTAATTACTCTTAACTTTAAAATATTAACCTATGTAGTTAAATAAGATAAAAATGTTCCTGGTATATGGTATGCGAGCATATTGTATTCAGATTTGTTTTTGATATGCAGAAGTAACTTAGTATAACAGATAGACATTTAGATAAGAATAAATATTCAAGTTTCTTGATATTTCATACTGTTCATAGCTAAGCAGTTAAGACCATAAGGTTTTTGTGCTCCACATTTCCTGAATAAAACTTATCAATACTTATAAGGATACTCAGTTAACTCTTAAATTTGATATCAAACACATTTTGTGTAATAACCTCTCTTATTTCGCGCAATATTAAAAGCAATGAATTAAATTACGTTGAATGCTAAACGCATTCCAAAACATTTTAAAAATAGCATCATTTCCAAAATGTAAAAAGTATAAAATATAAATTCTAATGGTTTCCCTTTTGAAGCAAACATCGTCTCACATTTTTTACCCGGTTTAAGGCTTGCGTTATCGAACCATTCATTATGAACTGCTGCAGTGTCTCAAACCCAGCTTAGCAACATGTAGACCAGTCTTTATGCAATTGAGCTAGATCATGAGGCGACGTGTCACTAGGGTAGCTACGGTCAATAACAGGATAGCCGTGGGGGATGGTAAACCTACGCGTGGACCAGTATTGCAGCTGTCTCCTTCGCAAAAGCACATGTGGCCTGTCTTGTGTCCCTCGTACATACAAACATGATCCACCATGAAGAGGTTGATCTGGATGTTCTTTGTGCATGTTCGCCGAATCTCTTCGTTTGCTGCAAAAAATAACAAGGAGGTAGTCAAGAGTTCAATTGTGAATAAACATTTTTTTACAAATTAACCTTTTCCTTAAGAAGATGGGATAGCATGTATCCTAAGAATACGGGTCCAAGAATGAATGAAAAAAAAAATATATATATATATATATATATATATATATATATATATATATATATATATATTTATTTATATATATTTATATATATAGACAGTATTGACACTGCTGACGAAGAGATGCTGTCTAAAACCTCTTTCATTCGTATCTTTTCATGTTTTTAGTTCCTGACTGCAAGTAGCTTTAGTGCTAATACTGGTTTTTTCTACCAACTATTTCTTATATATATATATATATATATATATATATATATATATATATATATATATATATATATATAAATAAAAGACAAAGTTAAAAGTGAAAAACCAGTATATGCTCATATATATATCTATATATTTATATATATATAACCCCCTTAAGGGGGTATGAAATTCCCGTTCTAAAGAGGGAAATGGAAAAATGAAGTTAAAGGTTAATACGCTAAATGAAGTATTTTTTGCTAAATGAAGTATAAATGAAGTATATAACCCCCTTAAGGGGGTATGAAATTCCCGTTCTAAAGAGGGAAATGGAAGAATGAAGTTAAAGGTTAATACGCTAAATTTAGTATATTTTTCATTTTTAAAAATATTAGACACACATTTTTGTCTTCATTTTATAACACAAATGGATTTAACGTGACTTTAAATAGTCATTTCCCCACTTTGTCTATTTTTATTTTTTTTTTTACTTTCCCCCTACTTTGTTTAAATAGATAAAACAAACCAAAGCGAAAAAAATGCAAAATAATAATAATAATAACCTAGTAAAACTGAAACGTTACAAATCATCAAGAAATACTTTGATGTGATGTGGAACGTTCACAGTGACAAAAGTAAGATCGCATTTCAATTTAGGAATATAAATTTTCAGGAATAGATTTAAAACATTACAGATGGTATTTTATGTTTTAATATGTAGTGATCCCCAAAATGTTACCCCTATGCGTTTGAGAATTTTTTTAAAAATTTCAATCGGATGTACAAATAAAATTAGTGAATCAATGTATATTCAAGCTCAGGAGCACTACGTATTGATACAATACTGATATCTCGTGTGTTAAATTAAATTATAGTAGGCTCAATACTTCATTGTAATGACTAGCTACATTAACAAAGTTGATTATGACAGTAATACATCTCTTCTACGCAATATGTCCAATACGAGTAAAAATACATAGAAAATGTCTACAAATTATTTAGATTAATAACTCATAGAATAATCTAAAAACGGTTTGAATTGGAGATTGACTATAGTAAAAGAGTTTCAAAATTATTCGTTGGAAAATTCATTGGATACGTTTAGCTTTACATTCTTGAAAAAAAAATTGCTCTTTATTTTTTACTACTGAGAAGCAGAGTGCTTTTGTTTTACTCACTCCTTTGTTCATTTTACTAGAATGATGATATATAAGGGAAGATAACTTCTGTCTACATTTTCACTTATCAATAGTTTAAGATTTAATGACCAATAATTAATTTTTATCTACTCACAAATAGACTTACTTCTCTCTCATCTATAAGTCAATTGGAAAATCATGTATAACTCTCGTTTATGCAACGCAGTTCTCAAAAACCGGTTAAAAACCAATTGTGTTACAAAACCAATTGTTACAAAAACCAATTGTGTAGTATTCAATACACCCTATGTGAATTTAAATAAAATGAGTTGCCCTTCTATTAAATATGTAAAGGGCAAGTAGGATTAAGGAGGCACAGGGCCTTGAAGCTCGAAAAAAAGACTATAAATATGGTCAAATTGTAACCACAAAAACTCAAATAATATTAGGAAAAGAAATTTTATTTCTTTATACATATTAAGTACGTATCTTTAAATATGTCATATATAAAAATGGAAATTATAAATCTATAAAAAATTTTTAAATCAGCAGTTTAGAATTTATATGATTAACTGCTAATTTTGAGTTTGTGTGCAGCATTACTTTTAAATTATCAATAGAAAACTGATAAAACTCATATGTATATTCCATGGTTCTTTACATTTTAAAGCTAGAAAAATGTACAATTCCAGAATACTTTTTTTATGTGGGAAAATTATGCAAACAATTGTGATAATTTTTGAAGTTTTCAAATTTTATGCTCAATTTTTAATTCAAATAATATTTATTACAATTTATTTGGTTTTACATTACAGGTAAGTATATTACAAGTGTATTCTGACCGTTGATTATTTTCTGTAAGCATATATCTCAATTTTATGATGCGCGCAGCACTTTATGATTTTTAATCACCAGTTAATCATATAAAATTCTAAACTGCTAATTTGAAAATTATTTATAGATTCAGAATTTCCATTTTTACCATGTTTTTATTAACTTGCTTTCTAGTTTTTTTGTGTGTTTGTCCCTTACAAATCTTGCAATCAATTTTTAACTAACTTCCCGACTAGCTAGAAATTTGAAACTTTTAGAATAGCTCAGAACACGATGACAATGTATATTTTTAATACTTTTAGCCATCTTTAAGCATAATTAAATTAATTTTGCTTTGTAGACTGGTGTAGCCATCTATCGACCAGAACAGGAACGAAAAGTTAAATGCAAGTTAACTTCCAATTAACTTAATTTTCTTTCAAGTTGATGGGATAATTCATCAAAAAAATTTTAAAAAAGTATTTATTAATACATAGAATTGTCATGTTTATATGATTCAACAGAAAATTTAAAAACATGGTACATAAAAAGTTTTTTTTATCGTGTAATTATTATATATGACCATATTTGAAGATATGCACTTTATGTGTATAAAGAAAGAAAATTTCTTTTTCGAATACTTTTTGAGTTTTTATGGTTAGACTTAGACCATGTTATTGTCTGTTCGTCGACCTTTAAGGTCCTGTATCCCTTTAAACTTTTTACTCCATTAGAAAAGGGATAAAAAATGAATATTTTTTTCTGGAACACGGGATACTTACGCTGTTTGGCGTTCATCACGATCTTCACGCAGCATCCATCACACTGTTTCAGGGTGGGTAGTTCACTGGGGAGGGCGGTCCAGTTGAAAGGGTCGCGACAACGAGGATCTGACCACGAATCACATTCATAACACCAGTAGCTCTTACCACCTATGGCAGAAAGAAAAAATATTTATAAGTGCATTTAAAATATTTGCCTTACACAAGAACTTTTCATTTTTAAGAATTTCCAACAAGGGACAGAAGTCTGCATCCCATCTTATATATTTTAAGAGGGGGTTCTATTAATTCAAATAATATTTGTTACAATTTATTTGGTTTTAAAGTTTACAAATATTTAAAACCATTTATATATATATATATATATATATATATATATATATATATATATATATATATATATATATATATATATATATATATATATATATATATATATATATATATATATATATATATATATATATATATATATTCATATATGTATGTATATATATGATTAGATTTATGCATACATATATACATACATTTATATTATATTTATATTTATATAATATAAAAATAAAGCATTTTTACATACTTTATTACTTTTAATAATAATTAAAAAATAATACATTACAGAGGCGTGATTTTTTTTATAGAGTTCGAGAATAGAACGAGTAAACTTATTCAGAAATTGGAAAATGGTAAGTTTAAATTTACTTCAGAAAAGTGATTTCTTTTTATAGATAGTCCAAATGTTTTAACTTATCAATTTAGATATATTACTTATCATCACTTATGATAGTCAGCAGAAACGAGGAAAATCAAACATAAATTGAATTTTATTAAGAAAATACATTTCCCAGGTAAAAAAATTGGAAAAAAAATTAGTCAAAATTTGACACTCCTGAAATCAAACATTAATAACAGCAAAATATTTTAATATTTCATGTACACAATCCTTGTTATCATAACTTTTTCTAAACCCTAAACTATTTCTATGATAACAGCTTTGTTTTCTGTTTTTTATCCACTACAGAGCAGTTAAATATTATCAGTTCTTTAGTGTATTGAATTCATCGATAAATACTGACACCATCAATGTATTTGTCTGTAACTCAACCCAGCAAAAACAATACTGACCCAATTGAAAGACTGCCTCAACTATTACTATGATAACAGCTCTGTTATCTGTTTTATCCGCTACAGAGTAGTTAAATATTATCAGTTCTTTAGTGTACTGAATTTGTCGATGATAAAAAAAAAAACTGACACCATCAATGTATTTGTCTGTAACTCAACCCAGAAAAAAACAACACAACACCGACCCAATTAAAAGACTGCTTTACGCCCATTAAAAATATATACAAATAGTGTTTGTTTGTTTTTCTAATAGTTTCAAAGCATAGACAATATTCGTAGTTCGTGGTAGATGTTTAAAATTACAAATTTTTTAAAAACAGTTTACCTTCATATTTACATTTCATGACAAACTTGGAAAATTAAACGAAATATTAGGCATTACGTTTAACTTTTCGCCTCATCTATTCACGAGTAAAATTTCATTTAGAAAATTATAAAAGAAAATACCCTTTAAATGCATTGGAAAATATTATTTTATACAGTAAATAAAAATTGCACGTTAGATAAACATTTGAAAACGCGAGATTTCACTATGGGAGGTGTATAATTAATTAAATATTTTCAAAATTTAGTAAAAAATATATATATAACAACTATACGTTATAATTTGTAGGAGCATATATCTAAACAAAGCAGCTACAACATGTTAAAGACGTAATTGATGCAAAAATGGTACAATTCATAATAACAAGTTTATAAAAATTTAAGTGAAACACTAATTATAACCTCCTTCATAGCAAATGGGTAATGTGCTTAAATAAAGTGATATATATATATATATATATATATATATACATATATACATACACATATATATATATATATATATATATATATATATATATATATATATATTTATACATACATACATATATACATACATATATATATATATATATATGTATATATATATATATATATATATATATATATATATATATATATATATATATATATTATATATATATAATATATATATATATATTTATACATACATACATATATACATACATATGTATATATATATATATATATATACATATATATATATATATACATACATACATATATACATACATATGTATATATATATATATATATATACATATATATATATATATACATACATACATATATACATACATATGTATATATATATATATATATATATACATATATATATATATACATACATACATATATACATACATATGTATATATATATATATATATATACATATATATATATATATACATACATACATATATACATACATATGTATATATATATATATATATATATACATATATATATATATACATACATATATATATATATATATATATATATATATATATATATATATATATATATATATATATATATATATATATATATATATATATATATATAATTAGATTTGACAAAATATTTTAGATTTCATTTAACAGCTGAATTTTTCCAAGATCTTGTGAAATTATAAAAACATATTTTCATAAATGTTAAAAAATAAAGCATTTCAATACACTGACAGCTGTTAAGAAATATCTTTTTTGTTGTTTCATAAATTAATTTATCGTTATTTTCACTTTATTATCATTTCAAGAGCTAGTATTTCTACAAACTTAACTAAAATAACACTAAATATAATGGATATTACTTAATTTATTCTTAATTTAATTGAGTCTGCTAATCAAAGCATTGCTAATTTAAAGTGATATTATTCATGAAATTATGCATAATACATGAAAGAAAATTTTTATTATTAAAGCTTTGCAATAAAAGAAAGAAACACTATAAGACACATTTCAACATTTTGCACATATTATCAAGTAAAATTAAGACAAGTCGCTTATTTAAAATCAATCTTTTTTAAGTATTTATTGATGTAAGTTCTCTTGACATAAATTATGCATCTTTAGTAACGGAGAATGATAAGTTTAAATTTAATTCAGAAAAGTGATCTTTTTTATAGGGTCGAAAATTACAAGGATTAAACTTAGTAAGAAATGGAGAAAGGTATGCTTAAGTTCAATCCAGAAAAATGATTTTTTTTTAATTGGGTCCAAGAATACAAGGACTAAACTTGATCAGTGATGGAGAATGGTAAGTTTAACTTTAATTCAGAAAATTGTTCCTTTTTTTATAGGGTTCAAGAATGCAAGGACGACACTAACTCAGAAATAATACATTACAGAGGCGTGATTTTTTTTTATAGAGTTCGAGAATACAACGAGTAAACTTACCCAGAAATGGAGAATGGTAAGTTTAAATTTACTTCAGAAAAGTGATTTCTTTTTATAGGGTTTAAGAATACAAGAACGACACTGATTGGTATAAAATTTTAATAAAACGGCACATATTGAGCAAAATTATGTCAAATACTGCTGAAAAGGATTTGTAAGGTATACATAAGATTCGATTCACAAGAATCGAACTTTTGAGTGAATGAATTAAAGAAGCTGCTTGAGATATGCTAATTTCGGCATACGCGATTGGTATAAATACCAGGCAGCTTGATTAAGTAAAAAGGTTGTTAAAGTTCATAGATAAGCGAGAGGGAGCTACGAGGTAAGCAGCTCCAGGTGTTAACCGGCACTTGTGCTTAGGGGGCCCAAAGTTTACGTGGCAGAACTGCTGGTTTGACTCTCTGCTGGTTTGTGAGTATGGCAAAGTGTATTTTTATTGAATGCTAATATATATTCAGTACAAGTAGTACGTATGCTTATTGCTGTAAAAGCAAATTCTATATGTGCAACAAATTCAATAAATATTGTTTCATGTATAAACTGTGTTTGCATCAAATTCATTTAGAGTGCCACTTCAAATTATATGCACCCAAGTCTGGGTAGAAGTAGCTATACTCTACAGATTTTATGTAAATTAATTTCCAACTGAAATGAAAAAAAAATCTTCTTTTTTTCAGAAAAACAAAAAGTTATTAAAACTGGTTAAAAATAAAATAATAAGAAAAGGCTTCTTGAATGAGGATGTAACTCTAAAAAGATGCTTACGTAACAAAAAATGAGTATTCAGCATATATATGCATTATTTTAGTAAAAAAATTACCACGAAAGAATATCATGAAACAAAGCAATTGAAGTATTATTACTATTTTCTCATAAGTTTATATAAAAAAAAGAAAAATCGTAAAGAAAATTACAAAGAATTTAGTTATTTCATCAACTTAAAAATTGAAAAGTACATTTTAGACATTTCATGTTCATTTCAGTGCAACGTAAAATGATTACCTCAATCTAAGCAAAGGAACAGAAAAAAGTGCTCTAAGATACTTAAAATATACTTCATTATTTTTAATTGCATTTACTGCTGCGTTTGATAAGTATATAAAGTTTTAGAACAAAATATACTTCGATGAATGAAATGAAATTTGAGAGTTGACCTGTATGAAGAAATTTTCAATTCACCGAATATCTGCAGTGCTGCCATCTGTGTTTCATATATTAAACTAAAGATGCTGGTGACGACAAAATTTATGAAAACAAGATAGTAAAAAAATATTTTACAGGTCAAAAAGAATAAAAAAAAACATCTATTATCGTGTACATGTAAATTATTTAAGCCACAATAATTATGAAACATTGATGTGTATGAAAAGAGACACAAACTATTAAGTATTTCAAACGTAATTTTTTTAAAATTTAAATCTGTTATCAAGACATAAACAGTTTAGTATTCAATTGCATACTTAAAATAGATAAATTATTTTAAGTCCTTCCTTATAATAGTAAATAAAAACTAGGACATAGTATAAATCAATCATAGTGTAAGTAGTAGTTTTTGTAAACAAATTGTTTAGTTTTTAACAGCAATGAAATTTGCAGCATGTTATATAATGGAAACAGTTTTAAAATTTAAAGGAAATTATTTCTACTCACTTAGGCACTCTTCTTCTGCATTTGAAATAGTTAAAAGGAGAAAACCTGTCAAACAAAGATACGCGGGTTAGAATTTGAACATATAATTATCAATGAACATTTTAAACGACATAAATATTCCACATACCAAAAAAACTTGAATATATTAATATGCATATATCAAATGTTATCAGTCTTGCGGGTAACATTATTGTACGTTATTCAAAATTTTCACCAAAAAAACTCAGACATAGAATACAATGAACACTTCTGGAACTTATGAACAATATTTTATATAATAACAATACTATTAATATTAAAATCTATAATCATGCAAAACGACTACAGCGTTGCTGGTTTGAATGATTTACAAATGATCTATCTCCAAAGCATGACGATTCCAATGCGTCGGATGGGAGCCGACATAGCAACTGGGTTTTCTCCATCGGCGAGTATATACACAGCTTAACGATTCCCCGATATCTATTATTTATTTTTATTTTTCCTTCTTTTTATATGGCGTGATGCCAACGAATTTTATTACAAATATTTCTCAGCAGTGATATGAATCTTCTCGACTTTACAAGTATTTTAATACACTTGCGAATCATAGATTGTGCTTTGATTATTCTAGAATGATGCTAATTTTTATTTTTACTAGTATTTCCATAAATTTTTCCGGCTATATCCTTAATATTAATAATTATTCATATTTCCAGTCAGTGAGGCGCAATTAATTTCTATTATTATAATGTTTATCTCTGTCTAAACAAACAAACAAACAAACAAACAAAACCCAGCAAAATAGCTATAGAGACTATAAAATATACTTTAACATATTTAATTATATTTACAACTGCAATTCGTAAGTATATAAAATTTAAGAACAAAATATACTTCAATGAAAAATTTGGGAAAAAAATTTGAGAGCTAAACATATTTCAAGAAATATTTAATTCACTAAATATCTGCAGTGAATAACTATCTTAGCCAGTGGTGAGCAAATTGTGGGTCGCGGATAGTTTGAAGTAAATTTTTATCGTACTCAATTGTTTCATTAAAAAATTTGCGATAAATATGCTAATAATTTTTAAAATCATGCTATTTTTCAATTTTAATGTGAAATAACACATATTAATATTTTAATATAAAATTTAATTTACTGAATATCTGTAGTGAATAATTATCTTAGCTAGTGGTGAGCAAATTGTGGGTCGCGATTCACAGGAGGGTCGCGGATAGTTTGAAGTAAATTTATATCGTATTGAACTGTTTGATTGTAAAATTTGCAATAAATATGCTAATAATTTTCAAATTATGTTCTTTTATCAATTTTAATATGAAATAACACATATTAATATTTTAAAATGAAGTTTAATTCACTGAATATCTGCAGTGAATAACTATCTTAGCCAGTGGTTAGCAATTGTGGGCCGCGACCCACAGGAGCGTCGCAGATAGTTTGAAGTAAATTTATATCGTGCTGAATTGTTTTATTAAAAAAATTTCGATAAATGTGCTATTAATTTTCTATTCATGCTGTTATTCCATTTTATTAAGAAATAACGCATATTAATATTGTAATATGAAGTTTAATTCACTGAATATCTGCAGTGAATAACTATATTAGCTAGTGGTCGGCAAACTGTGGGTGACGATCAACAGGACGGTCGCGAATATTTGAAGTAAATTTATATTATACTGAATTGTTTGATTTAAAAATTTGCGATAAATATGCTAATAATTTTCAAATCATGCTATCTTTCAATTTTAATATGAAATAACACATATTAATATTTTAATATGGTGTTTAATTCACTGAATATCTGCAGTGAATAAATATTTTAGCCAGTGGTGAGCAAGCTGTGGGTCGCGTTCCACAGGAGGTTCGCGGATAGTTTGAAGTAAATTTATATTGTGCTGAATTGTTTTATTAAAAAAATTGCGATAAATATGCTATTCATTTTCAAGTCATGCTCTTTTTCCATTTTAATATGAAATAACACATATTAATATTGTCATATGAAGTTTAATTCACTGAATATCTACAGTGAATAACTATCTTAACTAGTGGTGAGCAAACTGTGGGTCGCGACCCACAGGATGGTCGTGAATAGTTTGAAGCAAATTTATATCTTACTGAATAGTTTGATTAAAAAATTTGCGTTAAATATGCTAATAATTTTCCAATCATGTGGTTTTTTCAATTTTACTATGAAATAACACATATTAATATTTTAATATAAAGGTTTAGTCACATGAGATTTGCCAAAAATAAGAGCAGTAGGCAAGCAAGACGTTTTTTATTGTTATAATGCAAAGTAAATCGATACCCCAAAGCAACACTTTATTGATTTTTGAAATAGTTTATCAAAATTTGCCTATTTCTTTTTCCTAGTTTTTTTGTAAACATTTTTCTTTATTTTTTTAAAATTGCTATTGCTAAAAAAATTTCATTGGGGGGGGGGGATCATTTTTTACTTAAAGAAAGTGGGTCACGGTCGAATAAAGTTGGTGCACCACTGATCTAAGCAATGATATATCCAAATATAAGGATCGCGCTAATTCTCAAATTCCGTAGTAACAATTTAGAATGACAACTAGTTTCAAACTGATTTATATGGTTTTTCATTGGATTAGGAAGATTTGCTGTGATTGTCCCTACGGACAATGCGTAAATGAATATATCCATGACTGGGTATCTAGAATTTTCAATAAAAACAATCGAAACCATATGCTATCAAGCCTGATGAAACACTGTGTTAAATATCTTGAAACTAGTTATCATTACTAATTTTAATTGTGGATTTTAAGGGACTGTTTGTTGTTTTAGGTTTAATGCAAGCTTTACGTAAGTGATAGAACAAGAAATTGATCTTAAGAAATTTTTATATTTATAACTATAATGAATCTATATAAATAGGTGGAGACATTATAATCATCTGGATTAGTAGACAACGAGTGTTAAAATTTAAATTAGTGTATAGACAAATCTCTTATTAATGCTCACAGTGTGAGCAACTTTCAGTATTGCGATGTGTTCAATATTGTGACGAAATAAATGAACAAATCTCCGAGTAATTTTGTCATTTTGTCAGGCGTCTGCAATATATAAAAGCTATATCCGCATTTCTCTATATAAGCCTCATTTCCAGAGAATAAGCCTTATAAATTTATATTTCCTTAAACCTTTTATTTCACCCTATTTATGAAGCTGGACAATCAAATCATATTTTTCCTTTCCTTTGAATTTCTCTCCCAAGAGTTTTTCCCAAGAAGGTAACAGGCATTATAAAGGAAACTCCCAGTATACATATTCCATATATTGTTTATTCGCCCTCAAGTACAACTTATAATAATTGATTTATTGCGCTTAAATTATAATAAATTTTTGAATACTTAATACAAGAGATCATAGTGAACCTATATTTTACCTTTCCTCTGAAGTTCTCTGGTGAGCATTTCATCTAAACAGGTAACACGCATTATTAAAAAGATACTCCAAAAACACAACAAATTTCAGATATTGCTTATTAATTCGTCCTTAAGTATTACTTATACTAATTTATTGTCAGTGTTATAATTTTAACGCATTTTTGAAAACTTAATATAACAAACAATAATGAAGCTCTATTTTTCCTTTCCTCTGAATTTCTCTGGTGAGCATTTCATCTTAACAGGTAACATACATTATATAAAAGATACGCCGAACACACAACATGTTTCAGCCATTGTTTATTCGTCCTTGAGTAGTACTTATTTGATGAATGCGCTATAATTGTATTACAGTTTTAAATACTTAATACAACAAATAATAGTGAAGCTATATTTTTCCTTTCCTCTGATTTTCTCTGGTGAGCATTTTATCAAAACAGGTAACAGACATTATATAAAAAGATACTCCGAAAACACATGTTTCAGATATTGTTTATTCGTCCTTGAGTAGTACTTATACTAATTTGATGAATCCGCTATAATTCTAATACAGTTTTGAATACCTAATACAAAAGTCCATAGTGAAGCTATATTTTTCCTTTCCTCTGAATTTCTCTGGTGAGCATTTTACCCGAACTAGTAACAGGCGTTATAAAGGAAACTCCGAGTACAACAAGAAGCTTTAAGGTATTATTTATTCGTCCTTAAGTATTACTTTTACTTTTTTATTGAATACGGGTTGATTAAAATACATTTTTAAATACTTAATACAACAATCAAGGGGGAAGCTATATTTTTTCCTTTCCTCTCAATTCATTTGGTGAAAATTTTACCCAAGCAGTTAACAGACATCAGAGAAGAAACTCCGAGCACTACATATTTCAGATATTGTTTATTCGTCAAGTATCTATATATATATATATAAAACTCGTAGGTATGCGGCACAATAATCGAAAATATTTCTACACTCAGAATGGCAACAGCTGCAACTACCAGATGTAAACATTAGCGGCCGTCCGCAATTTGCAACCGCGTGTCAACATGGATTTACGCACTGAAATCAGAAACGGTCGAAAACGAGCTGCACGATCAAGTGAAAATTGGGAACAGTCTCAAGTAAGAAAACTAAGAAATAATTCATTAAGACAGAGGCGTGAAAGAGAGAGCATAAATGATCGTGAGGTTAGGCTTAATCGTCGCCGGCAATGCAATTGACAGCCAGTAATAGTTAATTTTCTACACTTTTTTCAGTACTTGCTGAATTTTTACTCCATTTTATAAGTGAAGAAATTTTCCCAACAATTTATAATTTTATATGATTAAATGTAGATATCTGAATTATGAACAAGAGCACATAGAGAGCGTGATGTAATCCACACTATATTTTACTACTTGCTGAATTTTTACTCCATTTTTTAAGTAAAAAAATTGTTCCCCAACAATTTCTTATTTGATGTAATGATAAAGTGTGGATATCATAATTTTAAAAATAGTACATACAGAGAGGGATGTAATTTTTAAAATCATTAGTGTTGGGTTGCTCGGTCTTCTCTGTTCTGAAGTAATGGAAATTCATATTTTTTAATCAAGATTTTTTAGAATCAACTTTTGGACAATACCCCTTAACAACATATATTTATGATGACAGATAATGATAACATTCCTTACATATGTTACTTTCAGTTTAGTTGTTTTGCGAAAGAAAATATAAAACTAAAAGCGACCATGCTGGTAGTTACTTATAATACTTTGATTGTGTTTTAATTATAATACATTTTTAATACCTAATGCAGCAAATCTGAGTGTATCTATATTTTACCTTTCCGATGAATTTCTTTGGTGATCATTTTACCTAAACAGGTAGCAGACATTATAAAGGAAACTCCCTGCACAACATATTTCAGACATTGTTTAATCGTACATAAGTAGTACTAATACTAATTTATTGAATGCGCTCTAACTATAACACAGTTTGAAGGCTTAATACAACGAAGCTAAAACAGGATGACCAAAAGTGAAGCCTTCTTTGAAATCTAGTTTACCTTTCATGAAACAAATATGAAGCTTGTATAGGAATTTCAGACAGAAAAATTAATTTTAAATACTTAATTTTTTAAAAATATTTTCCCAGGGATTGTATCATTAATGTCATCATATATGGAAAAAAACTGTAGTAAACTGATCAGTTTTCTGAACTGCAAGAATCAAACCACATAAACTTCGTTAATTGTTTATTACCGATTTATCCCGATCAAGTACTTTAGAAAATTCAAATTTGCAGAAGTTTTGAATTGAGGATTTTTATCCAATTAAAATACCCTTAAGGAATATTAAAGGAATGTAGGGGGTAATTATAAAAGGAATGTAGTTCTTTTTTCTTCATAATTATGTTTAAATTAATATTCACTTTGCTACTGTAAATCAAGTAGAGATAATAATTTTATTATTGCCCGGAAATCTAACAAAAACTTCCATTTCCTTGATTCATATTTAAAAATGTTATAAATGAGAATACTTATTGTCTTTTTTTTCTGGATCCATACATTTGAATATTATCATAATTACCGATATTGAAAAGGGGAAGGACCTATTCCGTGATTCTAACTTATTTTAAGTCCAAAAACTGGTTGTCGCCAAGAATAGTTACAGGTATTTGAATTATGCATTTGTTTAGTCTAATCAGAAATTCATTTATGATTTTGTGATAGTTAGAACCTTGTTCTCATACATGTACACACACACACACAGATATATATATATATATATATATATATATATATATATATATATATATATATATATATATATATATATGCGTGTGTGTGTGTGTGTGTATGCGCGTAATGTTTACCATTGTATACATATTAATATACAGCGGAAAACATTTTGTTTAAAGTTATTTATCAACACCTGCAAAAAGGATTGTGTAGGAGTTAATCACCTAGAAGCAATAGATGCATGCAAGGGTTGGAATACGCAAGGAATACAACGCATTGACCTTACACATACGTTTATTAGACAACCTAAACTTCAATTTACATGTCAGCACTATAGTATTACAATCTGTTTTATGTTAATAATTTTGACGTACAATACCCAGAAGCAGAGGCAAACTATAGAGTCAAATATGATTTTTAGAATCTAACGGGGAGGCACTTACTATCACGGATGTATGCAACGATGATCGTAGCATCGGCGACCGGGACCCAGTATCATCTCCAGTGTATGAAAACGTTGGCAGTATATTGGCACTTCTCCACGGCTATATGGCAGACGAGAGCCTCCGACATCTAACTCTCAGGAACCCAATCTGAAGACCGTCTCCTTTTTTTTCTTGATTCCTCTCGTCCTTAGCGAAGCTGTTGTCCGTTTACAGGGGGCCATTCTAGCACGCCCCTCACTTTCATTGGGCAGAGGGCTGTTTCTCCTTCAGTGGTTCCTATCCCTAATTGGTCCTTTATTATACCGCCTCTGCCGCCTCTTTCCATAGGCTATTCAGTACCTCCCCTCACATACGTTTATTTTGTAAAACAACTTTGATTCTTCTCCTCTGAGGTTTTTACTGTGGGCCATAAAATAACGACCATCCATCTTGTAAAATACAAACTTCAGATCGCTATCACTGGCCACACCGACAGCTATTCTTCTATTTTTTTATTGTTTTACAATCCTGTATTTGCCCCTGCCTCTGCATCCTTTATGACACATTCTTTATTGTCCACACACCGTGGGGAATTACACTATTTTCACTTCTACAGATTGGATTTTAAGAAAGCATTAAATTTAATACGGTGATATATAGTGCCCACATAAATAGACGTGCATAAATGTGCGTGCCCAGATTCTGTGGGTTCAAATCCCGTGATGAGTATGGCTGTTTTCCGCCGTGCAGTATCGACTGAAGTATTGATCTCTTCTAACCTCTTGATAAAAAAAATTGACTTAAACCCTCCTAACTAACCATAATTAACCAGAATCAGAAAAATATTTCATGAAAAGGACGAAAGGGTCAAATACGCTCTAAAGCAACTGGATACGACATTATTAGTGTTAAATCAAATTCAAGGTCCAAGGGCAGAAAAATTGAGTATTTATGTTGAGGTAAGAAAGGAAGGAATAGCAAATTTCAAAAGTCAGACTGGGATTGGCTGCAGTTTCAGAACGAAAAAATGAAAGTTTAAAAGCAAAGTATTGAGTTTGAGGCCAGTAGTATGAAATTCCTCTCTGTCACGTAATTTGGGAGAAAAACTTTGAAAGAGTCTAACATTTCTCATTTCTGGGTTCGTTACATACAGAAAACAGTGCTATTTTAGTTGAAATCTGTATCTGAGTACCTGTGCAGCCTAAAGGACCTAATGTAGTATTTTACCGCGACTAAGACCTGCCAGATAGATTTTAACTACGGGAGTGGTAGGTACTAAGGAAAATTGTTGTATATATCAATGCAAATAGAATGTGTATTTCAAAATGTTAGATACTTTTTCCTGACCCTTCCATTCCTTAAATCCGTCGTCTTATTATTATGGAGCACTGATGAAAATGAAGAATATATCCTAGAATACGAAATATGTAAGGTGCCAAATAACCCGTAAGAGTCCTTGATGGTCGTTTTATAATTTTATTTAACACCACACATAACGAAACATATAACAATTAAAATTAGACTGAAATTAATACCGAGTATAATTAATGAAACCTGGCGAGAACTGCCAAGATGTGATCCATTCATATCAAACCTAGTGGGGTCCACATAGTGTAGTCCCACATAGTGGGTCAACATACCGAGGATGGCCAAGAAGGTAACTTTGCGATGTAGGCAACCACAAAGAAAAGGGGAAAATAAAGAGTAAAAAAAACAAAGCTCATAACCGAAAAGAATGGAGGGTTTTTTCCGAGGCAAACAGGTACTAAAAGTAGCAGCAATATATGTATTGTTACGTCAATATCTCTAAAACAGCAGTAAACCGTCATTCTAAAAACTCTAGTGAACTCTCAAGAACACTCCATATATTTAATTCGTTTCTTGTAAAATCTCACTGCTACCAGGTAATTTGAGATAGTGCAAGCGGAAAACTCTCATATAAGTCGTAAGGTTTGAAGGCAGATGTAGGTTCCAGATTAATTAATTAAGCCAAGTGAAAACATGAACAACAAAGTTTTACATCGTTCTCCGGGGGGTCACGTGGAGTCGATGAGTGCCAGTTGAACTCCACGTGTACAATCCATTCGATTCATTCGATTCGCAATAAGCACCGTACAAGCGAGCTAATACTGCTATGAAGGATTCCCTATGAAGGAACCGATCGGGAGCGTTCAGGCCTTATCCAGTATTCGATCACAAGCCCGAGTCCCTAACCACTCTATGATGTTGGGGGGACAGTAAAAATAATACTGAAAATATGAAATTATGAAGATATTTATTATTATACATTAAAAAATTAGTGTAGGGCACATTAAGCGAATAAGTATCCAGAAATTGCAGCGACCACAGCTTTCGCTCATACGCTTTGTCAAACTGTCAACCGGTCGCTACGCAGCAATTCCTGTATACGCAGCCGAGGGTTGATTTCCCAAGTTCGGTGACATTTTTCATTATTGAAGGCCTGAGCCCAGATGGACAGTACAGAACTGCTATCCAAATGAGGCAACCCCGGGCTCCTCATTAAGCGAATAAAAAATATCAGGATTGCGAAAGAGGCCTTCATTTCAGTGGGGTCAACATAACGAGTATGGCCAAGAATACAACTTTGGGATGTATGCAATCACAAAGAAAATTAAAAAAATAAATAAATAAATAAAAAAAAATAAAAATAAATAAATAAATAAATAAAAAAAAATAAAAATAAATAAATAAATAAATAAAAAAAAATAAAAAAAATAAATAAATAAATAAATAAATAAATAAAAAAAAAAAGCAGCTCATAACCGAAAAAAAAAATGGTGGTGTTTTTCCGAGGCAAACAGGTACTAAAGGTATTAAAAGCAGCAGCAATATATGTATTGTTACGTCAGTATCTCTAAAACAGCAGTAAACCGTCATTCTAAAAACTCTAGTGAACTCTCAAGATCAGTCCATATATTTAATTCGTCTCTTGTGAAATCTCATTGCTACTAGGTAATTTGAGATAGTGCAAGAGGAAAACTCTGATATCAGTCGTAAGGTTTGAAGGCAGATGTAGGTTCCGGATTAAATAAAGGTCGGAAAAAAAAGGAACTGACAGGAGATGCCTACAAGGCTAGACAAAGGTTGAAACAAAGCCGTAAGCTAGAACCTTCAAAAACGATCACTAAGTTTTTCATTGCCTTCTTATACTTGTAAAGGTTAACTACCCGATCGGAACTCCCAGAAATTGATTCACCCTTGCACAGGGAGCCAGTGGCGTAGCTAGAACTTTTGCCGCCCGGGGCGGTCTCCAATTTGCCGCCCTTTCTAAGTCAATCAATTGGTGGTTTTTATAAATTAATAAACATAAATAAATGATTGTAATTGAGACAAACTATAGGTGGGGAACTTTTTTACCAATGGATGCCATATTTAAATTAGGCAGTAATAAAGGAGGCCGCTTAAGTTGAAATACCTATAACTGCAACTTTTATAAAGACCAGAAGAATCTTACGGAGGTCGCAGTTTCCCCACCTATAAGACAAAACATATACCTAATTTATAAAAAAAATTCCATAAAATATGTTTTATTTTATATTATTATATTTATAAATAAAAATAACATTGACTTGACGATGAGGAAAAATATTCGAAATCATATAGTAATTCATAATTCATAGAAATCGAATAGTAAACTTATGAATTGAACAAGTGGTTTTTTACAACTAATACTAAATAAAAATATGCCGCCCCAAAATATGTGCCGCCCGGTGCGGACCGCACCCACCGCACCCCCCCCCCTAGCTACGCCACTGCAGGGAGCACCTACTACAGGAAGTTTAAAATTGTGAATATTCAAAGTTAAAGCATTACGAGAAGCAGACAAAAATTTATAAAGCATTACTGCTTTTAAACCAGACCAAACACCTCTTATTGCACCCATATGCATCACCACATTTTCCAAATTTGTGACCATTATTAGTCGCCCATTTAAAGAATAAACACTCATGCTTTAAAAATCAGGCATCAGTGAATAGCAGACATTTAGTGAATTCGTAATAGTTAGTTGCAATTAATTTAACTTGATTATAAATCGCAGAAGAAAACTGGGTAGTTAAATTTTTTTCCATATTACCTGTAAATTCTATACATATCCAATATCGGCATCAATGTAAATATATATATATATATATATATATATATATATATATATATATATATATATATATATATATATATATATATAAAGATTGTGAGAAAATTAATATTTTTAGTTTTTTCTAAATGAATATGAAGCTAGTAATCAATATTCAACCATGAAAATTTTACAAATTGTTATTCATGATTTTAAGAATTCCCACTAAAACTATAAAAACTAAATAATCGTCCTTACAAAGGTAGGAAATGAAAAAAGATCATTAAAGCAATTCAAATATCTAAACCGAAATTTAGTGCATTAGTATCCATTCAAAAGACTCTGAATTTGTTAATTTTAGTAAACATTTCCTGAAAAATAATATTTATTTGTCCTTCTGTCATGTAAAGATTCGAGGAATTTAACCTTACGTAAAAAGACCAAAATAAATGTAGATTGCATTGAATGGGACTCATTTAAAATCGCCTTTGAAATGGATTTCCCCCCCCCCCCTCATTCTCATATGAAAGATGCATCATTAATGTTCTAAGAGAGGCTTTTATATGTTTCTTAAGAGGTTAAATCGTCCTGAATCTACTTGATAATATGTAATAAATAATTGAGGTATTACTCGATTCTGGGGTATTTCATGCATATAATCAATTAGAAGACATTCATATTCCAAACACACTCTGCATTGATTCGGTTGGGTAATTCTGAAAGTCACAATGAATTCATAAATAAGTTTGATTTCGTCGGGCCTAAGCTGATGTTCTGATAACAAGGTATTCAAAACTCATTTACAGTATGAAAAATTATTTAAAAGTTTCGAAGCAAAAACTATGCAACTAATACTTAATAAAAGTTTTAATAAGCAGCTAAGTGACAAATGGCAGTTAATTATTTGTCAGTAGATTAATGAGAGGAAATACAGTAATTCCGTGTTCCCTAATGGTGACCGGGGCACGTAAAATAGGGCGTGGCTGCAATGTCCTCTAAGTTCTCAAATTTACCTCTGGAGGTGCGGGGTCAAGTGTCCCGGTCTCGTCACTTGATTCGATTCAAAATTACGGGACCGGTCATTTAGCCAAGTCGGACTCCTGTGGTGCTAATTCAAAGCAGGAGCCGCACCTTCATTGCCCATAGCCTTCGGGACTTGATCTGAGGTTGCTGTCGGTCAAGTGGCATAAGCAATAACAACAAAAACAACAAATTATAAAAAATATGTATATTTTTACACAAATTACGCTGATTACAGACTGATGTTTGTCAGGTTTTGATAGTAAAGGGAGTTGCTATGGTTTCATGACATTTTACAGGTGTTTTCCATGGAGCGTCATCTCCCTGAATAGAGTCGGCCAAGTATATTATTGTTTTTTCTTTGGGGGAGTGGGTGATGGTATTTTGCGTATCTGACGTTTGTTCTGCCTACTTCCACATAGTTTCTGTTCGGCATGAGGTGAACTGTATTTGAGAAGACAACATCGCCTAGAATACAAGCCTGTGGCGAGACTGACATTAATCGCATTCTTCATTTTGATAGTTCAGTTATCGATAATATTCAGAATTCCGTTGACGTCCCGATAGGTATGTTAGCTGGGGAGCTGTTGCCACTTGTTCATGATGTGTATCTTATAAATGAAACGAGATAAATAAGATCTTATTTACCTTTGAATTTAATCCTTTAAGTAATAACTACCATTTAGAGCCCTGATACAGATACCTATAAAGTTATTTGGACGAGTTGGTTAAGGTAATAGTTTGGGATTTATAAACATACAGTCTGTTTTCATCAACTATTTGGAAATATATAGGTAATATCCAATCCTCCGATGACTGTGTTAGCTGAGGATCTATTGCCACTTTTTCCTGATGCTCATCTAATAAATGTAACAAGATAAATAAAATATTATTTACCTCTAAATATTTACCTCTAAATATACCCCTTCAGCGGGCGTACCAATTTTTGGAGCACCAGCAGGCGCGCGTGGCACAAAGTGCATCGTCTCTTTCAACCTTAATTATTCCTTTTGTAATTAACTTTTTTTTCGAATTTAAAATAATAATTCTACGTTTTATGACAAGATACAAAATGTTGATAATAGTGAGATATATTTATAATTAAAGGCAAAAGTATGCAGATACAATCGCCTTATTTCAAAACTGTCCGGTTTATTGGATCTAAGGACAACTTGCGAATGGATTCCTATTACGTCCAAAAACCTAAAAAACAACGAGTTTGTCCATCTTCGTGATATGCGAGATGCCGTGTAATAGCAGCACATTTGATCGACTGCATCAACTACTGCTTTTGTCGTATTGTAATCCAGTATAATCGCTGGTTTATCACGGTTAAATCACGACTAACAATGAATGGAAAGGAATACAAGGGTCAGAAAATCAGGCCTGCATTAGAAAGGGTGTAGCTATAAATAGAAACTGCTTAGAACATTCAAACCTTACATGCAAAAGCAAACCCTTCAAAATTACGAAAATGTTGCACTTTGTACACGGGCGCACCCTCTGAAGGGTTAATCCTGTACGTAAAAACTACTATTTATAGCCCCGATATAGAAAGCTTTAAAAATTAGTGGTAGGAGCTCTTTTAGGTAATACACCGTGATTTAAATCGTTAGAGTAGTCTGTTTTCATTAATTATTTGGTAATATATATCGAATATCCAATCCTCCGATGATGTCCCGATGACTCTATGTCAGTTGAGGAGCTAATTGACACTTGCTCATGATACGTATCTAATCAATGCAACGAGATGAATAAAATCTTATTTCTTCTCCAAATTTAGTCTTGTAAGTAATGACTACTAATAGAGCCCTGATACAGAAATCTTTAAAAATTATTGAGATGAACTATTTAAGGTAACAGATTATGATTTAAAAGAATAGTCTTATTTCATCAATTATTTGGTAATATATCGGTAATATCCAATCCTCCGATGACGTTAATGGCTCTGTGTTAGTTGAAGAACTACTGCCAGTTTCTCATGATGCATATTTAATGAATGCAATGAGATAAATAAATTATTACATATATTGTTTCGAATTCTCACTTCGGGTTCGACGACTGAATGGACTTTGAATAAGACAGAATAAAATCAAAGATTTATTTACAGGAAGTCGACATACTACAGCTTACAGATCGTCAGAAACTGACTACAGTGCTTTCAACGCAATCTCTGGTTCACAGATGTACGGAAAATCTCAACCTAAAGGACGCTGTACGAAGTTACACTTTCGCGAAATAAATATCAGCAATTCTTCGAATAAAATCTCACAGCTAACAGCAGCGCTTTTGGCGAGCTCCAAGCACAATTCAGAACTGAGCACTGGATTCTGAATCGAGGCTGTATTTATAGCTTCTCAAGAGTCTGAGGATTTCCACAATGTTCCAGAAAATTCCAGGCTTGGCAACCAAGTCGCCAAATTTGGCACGAAAATTAGTCGCTTAAACGTTGCCAACAAACCAATATCTCGCCAATTTGTCGAGATACCATAGAGACCCTGAATTAAATGCATGGTACTGCAGAACGTTAGCTAATACAACTATTTACATGGAACAAACGATAATAATGCATTATTTTACAAGCAGAAAAATAATTTTAACGGTAATTTAAGCTAAAGATATACATTAATTTACAAAATTCGTAACAACACTATAAATTTAATCCTGTAGGTAATAACTACTGTTTAGGGCCCAGATACAGAAATCTTTAAAATTTACTTATATGAGCTGTTTAATCCTCAGACAACCAAAAACAAGAGTGTGTAAAAATTACCACTCGGGGTCCATTCGACCCGTATCTAAAATACAGAAGATTTTAAAATATACGAAACATCCACTGATTTAAAATAAATAAATTTATAGTTAATATACTTTATATAATATATAAAAATAGAAAAAAATATTATAATGACTACAAAATTCACTTTCATTACATTTGAGTTATTCAGTACACGTAGTACAAATAACAACGGAATGTTCTCCTCGAAAAATTTTCATACATTTTGCACAGAATGTTCGTGCTTTGCGATCTCTTTTAGAGGGACAAACATGACATCTTGGTTTATTACGTGGCGCTTTAGAGGTGTCTCTGCGAAGCAGTTCTGAAGCAGTGACACTCTCTTCATACCTTGCTAATTCTTCTGCAAGTTGAATAAGGGAATTTCTTCTTTCTTTAATTTCTGATTACATTCATCATTTAAAGACAACCATATTATGTATGCTTTCATTGCACTAACATCTATCGCATTAAAAAATACAATCAAAGGCCACATATGTGTCCTGCGATTCACACAATAAGTCCTCACCATTTTGTCCATCGTGTCAACGCCATCTTCGTTTCATTATAATCTATGATTATTTGTGGCTTCTTTTCCAAACTGGTGTCCCCATCACAAAAGTTAAGCATTGTACTTAGCAAAGTAACAACTTTTCCTTTCCTGGGACAGTAAGAGATGATGGTTGCTTTTTCTTAAAATCCTAATAAAGCTGAAAATACAGAACGATTTAGTGATTTGTGAACCTAGTGCGTAATTCCAGTTTATTTTTTCGAATTGTTTTAATGAAAGATAAATGTTCTGAGGTAAGGTGCGTTGCTAATGTACAGGGTTACCAGAAAAGAATCATCCGATTACAAAATTTAAGATTTTCCATAATTACAAACAGAAAATTATAATTAATATATCATTGTAGAGGAAAAATCTTAAAATTTTTAGTTTGCAACAATTTCTTTTTTCACTGTTCAAAAATTTCATTTTTCAACAAGATGGTGCACCGCCCCATTAGCATTTGGAGGTTCGTCGATTGGCATTTGGTGTATATCCTTTGGGGATATGCCGAAGCTTTTGTGTTCATACCACCTATGCCTGCACCTTTGCCTGAACTTAAACAACGCATTTGTGGTGCTTTACAAACAGTTAATAGGGAAACATTACAACGTGTCTGGCAAGAAATGGTATATCGCAATGATATTATACGGCTGACTAAAGGAGGTCATATCGAACACCTGTGAAAAAAATTTTAACATTTTTCCTTTACAAAAACATATTAATTATATTTTTCTGTTTGTATTTATGGAAAATATTAAATTTTGTAATCGGATGAATCTTTCCTGATAACCATGTATATGGCGTAAAAAAGTTATAGAATGGGATATTACGACCAGAATTTTCAATTTCCTTTGCCAATATTCTAACTGCATTTTCTCCTTGGCGGGATTCTCTTATTTCATTTTTGACTGTATAAGCTTCCAATTTCCAAGCATACGATGCTACGTTGTCACAAATAATCCAGAATTTCAATCCATGTTTTTCAGGTTTAGATGGCATGTATCACCGGAAAGGGCATTTTCCACAAAAAGCAACTAATTGCTCATAGACAGTTATAGATCAGTTACGAATGTAAGGGTCTTGTAAATAAGTGTTCCACAACTTAAAGCATGCTCTTATTGGCTGTAATTTATCACTTGGTCTTTTTTTACACCTCTCAGCAGCATTACCAAATTTTATAACACGTAATGCATACTTGCGAATCTATTGCGACTCATAACGTTACGGAAGATTTGCCTTCCACTTTTCCTACTCCAAAGTTTGCATGCTGCATCATTTTTCGATTTATAGACTCCAATACGTGATAAAAGTCCAATGAATTATTTTAGTTCTATATTATCGATATGTTTCTACATACCGAATACTTTATTGCCTTCAGCGTTTGTCCCTTTTACTACAATATCTAAAAGTGTTTTACGAAAATAGATAAGGAATGACGATGCTATAGAATCCATTTCCCAATTTGCAAATCTTGTAGGTCCTGATTTTTCAAGTAAAAAATTGATATCAGAACGTCTTCCTTGTGTTATGGCAACTCCATCCTTATATTATATCTGTGTATTATTTCTGGAAACAAAAGTACTATGCTAAGTACGCGAGGGCGTTACATTTACTTCAGTTTCATTATTATTGGATTCTGAATAGGAATCAGAAACTTCAAAACATGTTCCCACATAATCTACTTCACATTCATCGGACGACATACGATGATCATCATTTGTGTCGTAATCTTTAGGGTCCGGATTTTCCATCATATTTTTAAAAATTTCTTCCTGAGTCAATAGTTTTTTCCTGTTCCTGCTCAATTTAGTTTTAAAATAACAAATAAATAAGGCAAAGGAAAAAAAGAAAAAAATTATAAACATTCGTAAAATATGTAGCAAAGCAAGTAAAAATGGCACCTTTCACTAAAGTGTTTCGATATCAAGTATTATTTCAGTCAAAACACAAAAACATCAATAGACTAACTGTGGCTAATAAATAATGACTTGCTGAGCTTCAGGATGAGCTTCAGGAAGAGTAGTGGTAACTATAGTACATGGTCCTGACTTGCTGAGTAGGATGCAACCCCTTCAATATACACCTTTGCACGAGATTATCTAGATCAAACCAGATTGTTCTAAAAAATTCGCCATAAAGTCGCCAAATTGGGCGAAATTTCACGACACTGGCACAAAAATATATTGTTAAGTTTTATTGTCACCACTCATATTTGTATGGCAGCCTTAGAAAAATTAGCAGCATATATTATGTATGTATCATTAGCGGGTCCAATGGACCCGCACGGTAAATAATGCAACAAATTAGAAATCAGAGAAGAAAGTTTAACAAAATTTCAATCGAAACTGCATATAAATAGAGTAGAACCTAGCAGGAAAAGTCACGTTATCGCAAAATTTTAGGCCCTAATTTTCAAAAGAAATCCTGCATTAAATAGTGCTGCCGGGTCCAACGGACCGGTCTGGTAAACAGAAGATTAAGGTAATGCATCGTGACTTAAATCAATACATACTGTATTTCATCATTTTTTTTTCATTGGAACTAAAAGATCAACGTGATACTACAGCGTTTGTTTTTTTAAAAACCCGGAAAAACATGCTCGAATATTTTACTTGCAAAGTTTGTTGACATTAAACTCAATTAATCATTCTGTTACGTGAATTAGGGACAAATAGTCTTAGGTAAGTCCATGACTAAATTTTTTTTCTTTGTTTATTTACACTGATCTCATAATAATTATCTATCTTCAAATATGTCTTTAAATAAATATCCTTATACATATTAAATATAATTGAGGTACTTAGTATGTTGTTTTCCTAAAAAGTTTAAAACTATAAGGCATTTTTATTTTTTGATATGTTTGCCAAGCCAGTATTTCTAATAGCATTTTATTTCCCTTTTCTACTTAAGAGACTTTTCAGAATAACTTCGTTTTGGAATTTCTAAAAAAATGAATCTTTGTAAAATGTTTAATCTTTTTCAAGGATATTTTTTTTCCAAAGTAGATTTTAATGCAGCTTAAATCAAAATTCCTAAAGACATTTGAATGCGAATAAAACAGAGGAAAGCTATAAAATACTTTTATAGCGATATATTTCAAAGAATTTTAGATATCTCTTTTCTATATTAAATTAGTTCCATTACGATGAAAATAAACACAAAATTCAGATGTACAAAAGGGTACTGCATAGATATTACAGCATTAAAAGGTTGTATCTGGCAGTATAATCACTGTTCAAAAGTGGGTTTCTAGTTAGTTAATTAAAAAAATTCTTGTTGTATGTTTTAAACTGGTAAAATAAAAATGTGCTGTTTTTGAAAATTTTGTGACTCAGCCTGCCCTTAAATCTTAGTCTTATATATATATATATATATATATATTTATTTATTTATTTATTTATTTATTTATTTATTTATACTAAATGACTACTATCAGAAAGAAGTAAATAAACAACATGTTTTCAAATTTAACACGGTGGGGTAAACTCAGCTCATCTCATTTATAAAAATACACTAAACCAGTGGTTCCCAAACGGTGGTCCGCGGAGACTCGCGAATTGTCCGGCACCACATATAAAAAAGTTGCCAAATTGGTGAAAAAAGTAAGTCGTACTGTAAACTGGACAATAGCAATAATGAATAATGTGTTCTAAAAAACTGTTTTACTTGATCACCCGTGAATCAATATGTTTGAATTTCAGGCTGCGATTTGGGCCATAGAATGCTAAAGACTGAAAACAAGATTGAAGAAAAAAGTGAGTACGTTAATCCTGTATCCCTTTTGTCTGAGGGATATTCTATACCTCCCCCCCAATCAAGGCCCGATTTAGAAAATTCTTGACTATAGGCACAACTCGGGATGGGGCCCCCCTAACATTGATGTGGGCGTAAAATTTCCAAAATTGGCACAAAAACAAATTATCATGAATCATTGTGAAATTACCATTTTACCAAGAATTGACTGTTTGAAGTGTAGAAGCCTAGCACATTATCAAATAACAAAAAGCAATACAACATATTAATTTCATTAAAACACCAATACAGTGGAACCAGAAAAACTTAATAATCCCTTATACACTCTACAACATACATATGATGAACTATACATATAACTATACATATGATGAACCAATCAATCAAATTTGAAAGAATATATATAAAAAATGCTATTAAAAAAAGTAAAATAAAAAAATTGAATTGGGAAATTTTTCTTTTAAAATAAAAATTTAGTCCCGGGCCTACTGGGCCTAGTGAAAAATCAGGGCCTGCCCCCTATGCCCCCCGGAAGGTTCCCTCCTCAACTCAATGTGTGTGTGTGTGGGGGGGGGGGGAGGTCCGCACATGGTTCAATTTCTGGCTTAGTGGTTCACAGACTTCTACGGGTTGGGAACCACTGCACTAAACAAACATATTTTATAAAATACTGTGTTGATAATTATTTTCAAAAAGCATTTTTAACGAAATATTTTGCTCGTTTGCGGATATTAAAATGAAATCTGATGTAATAATCATATGCCAGTAGACACAAAAGTTATGTCCTAAGGTTATATTACAGTTTAAGGTATTGGATTTAATACCACTAAGTATTTGTTTAAAATTTAACACTACATTTTATTAGGGCCAACTCTAAAATATTAAAATAGTATTTAAAACTATAAGTCCCTTTTTTAAAAAATAAACCCACGGAAATGAAAATATCTCATAAAAATATTTTATTCCTTTTGTAAAAGAGGGATTTGCATAAATAATTTAATTTTAGCACTGGATGTCATTTCAAAATTCGCATATCATTATTTCACAAAATGCTGCTTTCATCTCCACTATAATTAACGTTTTTATGGGGAACATAATTTCATTAGCCCTCTCTTCCACGATTGAGAAATTTTAATTAGTCTTATTAGAGAACCCTAAACTTTTAATTATTTTCGTTAGAAGACCGAAAACATTTTGATTCTTTTCTAAAGATGACAAGATGCCGTTCATTTATCCCAGTTTATTCAGATCTTTTCAATTAAAATACGATAAAAAGGTGCATTAAAAAATTTAACCTTTATTAAACGCTAAAGTGAAGAAAAATAGCAATACTTCTGAACGAACATCTGCCTTCAATCGGGGAAAGATATTCAAGATAATGATAATAATGCAAAATTGTATTAAGATATTCCTAAGTTGCCATAAAGGCATTGATTTTCATTGTGTTTGCGGCAGATGTAACTTATAATCAACGTTTTGAAAAAAAGTGAAATTAATAGCCATTTTTAAAAATTGCTTCCGTTTCAAAATTATAATAATGGAAATATCTTTCAAACCCATTCACACAAATAATGAACTCTAATACACGTGATTAGTAATACTTTAATTACATAAAACCATTTTTTCTCCCAATAATTTCATCGATGGAAAGTTTGCATTCGCAGGAACGAGTGAAAATAATCTTCATACAATAGATTTATAACACGCAAGTTTTAAATTAAATTTCATTTCACTTCTTTTTTAGTGAAGAAAATATTGCAAATGAACGTCGGAGCTTCGCGCGTCATGCCAAAACGCTATGCAGACAATGAGTGTGAAAGGCTCAAGACAAAGAACGACTGCGAGAGTTTTGTAATAATTGTGCGCTCATTATTTTATGTCCTTTGTCACGTGAGGACGTAGAAGTAGAAATTGGCAGCTCCCGAGCTCAGAAATCATTTAATGCCCTACAGTTTGCAAATCCTTGTTTCTAATATTTCTATCCATGTTTCAAAAGATAGGAATTCTGGATTTCCTAAATATGATCCTTAAAAAACATGAAATTTCGTAAATAAGAATTTTATTTAAGAGGACATTTCAATTATGTTTAATAAATGAAAACAGATTTCTAAATATTATACTAAACCCTGCACTAGTCGCGAATTTTAAAAGGTTTTAGTTATTCCATTTGTTAAATGAATAAAAAAAAATATATATGTATTTAAAAAAATAAGTTAAAGACATGATGTATGTAAATGAAAACCAATCGAATTTCTTTTAAAAATAATTTTTTATGCATTTTTTACAGTTAAATAAATTAAAGCAAATGAAAAAATAGGAATTTCTATAAGCAATTTTTACAATAGGATCAATAAAAATAAAGCAAATTTTTTTAAAAAATGTATTTCTCTTAACATTTTCTACAGATTTGGTGACACGGCAATTGGGTGTTTTGGTATATATCTGTTTACTATAAAAGAATGATAGCAACTACAGGAGTGTTGTTTGATAGCTGTCGTAACGTTTTGTACCGCCCTTTAAAACAATCTTTTTCATATGGGATTTTTCCCCTAGGAACTGCGCGTACCACATAAATGTGGGTACTGCCCCTTGACTGTGGCACTTTATTCAACGAAAACCTATTTTTTAGCGCTAAGAACGCGCCCCTTCGATATCAGTGAAATTCCGATCTGCGGGAGAGAAGGGGTTGGTATCCCAGCATTACCCAGCTTGGTTGGTTTTTCGCCTTCCCAGGCACACACACGTTCTCCCTTGTCTTTGTCGTTCACAGATTTTCTCGCCGCTTGGCGAGTGCTCTCCGCCCAATTTGGCGGACATTTGCACAGATGCAAAACTCATCAGCCACCTGCAAGGGACAACTTCCCCGGTCGGTTGGACAGGACAGAGAGCAGAGAGGGTAACTTCTCAAGATGCCTAAGATGAAGCGAGACAGTTGGACTTGGAAAACGGTGCTTTTTGCATGGGGAAACAAGACTCATCCACTGGTCTTCATAGTCCCATAGAATGACAAACATTCTGTATTTTTTGGCGGTCATTTTCTTCATATTCCCTCAAAATAAATATGTTCCATGGTTCATAATTTTTTGTCGTCATTCCTCGTTTTTTTCCCTTTATTGATGTCATTTTCTATTCCAGCTGACGAATTCCCAACCACTATACTTTAATTATTGTTAGCAACCTGTTTTTAGTATCCCAATAACTATGACTCATCCATAAATACTTCGAAGATACTGACATCGACTAAGCGTACAGAGCAATTCACCAATACCTAAAATGTAAACAAAACGTTACTGGCATCTGTGAGAC
Organism: Dolomedes plantarius; assembly: GCA_907164885.2. Lineage (NCBI taxonomy): Eukaryota > Metazoa > Arthropoda > Arachnida > Araneae > Dolomedidae > Dolomedes > Dolomedes plantarius. The sequence goes on from OU015492.1 coordinate 174,906,340, forward strand.
ACCGCGCTACCAGTGCAGGGTTTAACTACACCCTCTGTATTACGAGCATATTTTTTTTTATACAGTGCAAAAGTCCATGCTTATAACACTTATTTTTATGCCAAATAAAACCCTATTCTATGTGTATTACTTAGGGCCTCACAAAAAATAAGAGTCCAGTTAGTATTTTATTTCCTGTCTAATTACCACTGTCGCCAAATTTTCATGGTCAAGCTTTTCTATGCCTTAACGGAGTCCCAATTGTGGGTGGAATGACGTCACATACCTCAAAGTAAATATAGGAACGCGAAGTTAAGTGAAAACTTACAAATTAGTTTGCGGAAGTTATTCTGGTACCACAAACTTTATCCCAATCCTTGTTTATATTCTTCACGCAATTTACTTTAGCGTGGTTAATTTTTCAGAATGTCCAATATCTTTTAAAGTTTTCATTATACGATCATTTGCGAGGTTTTTAAAAATGGTGAAACATTATTAAGGGATATTTGTGGGACTGTATTAAATTTATCATGAAGTTTTAAAATTGAGTTAAAAGTCACTTAGTTAAATGTTTTTTTTTTCTATAAATTATAAAGTCTAGTTCTTTAAAGAAGACAGACTAAAATTAGAAAGAAAAATACAGTGTGATAAAGTGGGATTTGTTTAAAAAAAAGTTATTTATTTCCTAATACGCCAATTTTAAAAAATCCTAAATTCAGAATTTTTATAAATGATACTTATCTAGCAAAGTGAATAGTAATGTTACTATACTAACCAATGGCACAACAGTCCGTGTGGACCAAGGCCGGTGATGCTCATCACCGCTTTCTTGACCGTAGTCTTGGGGTGCCATACAGCTCATGTCTCGGTCAGGAGGTCAGCCTAACACGAAAGCCCCAGAGTTAGTTCCCAAGCATGCTTGGTCCTCATTTTATCGACCCACTCAAAGGATGAAAGGCTGAGTTGACCTTGCCCAGTCGCAAGATCGAACCCTGGACCTGTGATGTGGTAGCTTGAAGTTTTAACCACTATACCACCGGGCGTCAAATGTTACTATACTTAATGTAATATTCAGCTGTAATATTAAATGAAACAGCAGAATTTTGTTATCTCATGTATAGAAACTTTAAATATCAGTTCCAGAAACTAATTTTTTTTTCCATTATTGTAGAGGTTTATGAATAAACTAGTGACTAAGCATGGGTTATTCAATTTACTGCACTTAATAATAATAGGATAACAGGATTAAATCCAGTCATAAACACTTCAATACTCTTAATTAATACTTCACTTGAATGTTCTATAAAAAGCTGTTACATTTCTCTCTGTAGCGGAAAATTAACACTTTCTGATTCAAACTTCCTTATACCGAAAATGGTATTTATTTACTATTTCCCCTAAACTTTGTATTCTAGTCCAATGGTGCGCAGACTCTTTCCGACTGCGACCCATTTTCGTTAACCCTTCGGTGGGAACATCTGTCTCTCAGACAGCTATGGTTTCTCTATTCAACGCCTGGAGCCCTTGGACCTTGAGTACTATGAGTCAACAATTACTTCAGTCAACATCTTGCTTTCAGTGTGGAAAGGGTGATTCGTGACGCCAGTCTTCTGTGGTTCAGGTACGTGCCATTTTTCTAGAACATTGTCTGTCTACTAGACAAATATTCCCACTAAAGCATGTTTAAATATCTGACTGTCAGGCAGACATTCTTCATTCATTTTGCATAAAATGTACAGTAAGGCTGAAAATCTTTCAATATTTGAGTTTTTAAAGGTTCTGGGAACGACTTTGGCCAAACCCTGTTTTGAAACGAAGGCTGAATAAGACTGATTTTCTTAATTGCCTGTACAAAACAAACCTTAATATAACCAGTGATAATTGGTTCTGTTCAATAGAAGCTGGTCAAGAATTAAGGAGAAATGGTCTGACGAGTGTAGCTACCATGAAACGTAATAAACCACAAATACCCTCTGAATTTCTAGTTAGGAATACCTGGGAAAGAGATATTCCATGTATCTGACTCTTAGACAGATGTTCCCACTACGCGGAAAAATAATCATGTTCCCATCGAAGGGTTAAATAAAAAATCTCGCACGCCGAATGAATATTTATTGATAATAGCAGAATAAAAAAAAAAAAATTAGGAGAATGTTTAACAAAAGAGTAGAGAAACGAAATAAGCATATTTTGCGAAAGTATTTCAAAAATCCATGAAATGCAGATTTTGGGTATATACTTAGGTTGAATAATAACAATAAAAAGATGTCTTCCTTACCATCTACACTTGTTTTTTTGCTAAATCACGTGTGACTTAAACTTCATATTTAAATATTAATTATGTACTTGTATTTCATTTTGGTACAAGTGAACAAGAATTAACATTGAATAAAAGAGCATGATTTTAAAATTACAGGCTTCCTATTAAAACAATGAAAATTAAAAACTTCATTTGTTTATATAAAACTAAACTAGAAAAAAATTCAGGTAGTCTCTTCTAACGAAACTACCGCGGGAACGTAGGATAATAACGTAGAATTTCTTACCTTTGTTTACATCTTTTGTATAGTATATATATATATATATATATACACTGGTTATCAAAAATTAAGGAAAAGTCACAAAAATAGCGATTACTCAAAAAGTTACCTATAGAACTTACTACTTATACACATTATGCAACAAATAGGTAGCTATAAAATAGCATAAAAAGAAATCGCCAGACAATTATGGTGTTATAGAAACTAGCATATACAATGAACAAATTGGATGTGTCAGTTTGGTATAGGAAAAGTACCTTTAATATGGCGTATGATCCCCCGAGAAGCAACACAGCAAATACAACGATGTGTGATGCTGTCAATTATGCGGTCTATGAGTTCGGTAGGAAGTGAGAGCCATTGCTCTTGAAAAGGAGTTGAAAGTGTAGCTAGGGTCCTAGGAGGAGGATTGAGAGCAGCTATACATTGTCCTAAACCGTCCCAAACATGCTCGATAGGATTCAGGTCCGTTTATCGAGCTGATCACTCCATGCGCTGAATTTTTTCCTGCTCAAGATAAGCATCCACGATTCGAGACCTGTGTGGTCTCGCGTTATTATCCTGTAGCACGAAAGCATCACCTATTGCCCCGCCATAAGGTCGCACATAAGCATCAAGGATGTGATCTCGATAAGTGTGAGCATTCACATTTCCATGGGGAAAGACATGGAGGTATGTACATACACCCAAAGAGATACCACCCCAAACACAGACACTGCCTGATCCGTATGCATCTCTTTCACGGATGTGTGATGGATGAAAACGAGTTCCGGGTTCTCTCCAAATCAAAATTCGCTTACTGTCGCTTTGGAGGCTAAACCTGGACTTATCCGTAAAGAGAACAGCTCTCCATTGATCACGCGGCCAGTGGACATGTTGACTACGTGAGCGGGGCGCAAATGGCTGGTTGCCTCGCAAGAAGACCACCTTCGTGAAGCCTTCTACACATGGTTGACGTTGATAACAACTCTCCTGAGCTTGCAGCGAGGGAAGATCTGAGTTCAGATAGTTGGGGTTCTATACCTTCGTGCGCATAATGACAAATATCGGTCATCAGCACTCGTCGTAGCGTATTGCCGTCCTTCATTGAACCTCCTGGATGCCGAATCTGTGGTTAGAAATTGTTGCCAAAGTCTATGATTCCCAGACGGACTCACATTTAGCCATCTGGCTACTTCTCTCTGACTTTATCTTGCCTCTAGTCTGCCAATAGCTCGCCATCGCAGTTCTTTGGTCAAATGATGCCTGAAGGTTATTGTTACAATTTGGCTATGCCAGATGTCTAATCTCAGCCTCGCAGCGACAATTACCGCCTTGCTATGAGACATGCACTTTTATGCTCCTCGCAAATGACGTATTCCGACTGCAGCGCCACTATTTTGGATAATGTAGTGTTGTTCAACACCTTTTACTTAACAACATATTCAAATTTTAAACAGATTGGCCTAGTTTTGAACGTGTTATCCCTCTTTTTTTGTGATTTCTCCTTAATTTTTGACAACTAGTGTATATATATATATATATATATATATATATATATATATATATATATATATATATATATATATATATATATATATAAATATGTATATATATATATATATATATATATATATATATATATATATATATATATATATATATATATATATATATATGTACGAGAGCTATTCTAAAAGTAAAGAAAGGTTTGATCTGACGAGCCGAGTAATTCTCCCACCACCCCCGCGGCGGTGAAATTTACTTACCCAATCATTCCCGCTAGATTGACGCTAACAACGAGCAGCTGCGGCCATTTGCTGTTTATTTTTGCAATTTTAAAATGTGTGAGAAAATTAAGGATCCCGCCAAATGTAAGGTTAGTAGCGTAATGCGCTTCCTGAATGCAAAACACGTGCACCCTATTGAAATTTACAGACAGATAACTGAAGTTTATGGAAATGTCATGAATGAAGCTTCCTTTCGAAAATGGTGCATTATGTTTAAATGCAGCAGCCTACTGCCAGACCCTTCACGGACTACGCCTTGAATTCAAAACAAACGTCGTGGATTGTTGTCCAGCGGCATTGTACCTTTTCATGATAACGCTCGTCCGCATGCTGCTGAGTTGACGAAGGAAATTGCATCAGCAATTTAACTGGGAAGTTTTTGAACATCCGCCTTATAGCCCGGACTTAGCCCCCAGTGATTACTTTTTTTTACCAAACTGAAGGATTTTTTGGGCGAAAACCACTATTTAAATGATGGCGAACTGAAAGAGGAAGTTAGTGACTGATTCAAAAACTTGTGGGCAAGTGAGTATGCCGAAGGCATAGGAAAGCTGGTACAGAACTATGACAAATGTTTCAATTTCAACGGCGATTACGTAGAAAAATAGGTAAGATATCAAAATGTGTTGTAAAATAAGTTTTCGTTCATTACCTTGAATAAAAATGACTAGAGAAACGGATGTTCTTTACTTTTAGAATGGCCCTCGCGTATATATATATATATAAATTAATAGATAGATAGATACATACATATACACATAACTCATACATACATATATATATATATATATATACGTATATATATATATATATATATATATATATATATATATATATGTCAAAATTTTCACGCATTTTGGTACTTTTCTGTTTAACTGTTTACTGCTTGCCGAAAGATACAGACTGGGTTTGGCACGCTGCCAAAATTATAACTTGTGACGCAGAACATCTGAAATTTTTCTTTCCGGAGGACCGTTATGGAGGAACGTAAATTCAAAAAATATAAAAAAAAATTGTTCAAAATATAATAAAATATTTGAGAATGCTACTCTCATATCATCGTAGTTCGGTTTTATAGTTACTCATTTTTTAAAACCTTGTAAGTCTATTTGACATCTTATTTAGCGTTATCATATAGTTTTTGCAAATAAAAAATATAATTAAAAATATTTAAAATATGTAATTACAGAAAGTTTAAACTTTTCAAAGTAATTAATTCCATACGATATAAATTTACCCCAAACTAACCGCGATCCCTCTAGATATTTTGGTTTCCCATAATTTGCGTACCACAGTTCAAATGTATTACATTCCTTCTCAAGAAGTGATTTTGTGCTAACAGCTTTAAATGTCAGTCGTGTATTTAGTGGTAGTACAAAAAAAAATAAGATGGAAACTGTCTTTTTTCTTATTTTAAGAGTGGCGAAACTGCAGCTTTCGGAAGGAAAACAGAAGCAATCCTAATGATTCGAGACGAAAACAAGATTCCAATTCCCGAAAAGACCCGAGCAACCGAAATGTAGGTAAAAACAGGAAGCAGATTAACGTCAACCTAAACACAAAAGTCATGAGTATTTCAGCATCCCCTAAATCACCTTGTTTGTTTGAAGTCTAAATCGGCTCGTATACAAAAGACAGAAATGTGCCTCGTTTCATCACGACTGTTATTGAATAAGTTTCATCACTGGCAAATGGTTTTCAAACAACTTTTCTAAAGAACTCCGGGAAGATAAAAAAAAAGATAAAGAATTGACTGGAACCCACTTCTATGAGGTTAAGGTTTATGTACTTTGTTCATAATTGCATGTTCTTTTTTCTGCTATAAATAATGCATCTTAAGCTACACAACTATCTTATGCTTCATCATTTATAGCATTTTCATCAAAATTTTTAGAACATTTTATAAAGTAAACACTATATAATCCGCTGTTTACTGAGACTGCAACAACAAAAAAAAAAACGGTTTTCGATCAGATGTAAATTGAAATAAAATGATGTAATTTCAAAATGTCATACGAAGAAAAAAGAAAACAATATCAGATACTCTTAGTTTTCTTCTTTTTCAGGATTTAAATGCACCTGTCCATATGCAAGACTCCAATAAATGTTTAACTTTCTGTATTTAATAACGGTAGACTAAAAGAATTTATTTAACTCAGAACAATTCCACTAGTCTCAACGAATGCTTCTCTTGAATATTTCATGAAAGGTTGTTAAAAAAATCTTTTTTTCATGGATAAAAAACAAACAAACTTGTGCTCCCTTTCTAATGCAAACTGTAATTCCGAAAATCTTATTTATTTTCTTATTTTTCTTCCTAAAATCTTATCAAAGATTTTTTTTCCTAACAACCTTTTACATTTACTACATTATTTACTACAAATAATTTACTAAATTTATTACAACTTATTTACTACATTTCTACTCAAGATCTGAATTGCAACGGGAAACACATATTTCAGTTATTAAAATTGTATTACTTTATGTCATAACTGATTCTTAATTACAATAGCGATGAGATGCATTAGATACATGTTTCATAGATACAAGAAAAGTCGAAATGCGAAAAAAAACTCACTTTTCACACCACATCTCTACTTTTGGTAATATACACTCTGTCACAAAAAATATATGAACCCAAAAGGAAACGAGCTACTATCACGAAACTTAACACGTATGTAATGTATGAGGAGATAAGCAAATGATTACAACCTATGACCTCCTGCGTAAGGTCATGCCATAATCTTTGCAACTGGGCAGTTAATTCACCAGTATTCCGGGATGGTTGCAGTTGCCTTCGAAGCACGTCCCAGACGTGCTCTATTGGCGAGAGGTCTGGTGATCTGGCAGGCCGTGGGAGTACGTCATATCCTTGAAGACATTGTTGGGAGAGTCGCGCAGTATGTAGACGAGCGTTGTCTTGCTGATAAATAGCACCTGGGCGACTTGATAGCATACGCAGTACAACTGGCGTTAAAATCTCGTCCACGTAACTGCGTGCCGTCAAAGTGCGTTGAAGGACGTCTAGAGGTAATCGTGTGTCCCAACAAATCGCTTCCCACACTGCCACACCTTGTGTAATCGACGTATGCCTCTCGACAACAAATGCCGGATCGGACCGGTGGCCTGGCCGGCTGCACACGCTTTTTCGCTGGTCATCAGCATTGAGAATGAATCGGGATTCATCGCTGAAGATCACACTCCTCCAGTCAGTCACACTCCAGCTTGCCCGAGGTCGGCAAAAATACAATCGACACAGCCTATGATGTGGGGTCAGTGGTAGGCGTTTTAATGGACATCGGCTCCTTATACCTGCGTCGTCCAGTCATATCCGAATGGTTTCCCTTGATACCACCGGATGTCTGAAAGGTGATAAATGGCGCTGAACCGATTCTAGCGACGTTGTTGGTGCGGACATGGCCGCTCTTATGATTGCGCGATCCTTGCGTTCCTGGATCCTTGCGTTCCATTTGTGTTCTTGGGACGCCCTGACCCTCCGCGACGGTAGACTATCCCTTCCGTGATCCATTGTTGCCAACACCGATCAACTACCATATCGCTCCGACAGAGGTGGCGGCCAATAGGCCTGTTCGACCAACCTGCTTCTCTGAGGCCTACCAAGTACCTCTGAAGTACCAAGTTTTATGTAAATGCAATATACATGCATCTTTCCCAATACACTGAAAGAAATTTCTGTATCTTTATAGAGTAATCCTGCCCATGCGACGTTACACATTCCAACTACTGAACTACCTTGCCCTGCCTTTCATAAACCTTACAATGTTTGCGGTAAAAATGCCTCTAGACTATTCAGAGAGATTAAATGACAGTTTATTACCAAAAAAACTCGTATCAGAACTAATGAAACTTCAAATTTCAAAAATTTCCATTGAATATGTTGAGAGATTAAAATTTTGAACGGTTTACACAAAGATTCTACATACTTATTACCCTGCTTTGCTAAAAAGCGATGAAACTTATAACGTTAACGAGGGGGGGGGGGAAGTCCGGGACACATTTTAATATTATTTTTATTTATTGAGGTAGAATTTGAATTTTTTTGTGATGGCTAACCATATAATTTGTAAACAAAATCACGTCATAAACTGCTCATAAAGTTTAAAATATTTAAAATTAAAAATTTTTTAAAAAGTGGGTAATTTAAAATTTTCATCAATCGAAATATTATTTATCGAATTTCATTTTTTTTCGTTAAATAGAAATATATAAGTTTTAATTTTTATTCAATTTTTTTATATTAATTTAAGAAAATTTAAAATATTTAAATTTAGTTTTTAAAAAAGTAACATTTTTAAAATATCATATTTTCAAAAATAAATATTTTTATCAAATTTTCTGAATATAAATTAAAGTAAAATAATTGAAAAAGACATATTCTAAGTGCGAACCATTTTCCTTTAACGGTTCTTGACTTATAACAATTTAAAAACGAGAAATGGGGAAAAAAAACACAATGCAAAAAAACGCATTTAAAGCTTTGAACAAAGATTGGCTGCTAATCGAATGTTTAAATGCCTTTTAAAGGCTTTCAGATGAGTAAGTAACTATTTCTTGTGGCTTAAAATTCTGATTCAGATTAATTTTTGCCATTTCCACCTTATTTCTGTACTGCTTAAATGTCTCAGTTGATCCAACCGCTTTAAAATTTCACTTTTCATAGGAACTGAAGTACTACAATTTGATAGTGCACATCGAGTTTTTTCCTAATTTTAGTCCTAACAACTTCAGATTTTCTTTTCCTAGGCATTTCTAAACATTTCGGTTAATATGAAGAACATGATACGGTTGCCAACCTGTGACGATATGGTGCCAATGTGACATTAAAAATCGAAAAACCATGTGGTGTAAATTAACTCTGCTCTTTCTGGCAAAACCTCAAAACACGCCAAATGTTTTGCGCAATAAACGGCTTGGCGGTCAAACCGCATCATGTTCTTCATATTTACTAAGATTTCTGCTATAAAATCTTTCAAAATTTCGTAAAAAATAGTAAAAATACTTAAATAAATACTAAGTTTGAAATATCAGAACAATTATTCCAAAGCTAACCAAAATATCAGAACATAAACAATGTACCACTTACTTCACTGTAGAAGAAGTAGAAGTGGATATATATAAAGTAAAAGAATTAAATACAAATTCCTTTAAATTTTAAATAATAATACACATTAATTTCAGAAAAAACTTGCCTCAAAAAAGCGTGTATATATCTCAAAGAAAGTCGTTTCCATGACAACTACTGCTTAAAAGATTTTGAAAACAAACCAAAACAAAAAAAAATATTAATATTTCCTGTTCTAATTAAGATAGGAACACGATTTAAACGTCATTTTAAGCGAAAAAAAACAGAAATTTTTTTAATGCACTAAAAAAATTTTAACAAATTTTAAGATTTTTGTGTCACGGACCCCCTTCATGATCCCTGCTAATATAAAGAAGAAAAACGCTTAATATACACTATCAATTCGCAAAAAAAATTTTAATTATCGCTGATTTAAAAGTGACTTATTTTAAGCCTATATTTTTCCTATCGTTGCTCTCTTGCGTTTTATTATATTTTTTTTATAATCACTCTAAATTCGTGATCATGCTTTTGATTTATTGCCCTTTACCCTGCTCCAAAATGATAAAGAAATCAAGGAAAAAAGTAAACTCCTAAGTGTCATTGATTGTTATTCGAAAGTAGCTTAATCCGGAATTTATACTGTCTCTATCATTTTCTTACACTGCATTTCAATTATTATAAACAAACTATGGGCGAATTGAATTCGCTGCCCATCATATTCGGCATTCCTGGAAAATATTCATATCAAAGACGTATTATATCGTCCTGTGTATTAGCCTCACAAGATAAGGGCTGGAAATCACCGTATTGTCCCTTTTCATGGATTAACTGCCAGGTTAACAGAAAATATTTTCACATAAAAATAAAATGTCTCCTACTGAAAATTTTAAACGAATATAATGTTCTGTTAAAACTGTTAATCAGCGTGCGGGAAGATTCTATCTATAAAATTTTAAGTATTGCTGAAATACTTCCAGAATTATAGGGATTACAATCAGACAGATCATTCCACATAATATAGTGATTAGCGTTTTGAGCTGCCACACAGCGGGAGCTCAGAACGCTAACCACTATACTAGTATGTGGGCCATCCCAAATAAGGTTTGGTCGTTTCAGTAGTCAGAAAAACTTCGCGGATTTTCATGGGCCAATGTCAGAAGTACCTACCATCAGAAGATAAGTACCTACCGCATTGAAAAAACAAAAAAAAAAAAATCAGACAGACGTTATTATCGAAATTAAGAAATTTCAATATCTTGCGCTATAAGAGAGTTTGCATTTCCGTTTCCAGTTCTCGAGAAAATGAATAAATAAAAAGTAAAATTCTACTTTTTAATCGATCTTTATGCTACGGTAGATTTGGATGGGAATTAGCGATGCTTTTACGCAGGTTTTTTGGACGAAGGTCATCGCGAATTTGTTATTTATCGAGGGCGATAACATCTGTTAATTTCTATTTTATGCATAAAGTTAAGTAATAAAATTCACATTATCTATCTTAATCAATGTTGCGATGTGCTTGAAAAATAGGAAACACTAAAAAAAAAACACTCTAAACTAAACTCATGGCGCAACAGTCTTCTGTGGACCAAGGCCGGCAGTCCCCATCTCCGCTTTCTTGACCGTGGGTTTGGGGTGTCATACAGCATGTCTCTGTTAGGTGATCAACCTGACGTGGGACCCCCCGGAGTTTAGTTCCCAAGCAAGCTTGGTCCTCGTGTATCTACCCACTCAAGGGATGAAAGGCTCAGTCGACCTTGCCCAGTCGTAGGATCGAACCTTGGACTTGTGAGGTTGCAGCTTTTAACCACTACGCCACCGAGCGTCAATAGGAAACACTGATAATATAAAAATTGAACTGTGACTATTAAATTCAACAACAGTGATTTTAATAGGATTTAATAAAAAATAATAAAATTTAAGGCTTTTAGATACATTATTTCTGACCATGATGACTTTATTTCGAATACTTTAAATTACTAATATTTTTTTCTGTAGTGATACATGTAAATCCGCATAAAGGATTATTCAATTTCGGATAATCGATAGTTTCATACAATAGTATTCCTAAACTTAACTCTTTCTTAATTTTTAACTACCCGTTGGACACTACATCTACGATGTGTTGTATAAGTTTTATAAGCTTGTTGTTTAAACATTAATTCGGATTTTAGTTGGAGAGTTTAAATAAATGCGAAATTTATTGAAACGTAGCAAAAATCTAAATACACTATACACTTTCATGCATATTAAATAAACAAAGTGACCATTTTCCCAAAGCATTTTCGAGCGACGTTTGTCTGAGCAGAAATTTCAGTCTTTACACCGAAATTTCCGAGCAGTAGAATTAAATTTCATTGCGGAATTGTGCAACTTCAAAGATTATTGAGAAACCTGCCAAGTCAATTTCATTAATATTCAGAAAACGGTTTCGTTCGGGTTTCGCCGAGAAGTCATGATCAGTGGAATGCGCTCGAGCGTGAGAACCCAGATCATTTGATTTCTAATTCGAGACTATTCCTAGGTGATTGAAGTGGGAGGGGGGGGGGGCTTTAAATCCAACAAAGTGAAAGAAAATTATGTTAGAAACAACGCTCGCGCATTGTTCGATATAGCATTTATATCGAATTGGAAGTAGTACATGAAAAGCGATAGGTTTATGGGCGTTATTCAACACCTTCTAATTCGCTCGGCTAGAAATAAATGGAAGTGTTGCATAAAACAGCACATTTTGCTCCAGTTGACTGTAATTATAAAGAGAGATCTGATGGAATGAATTACGGAAATTTTTAATGAATGGTGTTTTTGTTGTTAAGATTTACGGATTTACAGAAATACGTTAGTAATTTCTATTTGTGAAATAGATCTTCAGAGTTCCCTTGATTATCTGTCAAATGAAATGAAGATAATAATTAATGAACGTAAGTTGGGGCATGTGGTGAGTGTAACGAGGAATTCGTTACAGGTTCCTTTATTTTGATTAATTTAATTTAATTTGTGTAGTTCTCTTAAACTTTAAATTATAACTTTAATTTTAATCTTAAATCTGCTAGTTATGTTTCCTTTCCTTATCTGATAATAATTTATTTTTTTTCCCAAGCTCTTCTTCCGGCCATCATTGTAAACTTAGTGCTGTGAACTTCAGCAGGTGTCCTTCGTTGAACTTTGTGAACACTCCAAATTACGGCCATGCTCTGTTGAACATTCCTTGTGTCCTTCTTCCATCTAGCTAAATATGTGACTCTACAAAAAAAGTGATTGTACAGTGAGAAACTTATAATTAACATTTATGGTCAGGGAGAGCCGAGTATTTCGGACAGTACTTTGTCGATGGACAGTTTATATTCCTTCTTATTGCTAAACTTAGGTTATTTAAAGTTCAGTTGGAATAAGTTAATAGGTAATTATTTGCATTATTACAAACTTCTTTATAAAATGCACATACACAAAATTTTAGAACCATTGTTTTTAGAGCTCGGATGCAAGCTATAAAACAATTTTGCTTATATTGGCCTATTTAAAACTCGTCAACACGTGAGCCGGATAAATTTAACAATTTAACTCCAGGCAAAGTCTTTTTTTTTTTTATGAGGGAAGTTTGTAATTGACATGTTTGTTTTGTTTTCCGTGTACCTTTCAAGGTCAAAGTCACAAAGAAAAGACCTCGTCAGAAATTTTTTCTTAGTTTCTGGAATTTTGAAGAACGAAACGCCGCGCCGTAGATTGGAGCGAATTCCACAGCGTTCTTACTATGGTGTTCCACTTGTTTCTCTTCATGCTAATATACTTAGGTACAACCGACGATTTGTACATTTGCGTACTAATACCTTTTTTCACCCAAACGTTGAAACTAACTGTAAAATGGAATATTGTAGTTTCGAGAATAATAATATTTAAAAAATTACCCTTAAAACTAATTCTCAAAAAGAAGTTTATGATATGCCTGTGATTTATTTAATATACCTCCTATGTTATCAGAGGAAATTTATTTCAGAAAGGGTTGGACGTAATAAACTGCAAATGAATTTTAGCGAAATTTTTCTGTTTCAAGAAGATATAGCTGTTGCCCCATAAATATATTTTCATGAAAATTGGCTTTCGTAAATAAAGTCATCATTCAATGATCAAATAATGCAAATGGATATATGGATAATAAGTTGAAACTTTATTCGTAAAAAAAATCTGGTAATGTCGTCAGATATCCTCTCTCTTTCAAAAGAAATTGCAGAAAGTGCCTAATGAACAGAGCGAATAGAAATGAAACTTTAGCTTAAAAAATTAAAAATAATACATTGCGGAGATACACACACACACACACACACACACATATCTACACTTCTTATACGAGGCATAATACGATCTTCTCACAAACAACCAACATTGAAGTGCGATTTGAGAATGAGAAACCCGCTGTGTAACTTTCCTTTTATACGGAGTTTGAGATGCCGTTTCTCCCTCAGACGTCGATCCATTGCGCTTAAATTCTAATCATTTGCATATCCCAGCATCTTCTTCCTTTCATGTGAATTTGGCATTTGTGTCATCCCTCCTTCATAGTGTTACAATTTTAATGGCCAGCAATGTATTATTCATGTAAAAAAACACGTCTAAAATAAATAAAAGTTTTTTAGAAGAACTAATTTCTAAAAGTCTTCTTTTAGGCAACGGATACTTTACGATTTCAATGTAAGTAAAGCTAAAGTTCCTCTTCTGAATATTGGTGGCGCCTTTACGGACATACTTAATAAGACAGTTTAATGTACTTTTAATTTCAATGGTTTATTTCGGCTATTCCTAATTTTACATATAAAATTCACTTTAAAACTCTATGTTATAAAGCCGATTTACTACCATAAATATTAAAGTATTTCTTTTTTCCGATAAATTAAAATATTTAAACTTTTTTTCCGATGCGGCAGACGGTTTCTTGGACAATATCCTTATCGCCATAGTACACCACAGTTTTGCAAGCCATATTATTATGGGGGCATCATATAGGTGGACTAGCATTAGCCCCTATAAAGGGACGACACAAAGGGAAGCTTTTAGTGGCGCAACGGCGGGATTCGATCCCAGCACCCTCAGCAACGAAATACAGCGCGCTGTACCACAGGACCACCACATGCCCTAAGTAAAGGTGACTGTACCTCTTGAAACGACTGAAAGAAATGCACTGTTATAACACTGGGGTTAAAAGAAAAATCCCCTGTTAGTACTTACTTAGGTGAAAGGGGCGGATGTTCAAAGGTTATCTCGTGCAATTCAAACAACAAGGAAAATTGTCCCCATAAATATATATACATAACTAATAACTTGTTCCACACAGTTTTCTTGCTTTAGCCATATAATATTTAAATATTTTCTACTTTAGTTCAACTCAAAAGGATTTTTTTGTACATTTTTATATTGATTTATTGCCTGTAGCAAAAACAATTTTAGCTAATCAAAAATGTAATTTCTCTAAAATTTTGTTCCATAAACTAATTTATAATTTCAATCTCGGCCGTCGCTTGGCTAGAAACTTTTCGAAAATTGCCGTGCGCGTCTTCAATATCACATTATTTAAAAAATATGGGAAAAACTGGCTATCAAACAGAGATGAAAGTGATAACGTTACACAATTTTTTCTTGTGCTTTTGGAAACGAATTAGGCGAGATTTCAGGCGCTCCTGTTAAACTAAATTGGATGTCTGCTGCATTAATGTGAACACGAAATGAAAGTTTCTTAATAAGAGAGTATCATGATTGTAGATTGGATATTAACAGTAAATCGAAAATCATTGCAGAAAGAGTAAGCCAGTCAGAGCGGAGGATGTAACGATGCAAAGAATTTTGCGCAAATCAAATAATTAGTTAATTTTCGACAGTTATTAAAAGAAAATTAACGTTAATAATGTTGTGTAATTAGAAGTGCTGTGTTCATTGATGATGAGTTCATGTTTTTCTTTCTTTTTTAAGAATTTTTAAGTATGATTTTACTTTACTTCAAACAGAGTAGGTAATTTCTGGACTTTATTCTACACTGGTGTAAGAAATTAAGAGAATTTGCAGACTTGGTTGATTATCTCTAGAACTATTGTACCGATTTTAATGAAATTTGATATGTACATACATTGATACTATACAAAACAAATAACCATTCAATAATTGTAATACACACGCATGATCGTGCGTAACACTCGTTGGAGTCGGAAGGTATGAAACAGTGGTTGCAGAATAAACAAAAAAATGGGTTAATAGATGGGTTAATAGGGGGTATGGTCCCCTCTTACAGATATACAGGTCTTGCAGCGTGATTTCATACTTGAAATAAGGCAGTTTATCATTTCCTGTGGCAATTGGTCCCACTCGTTCTGCAACGCTGTTTTCATTCCCCGGATGATTCTCGGAGGGGGGTTGCGAGTTGCAATTGCCCTCCCCAGAGTGTCCCAGACATGCTCTATAGGGTTAAGGTCTGGAGATCAGGCTGGCCAATCCATCCGGCGAATATCCTCACTCTCTAGAAATTCGTCGACCAGAAGAGCTTTATGTGGCCTCGCGTTATCGTCCATTAAAATGAACTCAGCGCCAACTGCTCCCCTGAAAAGGCAAATATAGGTCTCCAAGACCTCATCCCTATACCTCACACCAGTCACAGTGCCTCTTTCAAAGACATGGAGAGGTGTGCGACCATCCAACATGATGCCTGCCCAGACCATTAAACCTCCTCCGCCATAATGGTCGATTTCGCGGACATTGGAGTGTATGTAGCGGGTCCCTGGTTCTTTCCATATGAACGTACGGCGAGAATCGGTGTTTAGACGGAACCGGGACTCATCAGTGAAGGGAACGGTCGCCCATTGATCCATACTCCAATCTCTATGCTCTCTGCACCATGATAAATGGATTCTCCTGTTCGTAGAAGTGAGCGGAGTGCAAACAGCAGGTCTTCTTGCAAACAACCCTCTCTCATGAAGTCTTTTGGAAACAGTTACCCTTGATACACGGGTTCCTGTGGCTGCATACAAGTCACGATCGAGCTGAGAAGCTGTAGCACTCCTGTTACGCCTCACGATAATCGACAAATGGCGATCTTCTCTGGCCGTCGTAGCTCTTGGATGACCTTGCCCAGGCTTTCTCTCGAGGGATCCGGTATCCTGGAACTGTTTCCATAAGTTAGACACGACGCTGGGCGTTAAATTGAACTCTCTACAAATTTGATCTTGAGATTGGCCTGCTTCTAGCCTCCCCACAATTCGCTACCTCATGCCATCATCTAAACGTTGGTGGTTACTCATTTTTACTGTTACAATTTGAAATTAACTGATTGCTGCAAAATAACACCATCTATTAACCCATTTTGTTTGTTTATTCTGCATTCGCTGTTTCATACCTACCGACTCCAACGAGTCTTACGTACTATTATGCGTGTGTATTACAATTATTGAATGGTCATTTGCTTTGTATTGTATCAATGTATGTACATATCAAATTTCATTAAAATCGGTACAGTATTTCTAGAGATAATCGACCAAGTCTGCAAATTCTCTTAATTTCTTACACCAGTGTAGTAAGAAAACATACGTGAGTTTGTTGTATGTGGCGTATGAGAAGGTCTAGATGACGTCAAACATTTTCCAAGCGGAAATTGTGATTCAAAACTTATACTTTTTTTAAAAAACAGGTTGGCACAAAATTAATAAAAAATAAAAACGACTAAGGACTTTAAATATCATATTATAAGTAAAATTATAAATCTATATTATGATAAGCTTAATTGCTTTAAAATGTATCGAGTTAGGCAAACGCATTGACAATACATTCTTCGCCTATGCATTCTGCATATGTCATCATCGCTGCAAAGAATGCACCATGAAGCACCGTGTCAATGCATAACACTTTCATGGATTATCTAGACCCGAAAAATCTGTTGCCTGACTTGACAACATTACAGTTCACACCCTTCTGATATTTCTTTTGCTTATTTGCTGCCCAGAATTTCTTATTTGCCGACAGAACGTTTTTTTACGTGTGTTAGTAGAGAGCTCAAAGATTATCAGATCGTGTCCAAAGGATGGCAGCGGCCTAAGCAGAGTATTACACTATTTCATAAAGATGAGTATGTGAGAGTTTACAGGAATTTTTTTCTTAGAAAAATGAGAATATGTCTGGAAAGAATGTATAGACGCTTCGGTAAAAAAAGAGGTTTTTGGAGTGATTGATAGCAGGGGTAAGGGAACTTCAAGCATAATGGATGATTTTGAGGTTGTTGCTCACGTCGAATCTCCCCTTTGCTACAAGAGTTACTACTTCTGAAACGGTTGTGCCAACAAAAAGTATTTGAATTCTAACCTTAACATTAAGAAAAGGTATGATCTCTATGTTGCGAAGTCTACTGATGAAAACAAACAGCCATTAAAAGAGAAATACTATTATCAAGTGCTTTCGAATAAAATCAATTTACACGTTAAGGTTTCTTAAAAAAACATCTGCAGGTTGTGTTATCAGCTTCTGACCAAACTGAAAAGTGAATAGGCCCTGAAAAAATACCCACTAAAAGTGCAAAAAGAACTGCATTTAGATCGTACAGACAGAGCAAGACAAGTCCTTAAATATTACAATAACTGAGCTTCCAATGACACTTACGTTTGCACGTTTTATCTTCAAAAGACATCGCCTTTTCCAAAACTCTCAAACTCTATTGCATATTACAAAAATATATATATGTATTCAATTCTGATAGCCGTTGGCTGGATGTATATTTGGGATAAGACAGCGAGAGCCACGGTTACAGAGGATCTTTTTTTTTGTGTTGGAAAACATTTAAGAGAAAATACAAAAACTTTCAAACTCGTAATTTTATGATCTGACTGGTGCACTGGGCAAAACAGGAATATAAAAATGGCCCTTTCTTTCCTGCAGCTATATCCTTACATAAGAGATTTGAATGATAACAAACTCTTAAAGCATAAACTTTCAGATGGAATGTGAACCAAGTCCAGCTTCCACTCCAATTCTATGTGGTAGTTTCCTTATAGCTGCGTTTTGTATGATAATATCAATTGAAAAGTTTAAATAAAATATTTCAGGTAGTCTCTTCTAGCGAAACTACCGAGGGTAATTAACGCAGGATTACTTATCGTTGCTCTTATCGTTGCTTACCTTTCCCTCTCACTTTTTTTAACGCATTTTCTGTTTAAATGTTTACTGCTACTGGATTTGGCACGCAACAAAAATTAAGACGCGTGACGGACTCTGAATTTTTCCTTTTCCGAGAACCGTTATTGAGGAACGTTATCCTACGTTAAAACATTGCACTACGGTATTGAAGCAGAAAGAGCAAACAAAAGTCAACGGTTCATTCATTACAATCGTTCAATTTTGACATCACTTTTCTCAGAATTGACTCTCATGGACTTGGCTCACTTTAAAATGAACCTTACATGTATGAAGCCGAAATTACTGAAATAATAACTGCAAAATATTTGTCTATTTCTATTGAAATTGGTTGCGGTCATAAACCGATTGGTTGCAGTCATAAACCGATCTCTTTTTTTTAAATCATTGTGACGTATGTACTCTTAAAATAATTGTTTATTACTTTGGTCACAGCAGTAGTCAACAATATCCAACCAGTTGTCTTTTCTAATAGCTGATTATTTTTATCTAAATTCATCAAAATGATTGAGAAAAAGTGAAAATTACTCCTTATGTTTGGCCCATTTGCATTATAACTGTGACATATTACCATTTTGGTATGGACCCTGGCGCATATATTAATATATGCGCATACATTATAATATATGACAAAATGTATGTTTTGCACAACTTTTCTTAAGACACCCTAATTACGGTATTATGTGATATTCCGTTGAAGAAATTTTTTTATTCTTTTAAACCGCTGAAAACATCCAAAGGTAACTGATTAAATGCAAACAGCAGAACATAGATGTCAATACCGATACCATCTTGTAATAAAAGCGAAAGAGAACAAGTGGATGTTCACATTTTCCGTCTTCGTTGGCGATTTTGTATGGAATCAAACTAAAGACTTCCTCGACAGAACACCCTCTGTCTTAAATTTTCATTGCTGAGCTAACTAAGTTGCAACAAACCTTAGATATAATTATGTTACTAAATCTAGGATGGTTTCAGTAGCTTTACTGTTATAACCCTATTCCTTTTTTTGTTTCGTGACCTATACCTAACGGTCTATTTCAAGTTAATATTTATTTTTCTCTTCTAGCAATACGAGTTTTGCAGTTTCAGTCAATAAAACAGGAAACTTTCTAAGTGGTGAGAGACTGAGGAGTTTGTCACCAAAACTGTCTCCAACAGTAGCTGTCACAGATTTTGCGACTTCTAATATGTAAGTAAATCTAAACACAAGGAAGAGGTCTTTGTAATAAACACATCAAAAAGATTTTATTTACAGGAGTTGAAGAATTATTGGAGCATAAGTTCCGTATCTATGCAACATAAAGTTGCTAAATCAAACATTATCTAGGAGACAGCGCACAGGCTGCTTCCATCAAATCAACAGAGAAAGCTCTATCTGGCGGGGAAGTGGTAGCGGAAGTCTTGAACGCCATCATGTTGGCGACAATGGCGCCGTCTATAAGAATTCGCTACAGTAGCATTAGTCGAACATTTTGTATTGGTTGGGAGTTTCTAGAAACCGTATTCCTTTAAAATGGCAAGAACTATAAAGCCATGAGAATCCATTCATAAGTAGAATGACCCCGGAAGCAAACCAGTTTTGATACTGACATTATGAAAAGATGGTTATAACTTGCTTGCAGTGATAATATACTGTATTCCACTTGATGTAAAAAAAAGGTAGATTTCGAATAAGTACAAATAATTTGAAAACATTGTACCGTTAAACAAATAGAGATAAAATATCAGTTCTAAGAAAAAAATATAAACATTTTAGGACTAAAAGTTAGTGCTTAGGGCTAAAATTTTGCATATCCATTAATTATTTTTTAAATCCACAGAAATAAATTGTAAAATATGAGACTTGAATATGCAAATCAATCATAAAAAATATCTCTTTGTCTAAATCTAACAAAATTTTCATGAATTTAAAATTTATTTCCAATTAAAGGGTCTAAAGAAAGAAGGCACTCCCACTTGTAGGTACAGCCACTTGATTCAATACAGAGAGAGAGCTGAATAAAGATATTTTCTAAAGATTTATAACTATTTATGTACAAGTGTTAATTCATTCCACAGTATTTGTGCATTACATTGTGAATCAGTTTTCTTAATTCTTTTCCAGTACTTGATATTCAATGAAATGTTTTAACGTCAATGTGACTCTGATTGCAACTGTGTATGTATTTTAAATTTCTCTCTTTTTTTTTCAAATTCTTTCAGCATAGAATTTGAATAGTCGTCTTTGTCCAATTATAATTCTCTGTGCTACTTACTCTTATTCAAGCTCACAGCTTTCAGGAGGATAAACAATCACAGAGATCTCCAGATATAAATTTAGAAATGCTAATTATCAGAACATCCGAATTACTCCCCATATATTGATGAAGTAGCTATTTAATCTGCATAACAATTTAAGTCCAATCGAATAAGAATGCAAATAGCAATTTATTTATGCCTCAGGAAACAATCTAATGTTTAAACTTTATTTTAATTTATAGGTAAACTTAATGCATGTAAAAATTAGATTTCGTAATTGGACTTTTCTTTCTCTTCAAAAGTTCACTAGGCGTAACTTCTAAAGATTGCTATTTCAACAAAAGCAAACTGTTTACATAAGCATGTTTTTATCAAATTTTGAAAAGCTGTTAAACTTTCTTTTATCTCAGGAAATGAAATGCAACGCCTTAGATGTATCTTTGGTTTAAGTAAATTTTTTTCTATTTCATGCAAAACTAAAGATTAGCCGGCATTAATATTATTCTAAACATTTTATCTCAAAAGTATATTTAAGGTTTATATAGTTTATATGGACCAATAACTCTGTCTACAAAAATTTGAAATATGTACCGTTTTGCCTGCTTCATATTTCCATAAATAAAAAATGGACATGCTTTTTTGAGTAAATAATGTAGAAAAAGAGTCCATGTTGGTTTTATGAAAAGAATGCAATCTAAAAAGTGTTTGTTATTTCTCACAGCAAAAGGATGTATTTCTGGGATTAATTCATTACTTTTATTGGTAAATAAGGACGATACGCTTTGATGAAAATATTACAATGTAAGATTCAAGAATCACTTACTCACCCTCATACATATATTTTAAAATACATTTGTAAATACTGGAATCAACTAGGGTAACGCACTTCTACTACATTGTCATACAACAACAACCTACTGAATGCAGCACTCACTTTTCATAATTGCTTGTCTAAAGGGACTGAAACTCCATAAAAGCTGCTGTGTACAAACCCTATTGGATTCGCTCACCTCAATGTAACCTATGGAAAAAATGTTTCTACAATTTACAGCTGCATAATGGTGATAATCCAATAAAAATGATATTTTCAGAGAGCCTGAACTTTTCTGCATCTTGCAGCAGGATTCATTTTATACATTTCGTCCACCAAAGGAAGGTATGAGCGTATAATACCCACTTCACCAGATTTTTTCATGGAATAATATAAATTTTAAAATACTATTTGCGTTTTTAAAAAAACGAAAAATGCCCCAAAATGCAAAATTTCTTTGTCAAGTACAAATGACGTTAAAACATTTCATTGAATATCAAGTACTGGTTTTGAGTACAATTTTTTTTTAATCTTTCAATCCAAGTCGGCAATCCTTGGACACATTTTCCCCATAGGTAAACATTGAGGTGAGCGAATCCAACAAGGTAAGTAGGCAGAAACTTAAAGAAATAAAAGGAATGTACTACTTAAGAAGATGTAAATTAAATCTGCTTTATGTTAGCTATGTGAGTAAACACTTAAACATTAAGAAATCCGTTAGTTTTGGAGAAAATACCAATTTTTTTCCAAATGCGAAGGCCTTGCCCCATTAAACATTCGCCTATTATCACCGCGGTTTTGCTGGCCTCTTTACTATGGGAGGGGGGGGGGGTACCACAGGTGGACCAACATTGTACCCTATGAAGGGACGACACAAACGGAGGAATTTTGCACGGCTTGACGCCGGGATTCGATCCGAGCACTCTCAGCACCGAATACCAGCGCGCTGTACAACAGGGCCGCCGCAAGCACTAATATATATACCAATGTTAAAATTTTCATATCACAGAAGCATCTTAGTAGATACTGTCGTAAGAAAACATCGTAAAAAGG
This sequence comes from Dolomedes plantarius, assembly GCA_907164885.2. NCBI lineage: Eukaryota > Metazoa > Arthropoda > Arachnida > Araneae > Dolomedidae > Dolomedes > Dolomedes plantarius. The sequence continues at coordinate 174,928,975 of OU015492.1, forward strand.
GGCAATGATAAAATTAATTTACAATAATACAAAATAAAATTTTAATCTTACAATCGCAAACATACAACCTCTCTAAAGTATAGAATACTTTCAGAATGAAAATCGCTTATCAATGGCCAAAAAATAAATTAAAGGAACACTTTTCTTGTTAGATGTTAACATTTCAGGCAATGCTAGTTAAAGTGAAAGAGAGAGATTATAATTATTAAAGTTATACAATGATCTCAGGCTCTAACTTTCAAAATGTTTAAATCCCACTTTTAGGTCACAATTATAAAAATTAAATATTAATTGGTATTATCTCTTTGGCATTTCCCAAACTATAAAAATGAAAATATCCCTATAATGAAAATGAGAAATTTAAAGAGTAATATATTGCAAAGGGGGATCGAATTATCTACCATAAGGCTCTAATACCTCTGTGATTGATTAAAAGTAAATATGCTTACATTTGACACCCAACAGACTAAACTTTTATTTAAACTTTAAGCAAAACACAACATCGAAAGACACTCTCATAAATACGTAAATATTTTCATTTGCATTTTTTATTTAAAAACTTCATATTGATAAGCTCGAGAATTTAACACTTCAAATAAAAATCTTCTATTTCTTTCATTATTGGGATTAAAAATTTTTGGAAGAAAATTGGACTTCGATCAATTTTTAGAGGTTTACTACAATCTTCACTATTTTGTTTACAGCCAAAATATTTTATCAAAAATATCTGCAGTTTTGCATCATGCATTTACATAGTTCAGTTGCTTTAAACCAGTCAAAACATCTGTTAAAAACTGTTTAAATTAAACCATAAATGCCGACGAGTCTAGTAGCGGTCGGCGAGTAGATTTTACAGACAAATGCAAAATTCTATACGAAAATGCTCGATTGAATTTTCTCAATTAACATGAGGATCAAAATCAACCTTTTGGTCTTCTCTTTCAAGATGAAATTAATTTACAGGAAATGACTTATTTCATCTTCAAATGAATTGAAATATAGAATCCCAGCCGTATAGTTATAACCGAGAGTAATTCTGAGAAAACAGTTTGAAGGCAAGATAACTATTCTATATGGCGACCATAAAATGCATTACATTTTGGACGGAAAAGTAGAGAGACTCTTTTTAAAGCCCCCCCCCCCTGTCTTTTTCTTAAAGTATCCAAAACAGGAATTGTTAAGTAAAAAGGTTGAGGAATGTATAGAGAATAGTTAGATATAATTTAGATCAATTATAGTATTTATAAACGTGTCGTGGCTCTAGATGACCTTGTGGCAACGTGCTGGTTTTCAGTGCTGAGGGTGCTCGGATCGAATCCTGGCCCACACCATTAAATACCTCCCTGTCTAGGCCGGAAATGGGCACATTAAATCCGTAGACCAGAAATTCCCTGTATGAAGGTCAGAGAGTGTGGGAGAGGATACGATCCCCCCAGCTGTCGCCCCTGGGGAGGATCAAAACTGACGGCTGACAAGAATCGAAGAATTCACCTTCCGTGATTTCAGAGAACTCTTCGCGTATGTTATTTATTTCGCCCATCGTTTCTTGACACTTTTGGCTTTCATAGAAGCAAATTCTATGGATGTATTAAACACCTAAAAAATAAAGCTAATTACGATTTCTTTATGCCCTATATTTCTCACTCAAATGGCATCACAGTATTGAATTTCTCAAATTAAATAGAAAATGGTCCTTATGTTTATATACACGTGACAGCCGAATGGCTAGGGCACTGGGATTCGTTTCAGATCCTGTGGGTTCGAGTCCCACTGTTGGCATGGATGCTTGTAGCCGTTTGGAATCGACTTTAAACTGTAGGTCCCGGTCTAACCAACCCTCGTGTAGCAAAAAGTTGACCGTAGCGCTCCAAACCAAAACAAACCTTATGCTTATGTTCAGTTTTATAATATTTCAAAATGCAGTAACATCGTGAGAGTTAGTGACTGTGTGCCAAGTGAAGTGATGTTCCTACGTGGGAACACGTCTGAAACTGACGTTTTGCTTGGTCAAAAGTGAGGTGGCAACTGGCTAAGATGGACTCCGACCCTTCTGGTGCTGTTCAAACCGGAACCGCACACTTCAGACCGTAGCCTATATGGACCTGATCTGCAACTACTTTCCAGCCAGGTTAATAAGAAACAACAACAACATAAGAGTGTAATATTTTCAACAACAATCTTGTCTACAAAAAATAAATCCAAATAACTTCCACACGCCATTGATTGTTGTATGCACATATAAATTATCTAAAATCGTAAAAAGCCAGCAAATAAAAGCAATATTTTTAAGTGTCTTTCATTTTTGCAGTTATTGATCTTTTCAAGGGTTTTTAATCTTTTTTTTCCTGAAATGTCTTCTTGTTTTACGACTTGCACTCCCCAAATCGTAAGCCACGCTTGCTAGAACTCATACTAAGAATGTGCGTTAAAAAATATGCATTCTTAGACAAACAGATGAATGTGTTTTCAAATTGCCTCGGTACGCAATTCAATAGGCAAAAATCATTTTTCAAGATATCCGTATTTGCGATCTCTTTCCCGAATTTGCGTTTATGCATGGACCTCTCGTATTTCAAGTCTCGTGTTAGTTAACGCTGAAATTTTCTGTTGTTGGAATTGCTTACCTGGTTTCTATGGCAACAAAAGTATGACATCACATCAAAACAAGTCAGCAGTGTCGCGAATACTGTTGAAATGGAAACTTGAGCTCCTGAGAACATGTTATTCGCATATTGATTCTCTAGGAATGTTTTATTCAAACGCTTCGTTTTAAACCAGTTTGGATAAGATATTCCGGGAGAACCAATATCTGTCTCGATTAAAAATATTGCCATTATCTTTCCTTATGTAAAAATGTAATTTTTATGGATATTATGTTACTGGTGAAAATTCAAAGGTTAAATAACTTTAATGATAAATTTTCGCCGCTATTGAAACATTCAATTTATATTTCAGTAGCATTATTGCCCGGCGTTGCCCGGGTAGATATTTAGATATAAAACTTTTCATGTATTCCATCAAAAAATACTTTTTTTCCCCAATGTGGAGGCACTTGTCGTCAAACATTCGCCTATACTACGGCACAATTTTACTGCCCATTTTATTATGTGGACACCATATCTGCGGACAGCATTACCCCCTATGAAGGGACGACACGAACGGAGGCATTTTTCGTGGCGCGACGCTAGGATTCGATCGCTAGGATTCGACGCTAGGACCGAAAACCAGCGCGCTGTACCACTGGGCCGCCACAAGCCCATCAAAAAAATACTGGGCTGCACCCCCCACTCTTCATGTTCATCTGGCCAGACAGAATGCGCTTAGCGCGTTTCTACTGAACTCATATGCAAACACTAAGAAAGAAAGAAACTTTGAGCCTGCGGACCTTCGTCTGATTATACGTCTGATTTTATTGAGAATTAATAACACAGTGTTGCGAGATTCGCACGTTTGGATTGAAAAAGTTTACTATTTAATTGCATTTGTTAGATACTGTTTAGTTAGATTTAATTAGATTTGTTTGATCCACTGTTTAATTAGAAATAAGTTTTATAATTTACATTTGCCTTTATTATTTTCCCCCTTAAAAACGCAGTTTTTTCCACATCACCCAAGAGGTAAAGTGCAAGATGCGTTATCCCCTTTATTTAATCAAATTAAGGTGAGATTCCGCATGAAACCTATTTTCCTTACTTTGGTGATATGGTTTTTTATTGTCGACAGGCCATAAACCTTATAAAAAGCAAATTGTAAATCCATTTTTAATTTTCCGAAGGCCAAAAACCGTAAGAGTGTGTATCTGGGGAGGCAGGGCCAAAGGTTATTGTACCAAACCTCTTCTCCCCCGCGCATTGGTATTTGACTGATAACGTAGCGCCAAGCTTTTAGCGTGCAGAAATACTCTACTTGGTCAATAAAGTGTTGTGGTGAAGGGGCTGTATCCACATTTAAGTGGTACGCACACCTCTTAGGGGCACAAAAAATCATTAAAAAAACTAATTTAGCCCCAAATTTCGTTTTTGCTGCGTTAACTTTCTCGGGTCCTAAACATTGACTGTGCCGAATTTGGTCCCGATGGGTAAAACAGTCTAGGATTCTATAGCGGACAAACAAACAAACAGATGAGCTAGCTCTTTTATATATATAGATTATCTTCGTAATACGCAGGTAAAATATAACCTGCACATTTTATTAAAGTTAAATTATTTATATTTTTTCTTGACAGATTCCAACAAATTAAGTTAAATATTATAAGAATGAGGAAAATGTATAGAAAAGGAGAATTTCCTCTCATAGCCGAAATTACTCAGTTGGTAGAACACCGGTGTCGAAGTTAAGAGATTCGGGTTCGATGTTTCATACTGCAGATGGTAATTAGAGTAGCACGGACAATTAAAAAGAAACGTTTACTGATGAAATATCATTAGACAAACATATGCCAAATGAGTTTGGTGGGGAAATTTCATATCCGAAAAATTGATCATAAATAAACATTAATAAAAAAAGTATGGCAGATTAAATATTCTGTTTTAATCTCTTCAGAAAGATAAGGGTTAAGAACTTAAGAAAAGACTTCAGAAAATGAAAATTTCGTCACATCGCCGAAGTAGCTAAGTTGATAGAATACAGACTATTGATTCCTAACTATTGATTGCTACACGTTGTCACTCGATGCTTGTCACTCGATGCTTGTAAGAATTTATTTCTATCTTTAAAGAAATAACTACTTCTTGAGCCCCGTCATTGTTTTTTTTATTTTGAAGATTGTAATTTGATTATTAATAATGAGTCCTACTTTTTCTTTAGCATTTTTAAAAAAAAATTATCTTGACAAAAATGCATGATTATCACGAGACATGTAAAATTATTGATAACAACCCAACAAAATAAAAAGTTTCTTGTATCCTTCCGTATTAGCATTATATGCTATACCATAGAAAATATATTAATTCTACATAAAAAAATATTTATACTTAATTGCTCTTCGTTATATGTTCAATTATATATTTTAATTATATCCATCAGTGTTATATGCAATTTTAGTTTAGATGCTTTAAAGTGTTTTCCTTGGAAAAAAAAGTATGATAGGAATATCAAGGGACGTAAAAAAGCATTTGATAATTATCATTTAAAAATTTCGTATTTTATTCTTTATATTATCATTACTCGGTGTATCATTAAAAATCTTACTTTTATGTTTGAAAAACAATTATTATTATTAAGCATTCCTTATTAAATATTATTTTTTAAGTATTCTTTATTACTTATTCAGTTATAGCTGCTGATTAAATTATATCCACCAATAGGGAATACTGCATTTCGTTTCCATGTTTCAAGAATCTTTCGGGTGAAAAATGACATGGACTAACAACGACATGCAAAAACGTTTCATAATCATCCATAACAGTTTAAAGTTTCTTATTTCATATTCTGATCTGATCTAAAATTTTTGTGTTTTCAATATTCGATATGCATCTTTAAATTTCGAATGCTCAGCAACTACAATCATCCGAAATGTGGTCCTGTTAACAATATCATGATGCTTGTATTTAGCTACATACTAAGGTAGGCGCAACCGCGATAAAGTCAAAGAACTGCATTCAACCTATAATTCAATCTTATAACACTCTTACTGCTTTGCCTTTATTTTTACGGTACATCTATAGATTTTTTCTTTTTTAATTGCCGATTTCAGTCTGCACAAGTTTCCCGTCTCATACAAGGCGGAGGGAGGAGGACTATATATATGTGTGTATATATATATATATATATATATATATATATATATATATATCTGAAATAAGTTTCAATAAAGTCAAATATGTATGAAACTGAACATATGGATGTTTTTATTTAATACCATTTTTGATATCTATAACTCTTATTATATATTTAATGTGTTTGTCTAGAAGGGAGGTTGTAAAAATTTAATGCAATTTTCTTAGGGTGTTGTTAAAAGAAATTCTCATATATTCTCTTACATAACTGGCTATCAGCGTGGTATTCGGAAAAGGCGTATCGGAACATAATATACTAGTAGAAAAACGTGAACAAAATTTATAATGCTAGAAAACGAAGGAGATGACTAGTACAACAAATTCACGGTGTGAAAGTGGTTGTTAAAGGAGAATAATTGCTTAATAAACAAGGACAGTTTTATAATTTCTGTAAAAAACAACTGAAATCTCTACATATATACGCAAAATAATCAGAAAGAAAACCAAACCAATATAATATGAAATATTAACTTAGTTGGAAATGGATGTAAATAAATGTATTTGAAATATTTTTGGCACCACAAAAACCATTTTACAGATATTTTTAAAATATAAAACTTTTTCTCACGAAAAAATACATTCACTTCATAATTTTCCTTCGCTGAAATAATTTAAGGTTACGTATTTTTAAGTTAAAAAATTCTCCCTAATTCTTAATGGCACGTCTATGCTTTTTGAGGTAATATATCATTCGTTCGTGTACCGTGTCATAATCTTCTATACTATTCCTCATGATGCACCAACAAATTTTTTCGTTTTTTTACAGAAGTACCCACAGGAACGTGCCAGTTATCATTCCTTTTTTTCAAGTGACTCATCTCTGACATTTGGCGCATTAATTCGACAACAGCTATATCTATAATGACTGTATCACTACTACGTGATACCAGATAATTCGTGCTTCAAAGTATTTGCTCACCGATTACTTCGTCGTCGTGATTTCCATGCGCCTCAGAGCACGTACCATTTTTTTAGGTTGTTTCGTTATTATGATAACCCCATCTCAGCTTGCAAGTCTTAAATTAATCACCGTGCAGAAACTAAAAACTTATGTGTTGTCCCACACACGGCAGAAACTTCTGCCCACAAGTACTTGATTGGCACTCTAATCAAGAAGACCTTGTCGCCACTTAGCAGAAATAAATATATTCTTCATTAATAGTTACCACTCTTCAGAACATGTTTCTGAAATCTTTAGATCCTTACATAGGAGCGCGTGTGTTGTAAGGTTCTATGAACGGTTGTTGGTAGTTATCTGTTTTTATTTTTAAATTGATTTTAAGATAAAAGTTAAATTTTTAAAATGTTTTCAACTATCCAAATATTTTGCTTTAGTTCTAAAAAGATTTTGTTATCAGTACTATCTGCATACGATATTCTGTATTTAGTATCCTGAATTGTAACAAAATTTCATAAGGCATTATATGTAGTAATTTTATAAGTAAAGAAAATAGCGATTGTTTTATTTCATGCAAAGTAGTCATTTGAACTTTGAAGCAGTGAATATATTTCTTATGTGTTACGGGTTACGGTAATTTCCTGTAGAAACATTACGAGGATTGTTAGGAAAGTTCATAGCATAAAGTTCATAGTAAAAAGTCTCGAACTTCTCTTTAGAATGTGGCTAAAGTAGTCTTTTTGATGGACAAAACTGTAAAAGGAGCAAAACTGTAAAAAAAATCCCTTTTGCCTCATTTTGTGAAAAAGTTATTTTTGACTATAACTAAGAGAAAATTCGATGCATCGTACCCAGAGTAGAGTTTTCATAATACAATTTTGTCCAAAGAAAAAATATGTTTGCTTAATTTTTAAGTCATTTGTACATACATAAATATTTCAGGTAGTCTCTTCTAACGAAACTACCACGGGTTATTAACGTAAGATTACTTATCGTTGCTTATCTCTTTTTTTTTACGCATTTTGGTAGTTTTCTGTTTAACTGTTTACTGCTACTGGGTCCGGCGTGATGCCAAAATTATAACTCGCGACGGACTCTGATTTTTTTCGTTCCAGAGAACCGTTATTGAGGAACGCAATCCTACGTTAAAATTATTAAAATGTGAGACGTAACATATGAACATAACCAAATCATATGTTATAATTCAGACGTAAAAAGTTAACACTCAATAGCTGTTTCTTTTAATGAAATAATTAGCTATAATTTAATTTTTTATCATAAGAAGGTAATTCGTCAATAATTGAAATTGTATTTTTTTAATTATTCGCCTTGGTGCTATCATTAAAGACAATCCCTTCTGCAAAAAAAGAGAAACATTAAATAAATCAAATCCAATTGAAAATTTAGATACCTCAATTCTAATGATATTTTTTCTAATTTAAAAAATTTACTCCTCTTTATAAAATCTGTATCTTTTGCAAAAACACTAAGGTTAAGGATTTTTATAAAAATTCTTTTATATATTTTTACTCCTAAACAGCTTACTGCTTTTAAAGCAGATAAACCTGATACAGGTTTTAATGCCAATACACCATTTTTCCCTTTTCAGTGAAAATCAGTATTTTGATTAAGATTTTCACATAGAATTATCTTTTTTAAATTCAGTTTCAAAAAAAAAGAAAAAATATATAAATGAAACTAAATTGCATTTGCTTCAGATTATGAAGAAGTCTTTTCGATTTTAATCCTCGAAAATTTTTGCTGTAAGTACTGAAAATAAATAGGTTACTGATAGTTTGATCCAAAACCTGAATCTGAGTTGTTAAAAAAAATAAGACAGACTAACAATGTAAACGTCGGGTAAAAAATTACAGCATGTGAAAAGGGATCTATCTTTTTTATATTATTAATAAGTCTTACTTCGAAAATGTTTAATAAAAGTGACAAAAACATCAAAAAATAATAAATTATATTAATTTGTATAGTACTTCCCGTGGGGGACCGCACACCATTGTTAATTAAATATCTTATTCGATTACAAAATGCACAACTCAAAGAAAGGCTACTAAGAGTATGCATGATCCTTTGAGTATATTTAGGATTTACAACCCGTTTCATTATCGAAAGGATGCCAAAAGGATACATTATCCTTAAATAAAACATATATATATAACCTCTAAAGCTAAAAATATTTATTCTGTCTATGTTTATTTGACCAAATTCATGGTTTTAAAATGTCTCCGATTTGACAAATATAAAGAAATTTTACTGAATATTTTTAACTGCTTTTTAATGTTTAAGACTAAAGTCCTGAAAAATATTTTTTATTCGCTTAACTTTAAATTAAATTGTGTGTAAAATTACCTAAATAAAAATTTGTGTGCATTAATATCTATACATATATATATATATATATATATATATATATATATATATATATATATATATATATATATATATATGTATAGATATATATATATATATATATATATATATATATATATATATATATATATATATATATATGTATAGATATATATATATATATATATATATATATATATATATATCGTAGCTCTATAAAGGTTCCTCATTATTATCAAATGCAGGCGCACTTCTCTTTAGAGTCGATAAGTCCTTTTATTTGAAGTAAGGGGATGGTAATTATTGCAGGATACCAGTAAACAGATGAGTAGGAATGTGAAAAAGAAAGCTAAATCGTGAAAAGAAACGAAATTAATATTATTGTAAAGTTAATCTTAATGATAACACATTTCTTTCAATGGAATGTTAAATGAATCATCAATGAATCTTCAATGAATCTTCATTCAATGGCAGTGTTAGCAGTGGTAACATTACCATTGAAAGAAGATTGCTTCTGAAACATCTGACCTTTAATACATACATATTTTTCTTTGATGAGTCCTACAAAATATAAGGAGGCACCAGAAACCATTTGTAGTACAGCCGAATCAAGATGTTTTTATTTTTACCCTTAGAGTTAAAACTTAATACAATTAAATTACTTAGTGAAATACTTTATTGATTTTATATGAATACAATCTAAATTTATCAGGTTTTTTTCTTCATATCTCTTTAGCTATCTATCTTCCTATCTGTATATATATATATATATATATATATATCAGATCTCTGATATCAGAGTCATAGGTTCAGCCAATGGCTACAGACTTGTGATCACATGGCAAGACGCTCGTGAAGTTTATAAAAGCTCAAGCATGCCTCGAAGAGCATGATTTTGGCGTGGCTCTGTTGCCTAGTAAACCGCCGTCATCGATGATAAAAAATGGAGAAATAAAAAGTATTTGCAGACGTGAAAAGAGAATTGTGTCATTGACTACGACTACGTTTATTCCCGCTGTGACATGCCGGTGTTCGGTCATCATCCACGGGGCCGGGCCGGTATGTTACACACACATATATATATATATATATATATATATATATATATATATATATATATATATATATATATATATATATATATATATATATATATGTGTATATATGTGTGTGTGTGTGTGTGTGTGTGTGTGTGTGTGCGGGTGTGTGTGTGTGTTTAAAAGGTTGAATAGTATTTAGAAAGTACACCGGTTGTCAGAAGTTTCTCGTAGACAAAGATGATACGTCGATTTTGATATTGGATCAATACCATAAAAGAGGTTTCTTATTGACTATAGGAGTGAATCACCTAGAAGCAATAGATGGATGCAAGGGTTGGAATAAGCAAGGAATACAACGCATTGAACTTACACATACATTTATTAGATAACCCAAATTTCAATTAACATGTCAGAGCTATAGTATTACAATCAGTTTTATATTAACAATTTTGACGTACAATACCCAGAAGCAGAGGCAAACTATAGATTCAAATATGATTTTTAGAATCTAACGGGGAGGCACTTACTATAACGGATGTATGCAACGATGATCGTAGCATCGGCGACCGGGACCCAGTATCATCTCCAGTGTATGAAAACGTTGGCGGTATATTGGCACTTCTCCACGGCTATGAGGCAGACGAGAGCCTCCGACATCTAACTCTCAGGAACCCAATCTAAAGACCGTCTCCTTCTTCTTTTTTTTGATTCCTTCCGTCCTTAGCGAAGCTGTTGTCCGTTTACAGGGGGCCATTCTAGCACGCCCCTAACTTTCATTGGGCAGTGGGCTGTTTCTCCTTCAGTGGTTCCTATCCCTAATTGGTCCTTTATTATACCGCCTCTGTCGCCTCTGTCCATAGGCTATGTAGTACCTCCCCCCACATACGTTTATTTTGTAAAACAACTTTGATTCTTCTCCTCTGACGTTTTTACTGTGGGCCATAAAATAACGACCATCCATCTTGTAAAATATAAACTTCAGATCGCTATCACTGGCCACACCGACAGCTATTCTTCTATTTTTTTATTGTTTTACAATCCTGTATTTACCCCTGCCTCTGCATCCTTTATGATACATTCTTTATTGTCCACACACCGTGGGGAATTACACTATTTTCACTTCTACATTGACCACAAGAGGTATACCATTACAGATGATATAAGGACATTCTAGCCCCTGATGACAGCACTCCCTTGAGAAAACTTCAATGAAATTCCCGGAGGGGAATTAAACATCTCAAGTAGAAACAGATAGTGTCAATTTACATGATAAATCTTTTAGAGAATTGAATTTAATGCTCCTTTCAAGTATCAAAACCAAGGTAGGAGTAGTTTGTCTCCCATTTCGTCATTAGTAATCTCGATGTAGAAAATGGGTGTAGGAGGTCACAAAAAGTTGCTTGAAATAATTATAACTTTCATCAGCACTACGCACATCAGGAAAAGGAGAATTTTAATTTCTATTTACATCAATGTTCCATAATCATGCAAAATAAAAAAGTATTGTCTACATAAGGGTGGAGAGGATTTTCCTAATAGTTAGGTTACCTAGGCAATTTAAAGAAAGATTGTGCAGAAAGGACTACGCAAGTACTATATGACAGATATATTATGAATAATGAGCACAAAATTAAGTTGTGTACCTAGGTGACAAAAGTAGGCAGAACCGTAAATTATACACCTCATGAGAACCCAGTACCCCTGGATCTAGTTTAAGCCCTAGTTATGAGCTCCTCGGCAAAGCATAGTCAATATTTTTCGCTTACATATATATTTGCAAAATACAAGGTGTTACTGATAAATCAGGTGTCTGATCCCAGAAATATTTCAGTATTATATATTTTCAAAAAATGTCCTTATTGTCTTTCGAAGTACTCCCCGCAGGATGCAATGCATATCTGACAAAGTTCCTACAAGTGTTTGAAACTTCTGGAATAGTCTTCCTTCGCTACAGCTTTAAGTTCCCTGGTAACAGCAGCTTGGATATCTGAAATGTTTGTAAATCTTTGTCCTTTCAGTGCTGATTTCAGTCTTAGAAACCGGAAAAAGTCTGGCCTGAAAGATAAGGGGTGTAGCGTACTGGAAATATGGTCTTTTTTCCCGAGACCCCACAAGGGCTGAAACACAGCTGCGTGTTTTTCAAAGAATGTGTTGTTCGGTTCCACCAGTTCGGAACACGTGGGGGGATTAAAAACCGTTTTCCTTACAGATGCAGCCACTAAAGCTGTCATCTTGACGTTCTATAATGTAGTAAAGTTCGGCGTCTAAGAAGACCTGTCAGCCGATAATCTGCCGGGAACTCCACCCCTTTGAAAATCCAGACATTGGAGAGGGAGATTCTGTATAAAATCCGAGCGGGATAGACGTGTTTTTGCTAGGCTCCTGTGTTGTTGGGCCGAGAATGGGCCCTGGAGCGTGTATTTGTGAATCTGCACGTAAATTAAGTGATTATGTCGGAAGTGTTTAATGTTTAATTCTTTTTGTAAATAAATCTACTTGTTATGTTTTTGTTTTAAAAATTTGGATTTCGCTTTTAATTAGAACTCTGTCTTCTTTGGTATGGATCAATAGTTGTGAAATTTCTTTAAAATGCCTCAGAGAGTTTATCAGCCTTACAGTGACGCCACAGAGGAGTATGGAGGGTGGGACAACTCCGTAATCTGATGCTTTTCGATTAATGTTTTCACACACATAGCAGTATGAGGCCTTGCATTATCGTGCTAAAGGTACTACTTGCAAGATCCCGCAGCAGCGAATTGCGGCCACATACAACGAATACGCGCAAAGAGGCGCTTGAAAACATGGCAGTTAAAAATCAGAATTAACTGTTTATCCTTCGGGTATGAATTCTTTGTGGATTAATCCCAGTCCGTCGAAAAAGGTAATCAGCATTGTCTTAACCTTTGATTTTTTTAAACGGATTTTTCTATTTTGCTATTATTTTAAAGGGCTCAGAAATGATTACTGAAACACCTATAGATATAAATGCAACTGCAGAGAGAGATAGTAAAATTAACATGGAAGTTAAAATATAAAAAAAAAAATTTGAATAGTTTATTAGTAAAGTCTTTTTTTCAGTGGACATAACATTTGTATAAACCAAAAATTATATTCTTGAGAGCTGATTTATCTGGTAAACAAGCTATGATGAAACTCAAATTATTCAGATGTATGTTTTAATGCTGCGAGAATTGAAGTAATGTTACTGATGCAGAGAAAATAATATAAAACTTAAAGA